>CM042143.1:17387622-17409856 GCA_023376005.1 Doryteuthis pealeii
AAAGGAAAACGGAAGATTCCACTCCCGGTGAGGAGGTGGAGAGAAAGATAAAGAAATATATAAAAATGGAAGTCTGTCCGTTATCAAATCAAAAGATTTTAAAAATGCGTGGGCATATTTATCGTATATAA
Source organism: Doryteuthis pealeii (assembly GCA_023376005.1). Taxonomy (NCBI): domain Eukaryota; kingdom Metazoa; phylum Mollusca; class Cephalopoda; order Myopsida; family Loliginidae; genus Doryteuthis; species Doryteuthis pealeii. Next base: position 17,387,754 of record CM042143.1, read on the forward strand.
AGGCTAGGCTATACAACACTTCTTCAACGACAGCATGGACAGCTGGTTTAGTTTGGTTTGTTTTGTTTTACTCAGTGGGTCATTTAATGCCGAAAAAGATTTGAAATAAATTATTTCTTAATGTATACTCAATGTTTTTTTTATGAACACATTTTTCTATTTAGCCCATAGATATAACCCCAACAGGTACTACCACTCCGGCTCAGACTGGAACCTCACCATCAGTTAGGGTTTAGCGTCATACCTAGGACATGAAGACCCTCAGCCACTGCATTCTAGATAAAAAGTGTTTGGGCTTTCCATGAGAGCAATAGTGTTGGGACAATCATGTAGATGCTAAGGCTTGACATAGAGAGCCGATTGATCGTAGGGGGCCTCTCCAACCGCATGTACAGCTGGTATGACATGCATACGGAAACTGGCACAGTGCTTTCAAAATTGCATCGACTAAATGTCATAAAAAAATCATACATAAGTAAAATAGGTAGATATTCTAGCCAAATCAATACATTAGGTTTATAAGTTTCCAAAATTCACACTCAATTGTCCAATTGGACACATGGCCGAGTGGATAAGGCAGTTAGGTTAAGACAGTTCTAAGTGACCGTTATCTCTTGAACCCGAGTTCAATCCTGAGTGAAAGCAGTCAGAAAAATAATTAATTAACACAACTCCTACCCCAGCTATGGTTAGCAGAATGAGAACAGGATACCCACTTGGAATAAATAAAGGGTTAGGTTCAAAGTTCCGTGATGGATCCCAAATAAGACAAGAAAGTTCCCGAGTTCGAAAAGAAGGTTCCCGAGTCTGACAAAAAATACCTAAAGAAAGCCGGAGGGTATATCGGCCGAAACGTTGTACAAATAACAATGAAGATGGGGACAATAACGCAGATAATACTAATTTTCAAGCCTCGTCTCAAACATTCAGAGAAATAATAAACATGTCTATGGTTTCTAAATATTTTGGTGACCTTAGCTTTGGGATTACCCTCATAAATTAAACATACAGGTTGACCTGCCGTTAAAATCAATCAATCTGAACATAATTATATCTGTATAAAAGAAAGCTGTAATATCTTTAGCCAACGTATCCATTACATTTTCTTTCGGTTCTTTTTTATTTTGATTTTGTGATATTCAAAACGAATATATATTTTTCATATACGTTTATATATTTCTAGAAAACACTTAGAATCTCAATGGATAGACCGTGAAAAATATTATCTACATTTTGCTTACATCATTTAATATTTCTTTATTTTATTATTCAAGCATAATTGTTATTGAACAACGATTTTCTAGAATGTTCGTCAATCACTTTAAAGCTTTCATAAAAACAAACATTTTTTTCTCCTTATTTAATCATTGGAAAATGAATGGTAAATTTCTTTGTGGAAAGAAATGAAACGGATATCAAAATGGTTTTCGTTTCTAAAGAGTTCTTAAAGATGAGATTGAGTTCCTTTTTTATATGTCAATTAATTCATTTACAGAGGCGATTAATAACCTATGAAATGGGTTTTATGAATATTATTTTAACCCATTCAGATTTATCACTTACATTAAGATAAAACTACGGAAATACTTTCTTTTATTTATTCAACATTTTCTTTATTCTAATTAAGAAGTCGGGGTAGCCTAAAGTCAGTATCAGCCAGACAACACGGGAGTCTATCCCGTTTTCACTAACGGAGGAGATTTCTTTGCCGTCTGAGGCGAGGCGCCACGTATATCATCAGCTCCTCACTTTACCGCACATATCCCTGTGCTACTCTTACGCTGAGTTGGTGAGAGCCGGTATCGAACCTGGAACCTTGTGGCACCTAATCAGACGCTCTACCGACTATGTATAACGAAAATAATAATTATATAAATTAGAAGTCTTCTTTTAGGGCAGTAAAACATTTTATGCAAACATTTGAGAACAATCACCTGCCGAATGATGGCCAAACACCATAAATTCCAACAAGTGCCACACTATGGGTTGGCAACCTTCCGTCTATTTCAGACGACGGCGTAGTGTCCATTTTTAAAAAAATCTACAGCTACGTGAGTGGCTGAACAGACCGATCCTTGAATGACAGTCTCTGGTGCAGTGGGTGCAAACAAAAGGTGATGCTTTCTGTAGGTGTTGGGGAAGCTGTTGTTTCTCCTTTCTTTTAGCTCTCTTTTCTGTGGCAGCTTTTTTCCTCTTTTTCACTTCTTTTTGTTTCTTGTTTGACGAGGAGGCGCCAGGTCGCACGATCTTCTGCACAAGCCTCCCACGTGTCTATGTCTATGTGGCATGTCTTCGTGTCTCTCTTGCAGACATCTTTAAAGCGGAGGCATGGTCTCCCTGCCGGTCGGGTACCCTCCACTAGTTCACCATACAGTAGGTCTTTGGGGATGCGGCCTTTGTCAATCCTTCTGACGTGACGCAGGAATCTCTCGCAGATGATGGCGGGCATGCTGTTTATGTTTGCTCGTTCCAGCACTTCTGTGTTGGGCACTTTGTCCTGTCAGCAAATGCGTAGTATGCAGCGTAGGAATCTGAGGTGAAAGCTGTCCAGTTTCATCACGTGACGTGAGTACGTCATCCAGGCTTCGTTGCCGTATAGGAGAGTACTGAGAACACACGCTCTGTAGACGCGCATTTTGTGCCACACTATTCCACTATAAACATGGGTTTCGCAACTACGATGGTTCATGTTTGGTCATTACCTGAAGCCTCACCTACACAAAAATCCTTGGAATTTTATGTATTAGGGTCGAACTGTTACGATTTTTGTGGCCATCCTTTGAGCTTCTTGCAAGAGTGCTGTCCAACGAGGATCCGTGCTATTAAGCAGAGCATGATCCTTAGTAAAAAAAATCCTTGCGTTCCTCCATAGTATCCCTTAATATTGGATATGATCCTTTGGATGTTCCTTGGTGCTCCTCAGTCTGGCCGGTCGTTCGTCAATGAATGCAAATGGACGTCTGTCAATATCAGCCGATTAAGTAGTTAACCAACCACGTATTCGGGCTGTTGATTGGCTGAGGTTTAAACCATGGGACCTCTCTTAGTCTATAAATTTAAGTGGTATATTGCAGCACGGCTTATACACAAAATATTACTACACGAACAAGTACCGAGCACAAACGGGCCGTCACTGCACGAACTTTCTTGGTATGCTGTGGGTCGACCTTCAAAAATTCAGGCCTGGGATCACTTTAAAGAATAAGCACAGAGTGGCTTCAAATTAAGAAGGAAGGAAAGTTGCTTTTGAATGTTCGAAACTACTACAGCGGCAGAATACAATATATATATTTACCAACCCCTCCGCACGAGCAGGACGCGACACAAGGTCAATTTCTAAAGCGGAGTTCAGCTGGTTTGAATTCAGAGTTCTCTTTCTCCTAGACCGGTTGCCTAACCAAGGTTAAAGAGCCAAGTCTGCCCTACTATTTATCCATAGCTGGAGGGAGAGTAGGATTCATACCTTTCCCAAGGGTATTAACGCTAAGTGAAATGCAATTATCATGTCCAGGATTTGAACTCTGGGCGACGAGTCCATTTCCCATGACTTTAACCATTACACCACGCGCAGAATGATGAAAACGTATTATGAACAGCCAAATTCGAGACAACATTTTTGTGTCAATGAATATGTTTAGATATTGTCCAAGGAAACGATGAGGATCATAACTATCATAATCAAGACGTGCCGACTACACATATTCTCTTATTCCCCCCCCTCTCTCTTACCATCTCTCCGTATCGGCCATCGTTCATGCAAAATCCCCTTGACGGTGTAAGATTCAAAGTTATAACCAAGTCATAACTAGTTGAAACATAACAAACTCCGACACCTTTATGAGACAAAACATTTTATATAGATAACAGCACAATGGAAATGATACATAAAATATAAGATAGTGTACATAAACATATATACATCAAAGGACTGGAGCGTCCGTACATAGAGATCACTTACTAAGAGGGGGTGCGTGGCCCCACCGAGAAAGGGGTAAACAGTAGGCTAACCCATGTGCTCGTTCCGGAGATGTAGCTAAAAGAGGAAGCAGCGTTTTGAATGAACGCGCTTAACTACCTAGTGGGAACAAACAGCAACGCAGCGAGGAGATAACTCTTCCGGCAAAAGGAAGATAATTCCCTACAACGGCATTCAGTGTCCGTACAGAACTGGTTCTTGTATGTTTTTGCTACTCATCAAACACTGGTGTGTCATATATAGGAGTCCATGGGAGAGCATCGCTTACTTTTCCAGAATTGACCAGTATGTTTTGTTCGTCTTACTTGGATGTTTTGTGTGACGAGAAAGAAGTGACCGGACAGTCGCTGTTTTTTATGTGCTGTTTTCAGAAATTGTTCAACACAGCACGTGTCATTCTTACGAAGGTCCATCTTGCTTCTTTTCCAGGCGTTTTATTAGATTTCAAATGGTGCAGCCATATAGAAGTACATACACGGCTAAAACTAGGAGTCCAAAATAAAGTAAATAATAACAACTGCTCATCACAGAAAATTTACACATATTATGTTATTTCTCTGAATTTTTTAGATGAGGCTTCATAATTAGTATTATTTAGATTATTCGGGCTATTATCTGTACAACGTTTCGGCCGATATGCCCTCCGGCCTACTTCAGGTATTTCTTGTCGGACACGGGAACCTTCTCGGACTCGGGAACCTTCTTTTCGGACTCGGGAACCTCCTTACTCCAGCTATGGTTAGCGGAATGAGAACAGGATACCCCCGTGGACTAAATAAAGGGTTAGGTTCAAAGTTCCGTGATGGCTCCCGATTACAAAAAGAAAGTTCCCGAGTTCGAAAAGAAGGTTCCCGAGTCCGAGAAGGTTCCCGAGTCCAACAAGAAATACCTGCAGAAGGCCGGAGGGCATATCGGCCGAGACGTTGTACAAATAATTAACACAACTCTTACCCCAGCTATGGTTAGCGGAATGAGAACAGGATACCCCCGTTGACTGATAAAGGGTTAAGTTCAACGATCCCTGAGGGCTGCTGATTACGACAAGAAGGTTCCCGAGTTCGAAAAGAAGGTTCCCGAGTCCGAGATGGTTCCCCGAGTCCGACAAGAAATACCTAAAGAAGGCCGGAAGGCACATCGGCCGAAACGTTGTACAGATAACAATGAAGATGACATGAATAGTCCGAATAATCCAAATAATCCATATTATTATATAAAAGTAATTGGTAATTTGCTTGAAGCATTGTTAAGTATGTTATAATATATTAATGATTTGAAGGCAATTACAATGGGTATAAAAAATAAAAACAAAAAGATGTTATTTTTGTTTGGTTTGGTTTGGTTTGTTTTGTTTTACGGCATATCGACCTCAGTGGGTCATTTAATCCCGATAAACTTTTGAAATAAATCAATTCTTAATGGACAATACAATTTTTTTTATAAATACATTTTTCTATGTAACCCATAGATGGGACCCTAACAGGTACTACCACTCCGGGTCAGAGTGAACCAGGGAGCAATGGTGATGAATGGGTGCTCCACATTCCCCAAACCTCCAAAACTGGAACCTCACCATCAGATAGAGTTTAACATCATTCCCATGACATGTAGACCCACAGCCACCGCCTTCTAGCATCCATATGATAAAAAGGGGTTGGGACTTGCCATAAGGGCAATAGGGTTGGGTAATCATATAGGTGCTAGGGCTTGACGTGACCAGCCGATTGATCAGAGGGGGCCTCTCCAACCGCCCGTCTAGCCCAAGATAGGGCCAAAGTGGAGTATTGCATGTCATGAACTGCTCATCCACCTGGGCTCTATCCTTAAGCATCACGGATCGCCACCCACGGCCAACAGGTGGACCCATTGTGGGAGTCTTACCCCTCTGCAGAGGTGCAGTCGGTGCATTATAACGCCCTAGCCGACAGGGCGGGTTATTTTTGTCTTATCGATTTCAAAGAAAACTTTATCTTCAGAGACGAATATCAGAAATGAACGTGCTTAATTATTTTTTTGCGTGGTTATACTTGTTTTTTCATCTTCTTTTTTTTTAATATATTTATATCTTAGTCACAACATTAGTCGTGTGATAGATCTTGAAATAATCCTCGATTTTTGAAGTTTACGCAGGTAAATGATTTACTTTCGGTGATGTAGTATATGATGATTCATATAAGCTGAACGCACATAGGAATGTATTCTGTATGAAGGATATAAATGACATGAGTCGCCAAAGGGTTAATTGCTTTTTCAGACTAATAAAAGATATATAAGATAACGGTTAATATAACCAAACAGAAAGATAAACGCATTAGAAACATTACTTTGGTTCTCTAGAGAGAGCAGCATCTTCGCAATATTTTTATATTTTTATCTCGTTGTGGTTAGATAAGTATTCCAAAATTTAGAATAGTTCCAGAGTAGATAATAGGGAATTGTCTTATCTTCCAGAATTATTGCTGGATTTTTTAATGATTTAAAATCGTCCAATTCGTATTCGTGCCTTTTTTTTAGTCTCAATGTCTTCAGCTTTATCGGTGTAGCTTAGAATACGCTGATAGTAGTAATATTTCATCCACAGAAAGCGATGTTAACACTCGAATAGGAAAGGCATGGTTGGGCACCAACAAATTATCAGTCATATGGAAATCCGATCTCCCTGACAAACAGTCACAGATGCGGACTATGCTGATGACCTTGCACTTCTTGCAGATACACCGGCACAGGCTGAGTCACTGCTACATAACTTAGAGGAGGCAGCAAAGAATATCGACCTCTATGTGAACTCCGGTAAAACAGAGTTCATGATTTTCAAAAATAAAGGAAACATCTCCACACTCAACGGCAAGCCTCTTAAGCCAGTAGAACAATTCACGTACCTGGGTGGTAATATCTCCTCCACAGAGAGCGATGTTAATACACGAATAGGAAAGGCATGGTCGGCCACAAATAGATAATCAGTCATATGGAAATCCGATCTCCCTGACAAGCTAAAGAGACGATTCTTCCAGGCTGTGGTTGTGTCGGTACTGCTGTATGGCTGTACCACCTGGACCCTAACGAAGCGCCTTGAGAATAAGCTAGATGTGAGCTGAACAAGAATGCTGCGAGCGGTCCTGAATGAGTTGTGGAAGCAGCACCCAACAAAGAAGCAACTGTATGGCCACTTGCCCCCCATCTCACAAACCATACGAGTAAGACGGGCTAGACATGCGGGACACTGCTGGAGAAGCAGGGATGAGCTCGTAAGCGACGTACTACTGTGGAAGCCAGCACATGGGCACGCTAATGTGGGCCGCCCAGCCAGAACCTACATTGACCAACTATGTAAGGATGCTGGCTGCTGCGTGGAGGAGCTCCCAGAGTCGATGAATGATAGGGAAGGTTGGCGAGAGATTGTCATGGATATCCGTGCAAACAGCGCGTCATGATGATGATGATGATAAACTACATAGAGGTAAGACACCCCAACAAAAAAGATGGAGTGTTCCTTGGAATGAGACTAAACTGCACTTTATTATGATGCTCCATTTCTGGGGATATGTGGTGCCAAGTCTGATATATTAAGTTGGAGACACTTGCTGTAATGGTTAGAGTCGTTGGAAATGGACTCGTCGATCCGAGTTCAAATCCTGGTTGAAGCTACTGTTCACATAGCGCTAATAACCTTGATAAATGTATGCATCCGCCTATTCTCACTCCATCTGTTATATAGTGTACAAACGGAAGCGAGGGTTTCCGGTCAAAGAAGCAGGGAGAAGATAAAGAAAGAAATAACAAAGGTCCGTTATCAGATCAAAAGATAAAGATGCGTAGGAGTATCTATCAATATAAAAGGCCTGAGGGTTCGAGCCGACAGGCAGTTAGACAGGAGACAGCGGACGGAGAACAAGTGAGCGACAGATGCTCACGGTCCATTGCAGCCAACGGCTGTGGGACCCAGCCACCATCAACCTCACCAACGCTAGTCATCCCAGCAGCAGTAGTAGTCATTGTCAACCCTCGGTCATTTCATTGTCAACGCTCGCCACCCACCACGTACAGCCGAGAAGAAGAAATAAAGTCAAAACTCCTACTATACGCATGTGTTGTAGATTTCATTAAACGACAACTACATACTTCGCTACGTGACCATATATACCCGACTACTAAGATACACGATTTAGCAGTGTAAATTTGAAGCCGCTATATAACGTATAGAATTTGATGCCAGTATATAACACATCTATGGGTAAATAATAGTACACACTGGGCTCTTTAACCTTGGTTAGGTAACCAATCTAGGAGAATGAAAACTCAAAACTCTGCTTGGGATGGTCAGGACTAGAATAGGCTCAGTCCTAATTAGTGATCGATTTAACTAATTTAATTTAATATACTTACCGATAACTGGAATGAGGGGGGTAGTTAGAATAATACATTTCCTAATAGTAGGTATTTACCTACCCCGTTCACCACAGGTCTTTTCCGACACATGATTGCGAGTATGGGGCATCCACCAAGAATAAAACTTGCTATTCAGTAGTAATGAATCTGCAAGACTAGCTTCAATACCATTATACCACGATGGGACTATTGCATCCCCAACAAGAATGAATTAAACAAAAACGTCTTAGGCATAAAATCACCCAAGTGTTGACATGCCATAAAATCCAATCAACTAATCTCCCAAAAAGTAAATGGTTTATCAGATTATTTTAGGTATTTACCCCAGCTATGTGCCACTTCAGCTATAGTTTAAATAGTACCACCAGTGTTTGTACTAGGATGGCTTTGGCATTGAATAAACCGTGAAGGGGTTATATGCAATTAAATAAGTAGGAAGCCCGTGGTGTAATGGTTAAAGTCCTGGGAAATGGACTCGTCGCCCCGAGTTCAAATCCTGGACGTGGTAATTGCATTTCACTTAGCGCTAATACCCTTGGGAAAGGTAATAATCCTACTCTCCCTCCAGCTATGGTAAATTGGAATTGAATCCGACGATATGAGGAAGAATGAATAAAGAAAAGAAAGTATAGAATGGATAATAAAAGATTAATTTAATCAATATCACTGGCACATGTGTTTCGGTCAGTTTATCTATGTGTACACGATTCAAACTATTATTATTATTAAATAAATAAATGAAATTATTATTATTATTATTTCATTTCATTATTATTATTATTATTATTATTATTATTATTATTATTATTATTATTATTTCATTTCGTTTATTTATTTCATAATAATAATAGTTTGAATTATATATATATATATATACCTATAATACTATGAACCGGGGCACCGTCTCACTGTATGTATGTTATGTATGTATGAGTGTTATAGAGAACGATGCTCCGCTCCGGCTCAGTATTACAGTCGTCGAAACTGCCCGTTCCAACCTCCCGTTCTTATGTTGTCTGTTGATTTACAGGAAGGCTGAAAAAGAGCTGGTTTCATTCCTTTTACCAACTCGGCTGAAATAAGATTAAATAACCAAAAGCTGTCAACGGATCAACAAAACAATTGAACACAACGCCTTTTTTATGTTTATGTACAACTTATATACATTTATTTTACAAAGGAGCGAGGTGACTTCTTGTCAGCTGATTGGCGATCTACAGCTAGTTTTTGGCTAAGTTATCAATTTTGTACCGAGTGGCAAGGCATCAGAGTGTATCAGTAAAGTTTTATCAAGGGCCCAGAGCCATGGCAAGCTCTCTTCGTTCGGTCCCGGTCTCTCCCGCTGTCTCCTCTCCTCTATTCGTCTCTGTCTCTTCTCTGACTCCTGGTATTTATGGGATCCAGACCTCCCCACCCTTAACATATGTCTCTGATTGGACAGCCACTCGATACTATTGCCTACGTGTCTAAATTACCTTGTGCCAGCCTAGCTTGTATCTTTCCATTTGGAGTCAAGGCCAACCATTGTTTTATTTATCTAAGTTTTTGAAATTGTTGCCGAACTTTTCAAAAACTGGAATCTTATTTATTAAATTTATTATTTCATTTAGTGAAATTTAAAATTCCGATGATGTATATCAAATTCCATAATTTAAGGAATCTCTTTGTCTAGGTGAAAATTCTTTGCTTAGATGAATTTATATTTTTAATATAAACAATTATTATTATTATTATTATTATTATTATTATTATTATTATTGTTTTTAATTTTAACAAACCAACATAATTAATAATTAGGGTAGTTTTAATTAATTAGTAATTAATTAATAGGTCGCCAATCAACCCATAACACAATAGTGTTACATACCCATCTATGGGTATATTAGATATGTTTAAAAAATAACATTTTAAGAAATATTGTCCCCCGTCTGAATACTCTTCGTCTTTGGCTCATATAATATATATATATATATATATATATATATATATATATATATATATATATATATATATATATTATAGGAGACAAGAACGAAGAGTATTCCGACTGGGGACGAGATTTGTCTCAAATTTTGCCAAAAATGTGCAATCCGATAGTCTTCCTCAACGAGAGACTATCAGATTCCGAATTTTTGGCATAGCATCTTACACGTCATAATCCACCCCACCCCCCAAAGAAAGAAAGAAAGAAAATGATGGAGATATCAAAATGCATGACATGTTAGAATATTTGGCAGGAATCTGTATATTTTCCACTAAATTCGATCCCAGATTTCTAGCTGTTCCGAAACTCTTGACAGTAAAACATTTCCACGGATCACGCAACTTTCCCCACTGTGATCGTCGCATTTCGATGCTGAATATAATCCAAAATCTGGGATCGTCTCTGATGGAAATTATTCCTTGTATGGGAATACTGATGCCACACGTGAGATTGCGCACGACTCGAACAATCCGTTGCGTAGGCCAATTCACATTATTAGAAATATCACCATAAAATGTTTTCCTAATAGGAAACGTCACGAAAGTATATTTAATTAAAAAGAAAGCGACAAACGCACTGAATCGGGAGGGGGTCAAAGTTTATGTACCGGATATGTATGCCGAAAAGGGGGTGATCTCCTTATGGAAAAAATGATTCTTTTTCAGGTCATTTAATGTCGAATCATGTCATTTTGATATCATGTTCCTTACAGTGTTACATAATTGTTAGATTCCTAACACTTATGTACCATTAGTGTAGAAACCAAAATAGCTATTATAATTTGCAGCCAGCGACCTTGAAGGATTGGGTGACTCGGTTTGACCTCAGTCTGATCCTCTTTCTGTGGGATACCGTGAGAATCGGTGGAGAAGACCCTCTTCCGGTTTAGATTAGAAAGAGAGTTTAGTTCAGTGTCGGCAAAACCACGAAGGTAGTAAGTCGCGTTAAGCGCACTGCCGACTCAATCTGCGCAGGTAGTCTGGTGGGGATTTCGGAATGAAATATGATATAAAGCAAATCGAAGTCTTGGGTTATTATCTAAAAACTACCAATGACACAGGGCTTCTGATAAAGAGAAATCCCCAATGGAAGACCAGACACGAAGTCCCCAAGACGAAGTCCCCAAGAGGAAGTCCAGACGCTAGAAGAAAGAATATACAAAAACAGTACCCGCTCTTGCTTAAATGGTCATCAATCTAAGTATTAAGGATATATATATATATATAGTTATAAGTAGTAGGCAATTTATTGAAACTAATTATCTTTCGCATATATTCAATTTCAAGAAATGCAATTCAGTCATAAACTGTATATAGTAATTAAGAATAATCAAAAGAGAATTTATCCATACTTTTTTTATTCTCTTATAATATGTGGCCTACCCGGTTTGAATGCGTCCTACCTCAGTAATAATATATTTATAGATATAATTAGTAGGCAATTTATTGAAATTATTTTTCAAATATATTCAATTTTGAGGAATGAAATTCAGTCATAAGCTGTATATAGTAATTAAGAATAATAAAAAAATAAATTATCCATAATCTACATGAATCTATTTAATTCTAAAATATTCTAAAATTTTGAAATAGGGTTAGGGGTTAGGGTTAGGAGTTATTATTATAACCTTATAATATGCTTTTATGGAAGGCCATATACTATAAAAGAGACATGATTTCGTAGGCCACATTCAAAAGGTAGGCCACATAATGGTACCATGTATTTCATTCATTGAAGCAGTTATAAATTCCACACTGCCATTATAGTATGTGGCTTACCTTCTTGATTCTGTTATAGTATGTGGCCTACCCAGTTTGAATGTGTCCTACATCAGTAATAGTATATTTATAGATATAAGTAGTTGGCAATTTATTCGAACTAATTATATTTCACATATATTCAATTTCAAGAAATGTAATTCAGTCATAAACTGTATATAGTAATTAAGACTAATTAAAAAATAATTTATCCGTAATTTACATGAATCAGAGATCTATTTAAGTCTAAAATATTCTAAAATTCTAAAATTCAAAAATTCTAAAATAGGGTTAGGGGTGGGTTAGGGTTAGCACTTATTATTACAACCTTATAATATGATTTTTATGGTAGGCCACATAGTATAAGAGAGACTTGATTTTGTAGGCCACATTCAAAAGGTATGCCACCATGGTACCATGTATTTTGTCCGAGACACGTGAGGCAATATTTTAAACCAACCATTTCATTAATTTTCTGATCTTTAAAGATACATTAGGCTGTTAAAACATTTAACGTTCTTTTAAGTCTTCAGAGAAATTAAATCAGTTGAATTATAATCTAAGAGATACAAAATAAATGCCCTGAAAATTAAATTGAAATACAAAAAAGACTTAAATATTGTTTTGTTTGGGAAATTTCTAGTTTCCCTTTTTATTAAAATATATTGAAGAAACTAAGATTTTTAAAGATAGCCGATAAAAACTTTATTTGACAAAATCTATTTTCGGAAAATATAATCTATATGTTTTAAAATTTTGTTTAATTATTTTTTAAGAATTTCGTAGATATTATTACTCTTCTTTTTCTCAAAGAAACCTTTTTTCTTTTTTTTTCTTTTCTTTTTTTTAAAAAATAATCTAGAAATATAATGTAATAAAACAAAGAAATATAAAGTTTAATATAAGTGATCCGGACATTAAAAAAAAAAAAAATTCTACTTTTTATTACGTACGAACAGTGTAGAGAAATAGGCTAAGATTTGAATGTTTATTTTTGATTAATGTTTGCACCAAAGATCATTAGGTACAGAAAGTTCAAAGAGTGCAGAGTGAATATTCTGCCACTCACATGGGTATATCAAGACTAGCAGAAATACCCGCTCCACGCCCGGACTAAAAGGATTTTAAGAATAACAGGGAGAGAAAAAGAAAGGGTAAAGAAAGGAATAAGAGAAATGAATTTTAACGATAAAATCAGCAAATAACACACGTTCGTTTATGTTTAATAAATATATAAATATAAGCAAATAACTCCCATGTTCGTTTATGTTTAATAAATATATAAATATAAGCAAATAACTCCCATGTTCGTTTATGTTTAATCAATATATAATATAGCAAATAACTCCCATGTTCGTTTATGTTTAATCAATATATAAATATAAGCAAATAACTCACATGTTCGTTTATGTTTAATAAATATATAAATATAAGCAAATAACTCCCATGTTCGTTTATGTTTAATATATTTAAATATAAGCAAAACTCACATGTTCGTTATGTTTAATCAATATATAATATTTAAATATAAGCAAAATAACTCACATGTTCGTTTATGCTTAATAAATATATAAATATCAGCAAATAACTCCCATGTCGTTTATGTTTAATAAATATATAAATATATGCAAATAACTCACATGTTCGTTTATTTTAATAAATATTTAAATATAAGCAAATAACTCCCATGTTCGTTTATGCTTAATAAATATATAAATATAAGCAAATAACTCCCATGTTCGTTTATGTTTAATAAATATATAAATATAAGCAAATAACTCACATGTTCGTTTATGTTTGATAAATATTTAAATATAAGCAAATAACTCCCATGTTCGTTTATGTTTAATAAATATTTAAATATAAGCAAATAACTCCCATGTTCGTTTATGTTTAATAATATATAAATATAAGCAATAACTCACATGTTCGTTTATGTTTGATAAATATTTAAATATAAGCAAATAACCCATGTTCGTTTATGCTTAATAAATATTTAAATAAGCAAATAACTCCCATGTTCGTTTATGTTTAATAAATATATAAATATAAGCAAATAACTCACATGTTCGTTTATGTTTGATAAATATTTAAATATAAGCAAATAACTCCCATGTTCGTTTATGTTTAATAAATATATAAATATAAGCAAATAACTCACATGTTCGTTTATGTTTGATAAATATTTAAATATAAGCAAATAACTCCCATGTTCGTTTATGTTTAATAAATATTTAAATATAAGCAAATAACTCCATGTTCGTTATGTTTAATAAATATATAAATATAAGCAAATAACTCACATGTTCGTTTATGTTTGATAAATATTTTAAATATAAGCAAATAACTCCCATGTTCGTTTATGCTTAATAAATATTTAAATATAAGCAAATAACTCCCATGTTCGTTTATGTTTAATAAATATATAAATATAAGCAAATAACTCACATGTTCGTTTATTTGATAAATATTTAAATATAAGCAAATAACTCCCATGTTCGTTTATGCTTAATAATACTTAAATATAAGCAAATAACTCCCATGTTCGTTTATGTTTAATAAATATTTAAATATAAGCAAATAACTCCCATGTTCGTTTATGTTTAATAAATATTTAAATATAAGCAAATAACTCCCATGTTCGTTTATGTTTAATAAATATTTAAATATAAGCAAATAACTCCCATGTTCGTTTATGTTTAATAATATTTATATAAGCAAATAACTCACATGTTCGTTTATGTTTAATAATTATATAAATATAATAACTCCATGTTCGTTATGTTTAATAAATATATAAATATCAGCAAATAACTCACATGTTCGTTTATGTTTAATAAATATTAAATATCAGCAAATAACTCACATGTTCGTTTATGTTTAATAATATTAAATATAAGCAAATAACTCACATGTTCGTTTATGTTTAATAAATATGTAAATATAAGCAAATAACTCACATGTTCGTTTATGTTTATAAATATGTAAATATAAGCAAATAACTCACATGTTCGTTTATGTTTAATAAATATATAAATATCAGCAAATAACTCACATGTTCGTTTATGTTTAATAAATATGTAAATATAAGCAAATAACTCACATGTTCGTTTATGTTTAATAAACCTGTAAATATAAGCAAATAACTCACATGTTCGTTTATGTTTAATAAATATTTAAATATAAGCAAATAACACACATGTTCGTTTATGTTTAATAAATATATAAATATCAGCAAATAACTCACATGTTCGTTTATGTTTAATAATATTTAAATATCAGCAAATAACTCCCATGTTCGTTTATGTTTAATAAATATATAAATATAAGCAAATAACTCCATGTTCGTTTATGTTTAATAAATATATAAATATCAGCAAATAACTCCCATGTTCGTTTATGTTTAATAAATATATAAATATAAGCAAATAATCCCAGTTTAATAAATATTTAAATATCAGCAAATAACTCACATGTTCGTTTATGTTTAATAAATATTTAAATATAAGCAAATAACTCACATGTTCGTTTATGTTTAATAAATATTTAAATATCAGCAAATAACTCCCATGTTCGTTTATGTTTAATAAATATTTAAATATAAGCAAATAACTCCCATGTTCGTTTAATGTTCGTTTATTTTAGCAATTGCATTTTTATTTACTTTTAAAATATTGTTTTAAAACGTGAAACTCTAAAATCGTCAATTGTTTGAAACATAGTTTTATTTTCCTCAACACTAGTACTTGTACTTACCTATACCTTATATACCAGTAGGAAGCGCGTGGTGTAATGGTTAAAATCATGGGAAATGGACTCGTCGCCCCGAGTTCAAATCCTGGACGTGCTAATTGCATTTCACTTAGCTCTAATACGCTTGGGAAAGGTATGAATCCTACTCTCCCTCCAGCTATGGGTAAATAGTAGGGCAGACTTGGCTCTTTAACCTTGGTTAGGCAACCGGTCTAGGAGAAGGAAAACTCTGAATTCAAACCTGTTGAACTCCGCTTAAGAAATTGACCGTGTGTCGCATCCTGCTCGTGCGGAGGGGTTGGTAAATATATATACGTTATATACCACATCAAACATCGTACCTCGAGTATATACACGAGAGTGTGAGAGATTGTTGAAAGAGAGAGGGACAGAGAGAGAGAGAGAGAGAGAGAGAGAGAGAGAGAGAGAGAGATTAGAGACTTGCGTGGAGAGGAGTGGTCTTCTTTATAACTTGTTGACATCTTTGCGCTTCCAGTTACCATGCGTCTGTCTCTTCTTCTCTGGTTGACATCTCGTCTAGTTGGGTTCTTCTATCTAACTTCTACTAATGGCTTCTTTTTTCTGGGCTGATTTGGGCATTGCAATGAATTGAATTAACAAAAAAAAAAATTGTTGCTTGATCAAGCTTTTATATTACCTAGCCCATGATTCTTATTCACCGCGCGGGGAGACCGGCCTCAAAGCACATCTAAACTCTTTGACGGCCGGGCTGAATCTCAAAACTAAAACTAATCACGTGTTTCTCATGGCGCGTTTTCCAGGGATCAGGGGTTTATAACCGTCACTGGTAAATTTCCACTCCCTGATCTCAAAGTTAACGGCCCCCATTCTAGCTACAGGCTCTGCCAAAAATGTATGACACACATAAATTGTAACACTTACCTGTGAAGGACTATGAAGAGTTCCATGAATTGATTGATTTTAATTATTGAATTATATCATGTAATCAGTAAAAAACAAAAACTAAATTTTGCAATTTCACTTATAATAAACATATTAAGGTGTTTGCACGATTTTAATGCTCAATGATACACATTTTCTAAGTTATAAGTCGATAGGTACGTACCAAAGCTGACGCGAATTCTTTATATATTTATAAGTTTGTAGCCCGAGTTATTTGCTAAACCGCGATTTAAAATCACTTTACAATATTCAATATTAGATATTAATATTCATCACTAAATTAAGTGCACTGGCAAGAGCAAAGTAGGAAAATTATGTTGAAAAATTATCCAATTATTACGCTGCGCAGTTATTTCTGTACACGATGTGCTTTGAAAATGCACCGAGACTGAAGTTCTATTTATCAGGACAGAAGGTAACAGTGAATGAAACGGTATTTTTTTTTCTAAATATTCTCCTTCGAATATTTAAATTTTATTCTTGCAAGTTTTTCCTTTTCATTAATCGAAGCACCCATGAAGCTTCCCTATTGATAGTGTTACATAATTCATGGATAGTTTATGAATTATGTAAGTACTGTAGCTAGATAGATTTGGAATCTGAGTTCGTTAGTAAATTCAAATCGAAGGGAGTTAAATGGAAAACTACTGAAAAAATGTGTTGAGAATTGGCGCTGTCTCGTTTAAACTTAGCTCCCAACTTAATATGTAATCAGCATTATACTTATGCACGAGCTCAAGGTTAGTGGTTCGATACTGACCCTCGTCAACTCAGCGTATGCGTAGCACAGGGATCTGT
This sequence comes from Doryteuthis pealeii, assembly GCA_023376005.1. Lineage (NCBI taxonomy): Eukaryota > Metazoa > Mollusca > Cephalopoda > Myopsida > Loliginidae > Doryteuthis > Doryteuthis pealeii. Next base: position 17,405,329 of record CM042143.1, read on the forward strand.
ACGGTAAGGTGAGAAGCTGGTAGTAGGTTTGACGCTCCGCCTCAGATGCCAAAACAATCTCCTTGGTCTAGCTCTAGTGAAAAGTGTATACACTCCCTCGCTGTTTAGCTGATAACGACTTTAGGCCACCCCAACGACTATATGCATATGAGGGTTATTCAAACACTTCTAAGTCTCACCCATATAATTCATGACTGATCGGGCCTCTGTTTTTTCCACCTTGAATTTGTCGCACACGTCTCACCTTTCTACGGGGCTCACTTGCAAAGAATAAATTTACACAGACATCTGAATTTGTTTTTCTAGTTTAATAAGAAGTGACTCCTCTTTTTGGTTTGTTTGTTTGTTTTGTTTTACGGCATATCAACCTCAGTGGGTCATTTAATGCCGATAAAGTTTTGAAATAAATCAGTTCTTAATGGATAATACAATTTTTTTATAAATACATTTTTCTATTTAACCCATAGATGGGACCCTAACAGGTACTACCACTCCGGGTCAGAGTGGACAAGGGAGCAATGGTGATGAAGGGGTGCTCCACATTCCCCAAACCTCCAAAACTGGAACCTCACCATCAGATAGAGTTTAACGTAATTCCCAGGACATGTAGACCCGCAGCCATCGCCTTCTAGCACCCATAAGATAAAAAGGGGTTGGGGCTTGCCATAAGGGCAACAGGGTTGGGAAAATCATATAGGTGCTAGGTCTTGACGTGACCAGCCAATTGATCGGAGGGGGCCTCTCCGACCGCCCGTCTAGCCCAAGATAGGGCCAAAGTGGAGTATTGCATGTCATGAACTGCTCATCCACCTGGACTCTATCCTTAAGCATCACGGGTCGCCACCCACGGCCAACAGGTGGTCCCATTGGGGGAGTCTTACCCCTCTGCAGAGGTGCTGTCGGTGCATTCTTACGCCACAGTCGACAGGACAGGGCGGCCTCTTTTTGGGTGAAGTTTAGAACTTTCTAATGAATTTCGTACATGCATTGAGTCAGCCATCGCAATTTAGCTAATTGCGTAGGTTATTCTTAACATTATTGCTCGTTGTTCAAATCCAGTTAAAACCTAACACTCATATACTAAATTTCCCAGTAAATGATATACTTATATATATATATATATATGAGATTTGCTGAGATACGCAAAATGTTTCTTTTTTTTTTTTTTTTTTTTTTCATTTAGAAAAAAATATAATTTACATGCAAAATGTTTCCATAGGTTCTGAATTAACAAAAGAGCTCTGATTCAGTTTGTGTGATTTTCTTAGAGTCATGTGAATATTCCTCCATAACGATTTTCTTTGCAGATATTCCACGTCAATTTAAAGTGATTACCATTAACGCTTTGCAGAAATTCAACACAAAAAAATTTTTTTAAATATTTAAAAAAATAACATGATATGCTCTATTATGGATCCTTCGATCCACTTATGCAAAAATGGAGTAATTTGATTTATCCATTTTGCATGAACTTCCTAGTCAATTTCATTCCGTTTAATTGTATATAACCAGATAAACGAATTCGATGATATTCTAAATAAATTCGCTATGTAACATTACAGGGTGTTTTTAAAAAAATACGGACCAAGTTTCCAATAGGCAGCGCAAATCCTCAAGTTAATGAAAGGTTCATATTTTAACTCGTCACCGATAATTTGCAACTTTTAAAATCTTGGTTAACTTTGAAAATTTTGCTTAGATTCGGATACTTTAAAATTAACGCTAAAATCTTGTAAAAACATGTCCAAATGTTACACACTGGACCCGTCAAAAACACAAACACTTGTAATTAGGAAAATATAAGAGATGTTTATTTTCCCCGGTTGTGTACAGCTGAGAATCGTGGGCAGGGTTACGCAATGTGGAGCCTTCGGGAGTTATCTCGAACCTGATCGCCGTCTGCCTAATCGATCTCAACGGGCTTCTTTTATTTGTAATCTGACCCCCGGTGTCACGACTCCTTGTTCGTGACACCTACGCAGTTTTTTCTGTAGACACGCCTCCTCGCCCACGCAGGCTGTTTTCATTGGCTAAGGGCTACGCCTACAGAGTTCTGCACTGAAATCATGACAAACACCCACCTGCATTTTCAGGTGCAAAAGGTTAGGTCGGGGCCACATCCTGTTTTCGTTTCCAGACTGCACCTGGCCCACATGCACTTCCTATTCAGCCCAGTCCTTGGGTGCACCGATCAGACAATATATTACACAAATTCTTTTTTTCTCTAGATGCCATCTATGCATATATAAAGGGCAGTTGTGTCCGGAGGAAACTACAAATATAAATGTTGCATACCCTCTTCATTACTTCTTTACTTACTTCTTTCTTACTCTATTCTTCTGGTCGTCTTTGTTATCTTATAACATCTTGTCTTGGTCTGAAATCTTCTAAGGTCTGGACTTTCTTGGGGACTTCGGGTCTGGTCTTCTATTGGGGATTTCTCTTTATCAGAAGCCTTGTGTCATTGTTAGTTTTTAGAGGTAATAACACAAGACTCCGATTTGCTTTGAACTTACTTAATTTTTAAATCCCCAACCAGACATCTGCGCAGAGTGAGTCGGAGCGTGTATAACACGACTCACCACCGTCGTGGTTTCTCGCCGCCTGAGTAAAATCTATTTCTAATCTAAACCGGAAGAGGGTCTCCTCTGCCGATTCTCACGGTATCCACAGGAAGGTTAGGACTGTGGTCAAGCCTTGTCACTCATCCTTCAAGGCCGTGGGCTGTAACTTATAACCGCCATTTTCATTTCTACACTATTGCACATAAATATTAGGAATCTAATAAGTATGTAACATAAAACAATTAATGACAAATAAATCTTTATACACATTCACTATTACCAGAGCTTGGTTTTGTAAAAAATAGATTGTATTTATATTTGGGAAAATATTTAAAAATTAGGATTTGAATAAAAGAGAAGGGAACTTTATTGGTGGCGTTTGGAATTAAAATATAAGTCAATTATATATGACTAAAACAACAATGGATCTGCAAGACTAACTTCTTTATTATCCCCTCTGTACCCAGGCAAGGGCGGGTAGCTGCTTCTAGTATCAATAATAGGCCACTCAGACTCTTCTGTTAAGATTAAAGCATTAAATTATATACTATTTCTCTGAATGTTTGTGATGAGGCTTGAAGATTAGTATTATCTGCGTTATTCGGACTATTGTCCCCATCTTCATTGTTATTTGTACAACGTTTCGGCCTATATACCCTCCGGCCTTCTTCAGGTATTTCTTGTCGGATAATTGGACACATGGCCGAGTGGATAAGGCAGTTAGGTTAAGACAGTTCTAAGTTGAACCCGAGTTCAATCCTGAGTGAAAGCAGTTCGAAAAATAATTAATTAACACAACTCCTACCCCAGCTATTGTTAGCGGAATGAGAACAGGATACCCCCGTGGAATAAATAAAGGGTTAGGTTCAAAGTTCTGTGATGGCTCCTGAATGCGACAAGAAAGTTCCCGAGTTCGAAAAGAAGGTTCCCGAGTCCGAGAAGGTTCCCGAGTCCGACAAGAAATACCTGAAGAAGGCCGGGGGGTATATCGGCCGAAATGTTGTACAAATAACAATGAAGATGTGGACAATAGTCCGAATAACGCAGATAATACTAAATTATATGCTATATAAACTTGAATTTGACATATCTATAAATAACGTTTTTCTTAGTTGTACGTCATCTAGGAAATCAGAAATTGTATAAACTGCATTTCGTCTTTACAAAAACGAAACTCAGCTTTTGAGATCGTAAATATGTTGCTTATCTTTGTTATGGTTGCACAAAACCTCAAGCAAAAAGAACCAGTTGGTCTCTCATTTTGAAATGTCAAATACAGCGGCCGGTTTTTGTTCACCCTATTAACCGCCCACCAACTAAAATGTAGACAGGAGATTGAAAGGATATCGTACATTTAATAGTTTAATTTTTTTTCTAATATTGACTCTCATTTTCTATTTTGTGATAACTTATAACGGACAATTATATTAAACTGCTCAACTCTAGTCCTTTGCATGAATCTTTTTACGTTAAGAAGAATTCGTACAATATCGTAAACACGATATTTCGTCATTTGTGTTGAATTATTTTTGTATATAGTTATTTACTACGCTTAGCTTAGATATGGCACAAGTCCAAAAGTATGGGGCGCCCAGTGATAATCGAACTCACTAACAATGTTCTGCAAATCTAGTTTGCTAAAATTTACACTACATGATTATTTTTGTATATAGTTATTTACTGAGCTTAGCTTAGATGTGGCATAGGGCCAGAAGTATGGGGCGCCCAGTGAGAATCGAACTCACTAACAATGATTTGCAAACCTAGATTTTTGCTCTAACCTCACCCACCTTAAAAGAGTTTTGCTTTGACCTCGCACCCATACGATTTATACTTTTGTTCAAAAAAATATTGAAAGTGAATCCATGTAAAAAAAAAGTCGTCATTGTGGCCTGAAGTCGGTATCAGCTAGACAGCGAGGAAGTCTATCCCTTTTCCTTATCGCTAGACCAAGGAGATTGTTT
>CM042143.1:17409956-17466970 GCA_023376005.1 Doryteuthis pealeii
AAGTGATGGAAATGATGGAAGACTCAGTTTCAACAGTTGTTTCTATTCTCGATGTATACCCCCTCTGTTTCAAATCATTTATTTGATTTTTAATTTTAGTTTCAAAAGTATTATCAAATTTAAGCATTTCATTACATTAAATTCAAATACTTGGCACCCGGCGGTGCACTATACTTTTGCTCAGTTAATTATATATATTAAAATATGCTATATATATACTACTATACTATATATAGTTTAAATGCTGTGATGCTGTGATGTGGTTAATAATTTTTATCAGAAAATTAGCGGATTATAATTTATGTTTCCGTTTTGCGTTGAAGAGGGGTGTGTTTTAAATTTCTCAAGCCCTCTTCCGACGACCTCAAATAAACTTCGAGACCCTGCACATACGATTGCCAGTTCCGCGTTTCTTTAAACCAAAGTAGATTCACGTAGAAGTGTAGAGGTGATCAATTCAAAGTGTGAATACATGTCCGAAAATCTGTTTCCGCCACAATCTCACCACCCGATATACTACTATTTTCAAGATCTGTGAGTTGCGAACTCTATTTCTAGTAGACATTATTAATTTTCATATCGAAGTCATTGACTTATTTCTGTTTCTCATTGACTTTGTTCATTTCGAAGGATTGGAGTTGGCGATAAGCTATATATATATATATATATATATTATAGTTATATATTATAATACTATATATATAACTATCACCAAGACGTGTTGGGTAGATCCGCTTGTCGGAGAGAAAAAACCCAGCAGACGAGTTTGATTGTAAAAAGTATACTACCAAAACATCAACCAGGAAGAAATAAAAAAATTGAAAAAAAAGAAAAAGACCGATATTCATACCAACAAAAAATAATCTAATTGGATTTATGTATTTGGCAAAGGAAAAAACAATGTTATATGTAGTATCTAATGTGGGTATTAGATATATTAATATATATCTATAACCGCAAGGAGCAGCCTAATCTGTAAACAAAGTGCTCGATACTACAGTAGAGCAAGATTTTTTAGCCCCTGAAGAGCTTTATGCGAAACTATTAGTAGGTTCGTTCTGGACTCAGCTAGATTATATTATATGATATATATAATATAACTTGTGTGTGTAGTATATCGCATGTAGTTATGTATACTACTATGTGTAAAGTGTATATGTATACTAATATTTAAACAGCCATACCAGAACATTGCAGACAACTACGCACAACCTATATATATATATTTATATCAGTACCCATGACTAGGTACCTAATATACTAATATATATATGTGATATCTAATATATGTACTGCATTCAAAGCCTAAAGAAAATAACCCAGAATACATCTCGAAACAGCGTAGTCTGGATATGTAAATAAAAGGATAAACATTTTTTTTTCTCGAGGAACACTACATTTGCAGGACCATCTTTTTTATAAAATATTAAATTTTCTCCCGTGACTGGATACCAGCAACAACATCTTTTTATATATATGTATACATATACATATATGTTTGTCATGTAGTGCGGTAGTATTTAGTGTGCTGCTGCATGGCTGCGCACTCTCTATGCAGGCAACGGTGTTGTGTCCGAGTATAATATGGCGTGTGGCGATATATATGATATTCATATATTTGTAATACATATGGAATAGTATATGTGAGTTTATGTGTTATTTGAGGGTGGAAGGACTATATATTGCTACCTATATCATTGCCTACATATAGTAGTGATGAATTCATTATGTTTCCTTGCGAGGATTAGAAGGGACAATGAATTTTGGCCTCATCTATAATACTAATACCTTTGTCATTTCTAGACATTCCCTTATGACTGCGTACTCATATATATATCATCCCTATGTTATAGAATTATAGAGTCAGAGTGCACTCCACAGACCACGTTCGTTCACGAGTTTTATACTTTCTCATCAAGATTGAGAGCTCAGGCCCCAAACTTACTAATATTAACCGAGCATACCCTAGCTACAATCCTGTGGAACGAACCCGACATGCCATCTTTTTGCCTCTGCCAGTTTATCCTTACATTCCTTTGCGCCCTACCAGTCGACTGTAAGTCTAGGGTGTGGAATTATTAATTGCTACTACTTTGCGCATGCGAGGGACGGTGTATGATTCTACAATCACCACGGAGAACTCGACAATCTCTCCTCTTCTCTCTCTCTATCTCCTCTCTCTCTCTCTATTTATATATATATATTATAGTATATATACTATATATATATATATATGCTTGTGGGGTGACGTGACGCGCTGCCTGTATGTATATAATTAATAGGTGATTGTGTATCACTGTTATATGTAGATATGTACAAAGTATAATATGTTCTAGTATACTAGCATATGCTGTATGCATATATACATTATAGACTAATACCGTTAATGTGCGTTATAAGACATACACATAATAATACTAATTACTACTAATAACCTATGTATATTTATATGGATATTACTGTACTATATTGTGTTCAGCTTTGTTTGTGTATAGTATTTTATGTATCATACATATTTGTATGCTGCATATATGTAATTCTATTATAATTATATATACTACTATATACTATATTGCTTGTAGTGTATGTGCATGTGTGTGTTTATATATATGTGTAATGTATATATATAATGTTCGTGTGTGTGTATGTGGGTAGATATATATATGTGTGTCCTGTATATACGTATATGCGTATATACTTTATTATTTATGTCATATGTATTATAATTATATATGTGTATATATGTGAGTTTTTGTGTATAATGTGTGCTGTATCGTACATAGTATGGGCAGCATAACTATATATTACACCAACTATATTTATCTATATAGATATATATATATATTCATATATATATATATATATTAAGTGATTCCTAACTACCTAGATGCAAAGACACTCCTGAGATCAGTGATTGAACATACGACAACTAAGTTGGCGACGCAGGTGTCTGATTTCTCATTTATAATACTAATTTTTATCTCATTCCGATGATAACAAATATTTCACGCTTTAGATTAGAAGTTCACACAAGCAAACACCGCAATTAAATAGACTGACCCAACAGAGGATAGATCGGTCATTAAGGATTCTGTTATGCTTTCTGGGAGTAGGAAGCGAAATTATTGGCCGGCATTTTCTTACACGATAATTAGTGATAGTGGTCTGATTCAAAGTATCTATCGATGTAATACTACGAGACTGAAAATGATATTGTTGGAGAGTTCGAGTAGGGATGATATGCTATATATTATCGCGTCAACAACTAATTTTATTTTAACCTTTGGTTTTGATGAAACACGTTTACATTTAAAGGGCGGGGGGGAAATTTTTTTTTCTTTTTTTTCTTCCCATAACCAATAATAGAATGCATTGGAAATGCCATTATTACTATAGTAATGCATTGGAAAGGCCATTTTAAATATAGGAATGCAATTCGGTAAAAGGCCATTTACTATTAGGAATGCCATTGGAATACCATTTTACTATAGGAATGCATGGAAATACAATTTTACTATAGGAATGCATTGAAAAAGGACCATTTACTATAGGCAATTGCATTGAAAAGACCAATTTTACTAGTAGGAAATGCAATTGGAAATACAATTTTACTATGGAATGCCATGGAAATGCCATTTTACGTAATAAGGAATCGCTATTCTGGAACCACAATAGCCTTTTTACTATAGGACAATTGCATTCGCGAACCACCTATGCCATCCATTCTTCCATTACTTTATATCGGAATGCTCCTGGAAAGCCATATACCCCATTCACACCTTACCATAAGAACATGCATTGGAAAGGCCACTTTTACTATAGGAATGCATTGGAATACCATCTTTACCTTAATAGTGCACATGCAATTTAGAAAAGACCATTTTACTATAGGATTGCATTGGAAAAAAGGCCATCTTTACCTATAGGAATGATCATTGGACACAGGCCATCTGTTACCTATTATCGAATGCCATTGGATAATACCATTTTAAGCTAATAGGAATGCATTGCGATATGCCCGATTTTTTCTCACTATAGACATGCATTTGGAAATGCCATTTCTTACTATAGGATGCATATGGAAAGGCCATTTTCACTATAGGAATGCATGGAAAGCGATCCATCATTTACTATCAGGAATGCGTTGGAGAACTTACCATCTTGATACTATAGGAAATGCATCTGGAAAGGACCATTTTACTATAGGAAGCATGGATAACTACAATTTTACTAATAGGATTTGCATTGAAAGGCCATCTTTACCTTATAGCGAATGCTTGAAAAGACCATCTCCTCTACTATACGGAATCGCATTGGAGTAATACCATTTTACCTATAGGGAAGCATTTGAAAAGACCAATCTTTTTACTATAGGAATGCATTGGAAATACCATTTTACTATAGGAATGCATTTGACAAAGACCATTTTACTATAGGAATGCATTGGAAAATACAATTTTACGATAGAATGCATAGGCCAATCATTTACTATAGGAATGCATTGCAAAGACCTATTTACTATAGGAATGCATTTGGAAATACCACATTCTATGAAGGACACGCATTTTTCACTATAGGAAATGCATTGGAAATACAATTTTACTATAGGAATGCATTGGAAAGGCCATTTTACTATAGGATGCAATTTTGAAAAGACCTTTACTATAGACATGCATTGGGAAATACAATTTTACTATAGGAATGCATTGGAAAGGCCATTTTACCTATATGGAATGCATTGCAAAAAAGACCATTTTACTTATAGAATGCATCTTTGGAAATACCATTTCTACTATAGGAATGCCCATTGAAAAATACCATTTTACTATAGGAATGCATTGAAAAATACCATCTTACTATAGGAATGACATTGAAAAACCATTTACTATCAGGAAGCTAATTGGAAATTCAATTTTACTATAGGAATGCATCGGAAAGACCATTTTACTATAGAAATGCATTGAAATGCATACAAATTTTATGTTGATAGTTAGCACATATAATAGGTAAACCTAGATGCTTAACTACCCGGCGTCTCCCTGGGTAGGCACGTGGACAAAGGTTAGTCTGCCAGATCCACTATTACTGAATTGTGAGTTGATCCTTGCAGGATGCCCCATGAAATTCCAACGTAAAAAAAATCATTCTATGCATTGATTCGGCCTGTGAGGTGTCAGAAAAATACTTGCACGGATACTCTAAAAGAAAAAAAAATCATCATGTCTTCCTACTTTAGAATAAATAAATATAAAAAAAATCATACTATTACTATTTAATTTTCTAATTACCTTCACGAAATATAAATCAAATCCTCATATTTTTGGCTCAAAAAGCAAGACCTCGATGATATGTAAATGCTATTTACTGTGTGGGCACCTCACGTTGTTAATTGTAGCAGGCTAGATTTACAGACCATAAGCGACACAGATCATCTGGATTCACATTTTTGCCTTGCATCTTGGATCATTTTGGACGGTCTCATTTAACCACGAGAGATGTTGCAGAATAATAACATTTAGACGACAAGCGTATATAATATTATATATATATTAATAATATGAGTTGTAGAAAACAGACAATGAATTTGATATTTCCAGTCCTATTTCATCCATAGCTATAGAGTCCTTGCAGCTCTTGTGAGTTTTCTCTCTGGAAGAACTTTCATCAATTTCAACACGTAAAGATCTATGCTATGCTGCTTAATTTTAAAATTGAAATGCACCATTTATATATATTTACCAACCCCTCCGCACGAACAGGATATGATACAAGGTCAATTTCTTCAGCGGAGTTTAACAGGTCTGAAATTCGGAGGTTTCTCTCCAAACTGGTTGCCCTAACCAAGGTTAAAGAGTCCAGTCTGTCCCTACTATATACCCATTGCTGAGCGCGATGGAGAATAATTGATTTCATACCTTTCCCAAGGGTATTAGTTCTATGGGAACTGTAACTTCATCCAGGATTTGACTCTTTCTCACGACTCTAACCATTACACAACATACTTCAACAGAAAGAGAAGAAAGAAAATGGAAAGGGAAGTGACTGACTGAACAAGAATAGCTTAATAGCTGGATGGAGAATAGTTCAATTCATACCTTTCACAAGCAGTATTAGCGCTATATGAAATGCAAACAGCCTCGTCCAGGATTTTGAACTCGCTGTCCATTTCTTACGACTGTAACCATTTACATCAATATTATAATAATAAATATTAATCATAAGAGAAGCGAGAGAGAGAGAGAAGAGATAAGAGAGAGAGAGAGAGAGCGAGGGGAGAGGACAGAAACAGACAGAAAGACAGATACGAGTATAGGTAAAAATACTGATATGTATATGTGCATGATTTTGTTCCCAGACATATATCAATAGTAAAGAAACCAATCCACACGAACACATATTTAAAGTTAAATAATTTCAACATATCTTTCGCTTCATAAAATTGTAAAAAGTTTTCCTTCAGATATTTTCTTTTTATTCATCTCAAAATCTTTTTATTTTATTTATTTTACGCGTCGAACAAATTTGTATCCATAGTTTTAAATAAAGTTCAAAAAGAAAAAAAATATTGGAAAAAAAGGCAGTAATTTTAATGCGTTCACTTAGTAGGTATTTATCGTCTATTTCAAGCAGATCTATTCATTTTAGATAATTTAAAATACATTTAGTTGCTCAAGTAAAACCTTCTAAGTTTTCCCCTTCTTCGTTACACTTTTGTAGACTTAATGGTTACTAGACATTTCTAAGAGTTGAAAAGAAAATATCCAGCAACTTTACATCTTGTCTCAAAATAATCTAACACAATACACACTTAGATAAAATGTTATATAAAGACACAAGCTAATATACCATGCCGAGATCAATAAAACTTAAGATAAATATATGTATATTCAATGTTTTATAATGTATGCATCAACACTCACTTCTATAAATCGAGCACAGAAATACTATCAGTCTATCTGTTGTATACCCTTTTCTTACTTCTTACTTTCTATTCTTCTTCTGGCGTCTTTCACATCTTAAGTATTTCTATGTCTCTTCTCAGCGTCTGGACTTTTCTTAGGAATTCGTGTCTGGTCTTCCATTGCGGGATTTCTCTTTATCAGAAGCCCTGTTCATGGTAGTTTTTCAGATAATAACACAAGATTTCGATTGCCTTAGATCATATTTTATTCTCGAATCCCCACCAGATACACCGCGCAGATCGAGTCGGAGCGTGCAATACACGACTCACTACCGTCGTGGCTTTCTCGCCGACTAAAATCTATTTCTAATCTAACGGAAGAGGGTCTTCTCCACCGATTACTCACGGTAATCACCGGGAAGGTTAGGACTGAGCGTCAAGCCTTGTCATTCCACCTTCAAGGTCGTGGGGCTGCAACCTTTATACAGCCATTTTGATTTCTACACTATTGCACATAAATAATTAGTATCTAATAATTATGTAACATATCTTCTATGTATCTTTTTGAAAGAAATGTAGACAAACACGGGATATTACATGGATAGAAGTTTTGTCATTTGTCGTAATGTCGACGTTCGAACATTTCGTTTTATATAGAAATTTCTTTAGCATAATATGAAACAAGTAAAGGAAAAAAAGATTTTTGTTGTTAAAAAGATGAGAAAACGCTCTCCTATAAAAGGGATGGCAGGCACGGCTATGGCGGCCTTTACATACATACAAGATGTGTGTATTAAAGCAGAAAATCCCCTTCGCATTCTGTGGGGTGACGATAGCCGAGCGGTTAAACTGTCCGACTGATGCTGGATCCGATAAGTAATATCTTGGCTGTACTGGTAACTCACAAAATGTTTAGCCACACTGAAAAAGACTTGATAAGTCGAAACACGTGTCTGTGGATGGACTATATATTATACGTATAATATCTTATGTTATAGATGGAGATTGTTGGTTTGCTATGTCTGTGACCAAAACCATATTACTATTCAAAGTCACAATTCACCTTTGTTATTTACATTCACATTCTCCACGATTTTGTTTTTATTTCACCTCAATTATTAATAAAATTGTTTTACATCATTAAGACTGTTGACCATAATATACATACTAATAAAATGCAATTGTATTTATATATACAACAAAAATAGCGGATTACAGTGTGAATGGGAAGGCTAATTAACATATTGATCTTAACAATTTTGTTTAATAAATATATTGCTTAGTTATTTTTGATTTCTTAATTTTTTGGTTTTATCTTATTGAATATGAGCAAAAATCTCGGAATTACAACTTAAAAGAAATCCATTAACTAGAAGAAATGACTATTTATATCTTTTACTTTCCTATTGTTAACTAAATAGTTAAATTAGGAAAATTTAACCAATTGAAAGACGGGGAGTAAGTGCAAATGATGTAAGGAGTTAGTTTCAAAGTTGTTCTATTTTCAATCATACCCCCTCTGTTCCAAATATTTTACTGAATTTCTTATCAGTTTCATTAGCCTTTCTAATTTAACATATTTTATTATATTAAAACTCTTAAATACTTGCACCCGGAGGGTGCATATATTTGCTAGTATTATATATATATATATTATATATATATATATATTATAATATATATATATGCCATAACACTTTTCCTATCAATCTCCTACCTCCAGCATCACATCCATTAATATATATATATATATATATATATATATATATTATATATAAAGTAGTAAAGTCGTCGGGGCGGCTAATGTCGGTATCAGCCACTCAGTGAGGAGTCTATCCTCTTTTCAATAGCGCTAGACCAAGGAGATTGTTTTTTCGTCTAAGGTGGTTGCGCCACACCTACCATCAGCTCCTTATGTAGCATAAATTTTATTATGCTACTCATATGCTGATTTGGCGAGGGCCGGTATCGAACTAAGAACCTTTCGGTTTCTAGCGAACGCTCTACCGACTGAGCTGCTGGGCCTATTTTCAAATTCAATATGAAAGAAAATGATAATCTCTTGGTTTTTGAATTCTATTGAATATTTAGGTTGTCGCTGAATAGAACTAATGCTGTTTGCCAGACGAATTGCGTATCGCTTAGGACGATTCACTATTCAAAAGAGTAACAAATTTCAAAGAGAAATTTTTGGATTAAGTCTTCTATATTTTATACTTACTAGTGTTACATAATCTATGCGGTTGTCAATCCCCTGTAATTCTAAAGGGATGGCCCTTTTCATATCACGGGCGGGACCCTCCATGGAATATTACAGAAAGTCATGTGGGACCTGGTTGGGTCCTCAGTTTTCAGTTGGACGTCAGGCAGTGAAGATGTCCTGCCTTAACTGTAACTCACTCTGCATACGCGCGCTATGTTAGTCAGATATTTAGTTACACGAAATGTATAGGTAAGTAAATAAAGCTTAAGAAATAACAGTGGTTGGTGAATGTCTTGGTAACAAGACTGATCTAGCGTTATTTATATTTTTAGAGAATCTGGTTCTTTGTACGTTCATAGTTACATTTATTGTGTAGTTTTCTTTTATCATTTTTTGCACAAGGTTCTATCGAATACAAATAATTTCAAGCATATCTATTTGACCCACTAACAAGTAACAGGTACTGCCACTTCAAGTCAAAATGAACCTGGAAATAATAACATTCCACACACCGTCATTTAGCGTCATATTTACCTTATGTAGAAGGGAGGATCAAAGTGTAGTATCTGTTCCAGATTCTGCGCTTTGAGACTTACCTTCAATACCCGGCCTCGGCTGGGGGTCCAGTGTGCTTCGGCCTCTGGACCGGTGAAGTGCAATTATTAGCATCGATCCAGGGGGGCCATCCCCCCAGATCGATGCAATTTTTATGTGCCCACGTAAAAACGAGACCTTGTGTCCAGCCCTCATAAGTGGGATGAGCAGGCAAATACCCTTACCCTATGTAGAAGGGAGGATCAAAGTGTAGTATCTGTTCCAGATTCTGTGCTTTGAGACTTACCTTCAATACCCGGCCTCGGCTGGGGATCCAGTGTGCTTCGGCCTCTGGACCGGTAAAGTACAATTAATAGCATCGATTCAGGGGGACCATATGTGGGATGAGCAGGCAAATACCCTTACCTTTTATACCCAGCCTCGGCTGAGGTCCAGTGCTCTTCGGCATCTGGACCGGTAGAGAACAATTATTAGCGTCGTTCCCAGGGGCCATCCCCCCAGGCAATACCTGCCCCTTGGAGGCAGGGATGGGTTAATTGCCCAGCGCCAGAGAATGCCGAACGGATCGACGCAACTTTTTTCTCTCCCTCCCATGAGCTTCGGCTTGTGGGTGGGCCCACGTTAAAACGAGGCCTTGTGCCCGGCCCATACAAGTGGGGTATGAGGCATATACCCCCCCCCATTTAGTGTCATAGCCAGAACATGCCGGCGATACATTTAGCGTATTCTAAGACCTCTCCCCCCTCGAGTGGAAAGTGAGCAATCCAGAGTTGTTTTTCTCCGAGACAGGTTGCTCGCCAAAGTTCTCTTGTCCGGCTGAATATATATTCATAGCTGTTGTGTGAAGAGATGTATTTCCCGAGAGCATTAGTGCGCAATGAATATGCTGATAACCATTACGCCAGGGTTTATTTAATAGATGTATTGATTCTGCTTTGCATCGTGAAAAATTAATTAAATCCAAGTTGTCATCATAGCAACATCCATTCCTTTAAAATATCGAGTGATAATTAAAAACCCCTGAGATTATTTAACATAACGCCTGTTTATCCATTGGAATTGATATATTTCGTGTTCTGTGTGTGGTGAAAATTGATTCTCATTCAATAATACAAGTATGCCTATTGCGTAGAAAGAAACGTATTTCAAGGCCAGCTTTAAAAAAAATCTCTACCTGCTGCTTAATTTTTTTGTTGTTGTGTGTGTGTGTTTTTATTATTAATCTTTTCAAATCAAGAATTGCATAGAGCTCGCTTATACCCACTACACGTTATCTTTTCGTAATGACGTTTAAATGTAGTAGTTATTTTTTTCTTCTCTCAATCCTTCTCTCTCTTAAGCGCTATCCTATTAACTTGCGGTTCCTTTAAATATATAGAACAAGGAAAAATGCTCTTTCTTGCTTTACAGTTTTATTAAGCCGGCTCTCCGTGGGATCTGGTATCGTGTAATTCTATTTTCGTTTATAATGAATCTTCACTTGAAAGGGATTTCCCACTTGAGATTCGATAATAGTAAACCAGTCGTTGAAAGATTGTTTTGTCTTTTAAGAAGAATTATTTGACTTCATAAGGTTTTTATATCATTTATTTGGTTATGTATGTCACAGCAGCCATTGTTGGCATCCGTTACGGTCTCGTTATAGTAGAAGTTACGAATAGACGACATGAACCTGAAAAATATAGTCCGTCTCAAATTTTGGATACATGAAAATCAATATTCGAAACAAAAAAAGATTCCTTTTGTCTGAGATATCAAGATGAATAGTTGTTTATATTTATATTGATTGGTTTTAACGGTATGACAGTCTGTCTGGAATTATTTTATGCCTAGAAATTAGGAAATCTCATTCCTTATACTTTTATATTCACATTTCTCGTATTCCTAATACAAATAATTCTTAAGATTAAGAATCTCTCAACAGTTATATGACATCAAGTATTCCTAATACGAAAGATTTTAAGATTAAGAACCTTTTAACGGTTATATGACATCAAGTAATTCTAATACAAATAATTCTTAAGATTAAGAATCGCTTAACGGTTATATGACATCAAGTATTCCTAATACAAATAATTCTTAAGATTAAGAATCTCTCAACAGTTATATGACATCAAGTATTCCTAATACGAAAGATTTTTAAGATTAAGAACCTTTTAACGGTTATATGACATCAAGTAATTCTAATACAAATAATTCTTAAGATTAAGAATCGCTGAACGGTTATATGACATCAAGTATTCCTAATACAAATAATTCTTAAGATTAAGAATCTCTCAACAGTTATATGATATCAAGTATTCCTAATACAAAAGATTTTTAAGATTAAGAACCTTTTAACGGTTATATGACATCAAGTAATTCTAGTACAAATAATTCTTAAGATTAAGAATCGCTTAACGGTTATATGACATCAAGTATTCCTAATAAAAAAGATTTTTAAGATTAAGAATCTCTTAACAGTTATAAGCCATCAAGTATTCCTAATACAAATAATTCTTTTCAAGATTAAGAATCTCTCAACAGTTATATGACATCAAGTATTCCTATTACAAAGAATTCTTAAGAGTAAAAATTTCTTAACAGTTATATGACATCAAGTATTCCTAATAAAAATAATTATTTTCAAGATTAAGAATCTCTCAACATTAAATGACATCAAGTATTCCTAATACAAAGAATTCTTAAGAGTAAGAATCTCTCAACTGTTATATGACATCAAGTATTCTTAATACAAAGAATTCCTAAGATTAAGAATCTCTTAACGTTTATATGACATCAAGTATTCTTAATACAAAGAATTCTTAAGATTAAGAATCTCTTAACGGTTATATGATATCAAGTATTCCTAATACAAAGAATTTGCTCACAGTTTTATGGCTTCAATTATTCCTAATTAATACCAATGATTATTTGGTTTCACGTAATTATTTATATTTGATAATAGTAATTTGTTTGCACACAGTTATATAGTTTTCAAGTTACTATGTAAAGAATTATTTGCTTCCGTACATCAATATGGTTTCAAGTAACTAATGATTATATACTTGGTAAACAATTATATCTTCAAGTAATTATTTTTAATGCAAAGATCTAATAATTTTATGGGATCGAGTATTCCTATTGAATACGAATATTTCTTCAACAGATTTATTTGACTCGTAGATATGGATCCTGACAGGCACAACTACTTTGTGTCAGAATAGCCCTGGGATTAATGGCAATGAAGGCGTTCTCCTCAGATCTCCAGCAATGAAGTCTCACTAATTAGTATCATAATGAGAAACCAACTTTTGAGAAGGTTTTTACTTCTCTGTGGGTGATACAATCAACATATTCCAAGTCTCACCGACAGGACGGATTGCCAAAATAAATAAATGAATAATTTGTAATATAGAAATATGAAAAACCTCAGTACATATTTAAGAAGAACAATAACAATCTGCTTAATATATTACAGTTGTATCTAACAGCATGTCAACCTCTCTTGGGGTATTTTATGCCGAATATATTTTATTCATTCTTCGTGGATATTTAACATTTTTCAAACTCATTTCTTTCTATTTAGCCCAACGGATTGGACCTTAATAGTTACTACCACTTCGGGTCAGTGTGAACTTGGGGGTAATGACAATGAAAGGGTACTAAACTCTCCACAGAGCTCAAAAATTGAAACTTCACCATTAGATGCTATTTAACGTCATACCCGGGACACTAAGACCCTCAGTCACTGCCTTCTAGCACATATATGATAAAAAGGGTTGGGGGTTTGCTATAAGGGCAATAGGGTTAGGAAAATCATAAGGCTTGACATTGTTAAGTTTCTGACCGCCATCCTTGGCCAGTTGAAAAGGACTTAAAGTAAGTAAGTCCTGAACTATAGAATCCTTTGGTAAGTGAATAAGTCCTGAGTTATGGAATCTTACGTAGTGTCAAAGGTCCAGTGATATAATCCTATGTTCCGTCGTCCACAAAGGTTCAAAGCATTAACAGCCTGTATAAATAACAATATCAGCAGCAGAGTACTGCCAGTGATTGGCCAAGAATATGGTCACATGATTATTGCCGAGTCTATAAATAAGAGTGGGCATTTAACACACGCCTTATATGAAAAAATCTCAACAGACATGACTAGGCAATTGATCGGAGGGGGCCTCTCTGACCGGCCGTCTAGACTAAGTAAGGACCAAACTGGAGTGTTGCAAGTCATAGATTGGTCCGCTACCAGGATTCCGTACTTAAGCATCAGAGATCGCCACCCAGAGCCAACAGGGGATGGTCTAAGATTTTTGATGATGAAATGTATTTAACTCTAAGAGAGAAAAGCTAAGTGACATACGACAGTTGTATTGTGAAGGAACTTGCTTCAGTCGCGGGGATTTTTTTTGCTTTTTGATTCTACTTAGTTTAGTTAAATCAATTCTTGAAAACAGATAAGATCAGGAATACCAATTCAGTTCAATCTTGTGGGTGGTTAAATTGAAGTTCCATTATGGCGCTGAAAAGAGAAAATCCACATGTGAGATGATATCTTAGAATTAAGATTTTTCCATTAAGAAACCCCTCTCCCCTCTCTCTCTCTCTCTCTCTCTCTCTCTCTCTCTCTCTCTCTCTCTCTCGCTCTCTCGCTCAGAAGAGCTTTGTCATATTTTTCCCCAACATGAACGTTCATTGAGGGGCAGCATATTGAAGTGACAATTTGACATTGTACTTCTTAAAGGAATTAAAGTAAAATTATCATCAGTTAAATGAAAACTAAGTCCCGTCCTGTCGGCTGGGGCGTTAGAATGCACCGACTGCACCTCTGCAGAGGGGTAAGACTCCCCCAATGGGGCCACCTGTTGGCCGTGGGTGGCGGTCCGTGATGCTTAAGGATAGAGTCCAGGTGGATGAGCCGTTCATGACTTGCAATACTCCACTTTGGCCCTATCTTGGACTAGACGGGCGCTCGGAGAGGCCCCCTCCGATCAATCGGCTGGTCACGTCAAGCGCTAGCACCTATATGATTTTCCCAACCCTATTGCCATTATGGCAAGCCCCAACCCCTTTTTATCATATGGGTGCTAGAAGGCGGTGACTGAGGGTCTACATGTCATGGGAATGACGTTAAACTCTATCTGATGGTGAGGTTCCAGTTTTGGAGGATTGGGGAATGTGGAGCACCCCTTCATCACCATTGCTCCCTGGTCCACTCTGACCCGGAGTGGCAGTACCTGTTAGGGTCCCATCTATGGGTTAAATAGAAAAATGTATTTATAAAAAAATTGTATTATCCATTAAGAAGTGATTTATTTCAAAACTTTATCGGCATTAAATGACCCACTGAGGTTGATATGCCGTAAAACAAACCAAACCAAACCAAACCAAACCAAAACTAAGTCCTCAAGCATTGTGGATATAGATGTTTATTAATACAAGTTTGAGTAAAGATAAAAGAGAATTTAAAAAAATACCTTACATTTATGACGACTCTGTTCTATTATGCAATAAGATATCATTGAAGTATTTCATATACTTACCTGTTTATCTCATTCAGTTCATATCCGGGATAGTACACCCACGCCGCGAAGATAAGCTCTACGAAATATGATAATTTTATTTTTTCCTGTATAAATGAAAATTTTTTTGTTCAATTTTACTCCAAAATCTTCCTGGAAACACTCCAACCATCCATGCATGAAACCCTCGCCTTTTGTGTTACGGTAGGGCAAGAGGGTTCATCACTGGATGACACTTTTATTTACTTTTTGAATAAATAAGATTTTTATTGATGTAGTTCAAGGCAAAATATGGAAGGAATTCCGGGTGTTCGAGTGGCCTACACCGCAAAGAAAATACAATTAAAACACCCTTAAAAAGAAAGATATTTCTGTGATAGGGTAACCCACACATATTCAAATATAAGATATAAATCCGGGGTATTAAAATAAACCAAACCAAACCTGTATCCATATATTTCGGTGTTATTTCTAACGTATGTAAACAGTGCTAATCTCCAAAACCTCCAGTAGTTAGAAAAAGAAAAATTATATATATATATATATATATATATATATATATATATATATATATATATATATATATGTAGGGATATGGGCACGTAGCAAATAACTAAATACAATGGCAGGATGTTTACAATGTTTAAGGTAATCATTGGTGGTATTTCGGAAAAGATTCCAGAAAACTGTCAGCCAGTAAAAGACATAATGGCACAAATCCCTCTGTTAACGTCATCCTGGCTTCCCAGATAAGATAAAATAAAATAAAACGCGCAAAATTTAGGCTTTACAATTATCTTGTCAGATAAAGAAGGTTCTAATATTTATGCTGGAAGCTAAAAGCAAACATCTTTGAGTTTCTGTCCTTTGCCTTCTGTTATCTTATCGACTATTAAAAGCTTTTCTTTTTTTTTTGTATCAGTTCAACGTGCAAAATACTCGACAGTCAAGAATAGAGCATATCACAGACAAAAATATTCTTCTAGGGTAAAAATACTACTAAACAAAAATATAAACACATAAAACAAATTTCATTCGGAAAACCGATCAATCGGCTGGTCACGTCAAGCCCTAGCACCTATATGATTTTCCCAACCCTATTGCCCTTATGGCAAGCCCCAGCCCCTTTTTATCATATGGGTGCTAGAAGGCGGTGGCTGCAGTTCTACAAGTCCTGGGAATGACGTTAAACTATATCTGATGGTGAGGTTCCAGTTTTGGAGGTTTGGGGAATGTGGAGCACCCCTTCATCACCATTGCTCCCTGGTCCACTCTAACCCGGAGTGGCAGTACCTGTTAGGGTCCCATCTATGGGTTAAATAGAAAAATGTATTTATAAAAAGATTGTATTATCCATTAAGAATTGATTTATTTCAAAACTTTATTAGCATTAAATGACCCACTGAGGTTGATATGCCGTAAAACAAAACAAACCAAAACCAAACCCTTTTTATCATATGCGTGCTAGAAGGCGGTGACTGAGGGTCTACATGTCCTGGGAATGAAGTTAAACTCTATCTGATGGTGAGGTTCCAGTTTTGGAGGTTTGGGGAATGTGGAGCACCCCTTCATCGCCATTGCTCCCTGGTCCACTCTGACCAGGAGTGGTAGTACCTGTTAGGGTCCCATTGATAGGTTAAATAGAAAAATGTATTTATAACAAAATTGTATTATCCATTAAGAATTGATTTATTTCAAAACTTTATCAGCATTAAATGACCCACTGAGGTTGATATGCCGTAAAACAAAACAAAACAAACAAACCAAATCATTCGGAAAATTACGCAGGTCACAAATTAGAAAGGCTTTGGCTCTTACTTACGCTTGGACGATTGATTGAAGAGGCCCCTCCAATAAATCGGCTGGTCACCAAAGGATCACACACAACACTAAAGGACACCAAGAAGCGACTAAAGGTGTCTTCACTAACGATCGCGCTCTGCTTAACACAAGGGATGGTATCAAAAATCGTAACACAAAAATATAAAATTTCTCTGAATGTTTGAGATGAGGCTGGAAGATTAGTATTATCTGCGTTATTCGGACTATTGTCCCCATCTTCATTGGTATTTGTACAACGTTTCGGCCGATATACCCTCCGGCCTTCTTCTTTCTTGTCGGACTCGGGAACCTTCTTTTCGAACTTGGCAACTTTCTTGTCGTATTCGGGAGCCATCACGGAATAATTAATTATCGGACTCGGGAACTTTCTTTCAATTGGACACATGGCCTAGTGGATAAGGCAGTTCGGCTAAGACAGTTCTAAGTGACAGTTATCTCTGGAACCCGAGTTCAATCCTGAGTGAAAGCAGTTAGAAAAATAATTAATTAACACAACTCCTACCCCAGCTATGGTTAGCCGAATGATAACAGGATGCCCCCGTGGAATAAATAAAGGGTTAGGTTCAAAGTTCCGTGATGGCTCCCGAATACGACAAGAAAGTTCCCGAGTTCGAAAAGAGGGTTCCCGAGTCCGAGAAGGTTCTCGAGTCCGACAAGAAATACCTGAAGAAGGCCGGAGGGTATATCGGCCGAAACGTTGTACAAATAACAATGAAGATGGTGACAATAGTCCGAATAACGGAGATAATACTAAAAATATAAAGATATGAAACGAATGTTTTTATATTTATCTGTAGTTTTAATTCATTCGAAAAATTACGCAGGACAAAGATTATTTGGTTTTATTGAAAGATTTACATTTTTCAATTTTCATAGATTCTTCGATTTGTGGAATGTTTGTACGACTGTCATAGACAGCCCAATACATTCAAAATACATCTAATCACAAATATGTATTTTTAATGCGCGAACATTCACAAAAATTCATAAGGAACACCTGATTAGCGTCTACTGCTTATATTTTTAAATATCTACGTATGATTATGTGCGTCAATGCATGCATAATTCAGTGTGCAATTATATATATATATATATATATATATATATATATATATATATATATATATATATATATATGTATGAGGAAAATATGAGTAAAGAAAAGAAATGTAGATGGATAAAAATGAATTTTATCGATATCACTTTTAATCGATATCACTTACAAATGTGTTTCGGTCTGTTTATCAAAATGTATACGGATTTACGTTATTATTATTAGAATAATCAGATGGAGTTGAAATGATGATGATGATAATAATAATAGGAAAAATGTATAAAATGTTCCGTACACAGAGAGATTTTTTTACGACCTTCATCAGTGTGATTTTTTTATTTTTTGAGTGGATATAAAAATCGTTGGAGACAAGAATAGAATTTTAAATGTTCGAAAAAAAAATATTTTAAATCGTTAGGAACGCAGAGGCCGTTAAAAAAATTTTGAAAGTTTTGGTGGATGGGTATAGTTTGTATTGCAAAGAATGAAATGTTATTTATAATCTTAAACTTGTTGATGTTTGAATGATAATGAGTTTTCATTGTTATTGTTTCGGGGAGGGGGGGGGGGCAGGAAAGAAGAAAGAAATTGGTGAAAACCGAAAAGAGTTAGCCCCTCAAAATGAGCGAATGGGTCAAGTATGGAATATTGTGTTAAATAATGAATTGAAATTAAATAATGAAATTTTAATATATATATATATATATATATATATATATATATATATATATATATATATATATATATATATATATATATGACAGAATATGGTTAATTAACGCTTGAAGAAGATATCAGAAGATCTGAAACACGAGTCGCAAATGTATAATAATAATAACAAAAATTGAAAAATCCTAATCCATTTTGCGGAGCTTTTTTATAAAATGTTTAATTTTCTCCCGTTGGCTTATAAAGGCTTTTATTGATTTAATGAGCGACATTGGTCGAAGATGCCCCTACAATCAATCGGCTGGTCACGTCAAACCTTAGTACCTATATGATTGCCTCAACCTTATATTCCTTATGGCAAACCCTAACCTTCTTATCATATATGTTCTTGAAGGTGGTGGTTGAGGGTTTCAATGTTCTGGGTATGATGTTAAACTGCATCTAATAGTAAAGTTCCAGTTTTGGACCTCTTGTTAGTGTGAGGTACCGCTTAGTCGCTATTACTCCAGGATCCCGGGGTGGTAGTATATGTAAGGGTCCCATATATGGAGTAAATAAATAAAAAGGAATTCTACAAAAATACCCCTGTAAATCAAACTTGATTACCAACCGCTGTCTCGCATTCTACCTTAATTTAAAAACAAAATATTTACCTACAGACCAAATATACAAAAAAAAGGAAAGATTCGGCATTAAATAACCCATAGGTTTGATGTGCCGTTAAACAAAACAAAACTAAACAATAATCCTCGTTTCATTTACTTTCCATTCACTACTATTTACTGTAGAAGGTTTAATAAACTTCTTTGATGCAATCTAGATGAAAAAGAAATAATAAAGAAAAAGAATTAAATATATATTAATTTATTTACTTTTATGAAATAGGTCCCGCGAACGTTCCTTTTAATTTCCTTAATAATATAATCATATTGAAAATACTTCACTTTTATTTTCTTTATTTCATTCATAATAAACTTTCGTTTTGCAAAACGAATAAACATCGCAGGTTCTACGGCAGCCATGTTGCATGTTCCAAGCTGAATGTGAATTCTTTTCTGTCGTGAGCTTAAGGCGCGTGAAAACCTTTGTACTTAAAAATTCATTTCCTATCCAGATTCTCCTTTGTGATCTATCTATCTATTCAACCACCCCCCTCTCTCTCTCTCTCTCTCTCTCTCTCTCTCTATCTATCTATCTCTCTATCTCTCTTTCGTTACACACACACATACATATATATATATATGTGTGTGTGTGTGTGTGTGTGTGTGTGTGTTTATGCGTGTATGTGTATTGCGTAGAATGGTTCTGTCTATTTCGACATTCGCTAAAAACTGTACTTATTCTGGAAGCATACTTTTGTTTGGACTTCTTTAATCCAAAGATGTTCTATGGGAGCGTTTCCATTGATAACATATGTAACAATGCAGTTCGATCGTAATAGTTTGGAGCAAATACTGTAGCCTCTTTAAAAACACATGGCATCGGAATATTATATCTCTTTTTAGACCAAATTGAATATATTCATTTGCATCCATTTTTTTAACTCACACAGACGCATATATATATATATATATATATATATATATATATATATATATATAAAGGTTTTATATATTTAATGACATAGGAACAGTCACGACCATTGGTTTCATGCATTTGCGTAACCGCAAACATTCGTCAGGTGACGTTGGGGTTTTATGTCCAAATGCAAAAAAATCGGAAAAATATCGAAAATTTCAAAAAGGTTTATAGACATAGGATGTATTTTTGATTGGATAAAAGGTTATGCATGTGTATGTGGTGTTGTTATGTATGTGTATGTGTGTTTATTGACATTGCAAAAGATTATGTGTACAAGCCAGTGGAACTCACACACATTCACATTATTCTGCGAGTGTGCAACATTTGAACAATTGAATGGTCGTGACTGTTTCTATGTCATTTTATATATAAAACCTTTATATATTTATCATTATATTATATATAGCTCTATATTATATTGAGCACTCTTCCAATAATACCACACTTTTGCATACTGTTCCAGTAAAAGCTGAAACAGTGCCAATCGCACACTATAGTATATATATATATATATATATATATATATATATATATATATATATATATATATATATATATATATATGAGGAATAAATGAGTAAAGAAAAGAAATGTAGATGGATAAAAATGAATCTTTTCTTTACTCATTTTTCCTCATATTGTCGGATTCATTTCCCATTCTCACACACACACACACACACACACACACACATATATATATATATATATATATGTGTGTGTGTGTGTGTGTGTGTGTGAGGAAGAATGAATAAAGAAAAGAAAGAACAGAATGGATAATAAAAGATGAATTTAATAAATAATCACTTACACATGTGTTTCGGTCAGTTCATCTGTGTGAAAATATTCCGCACACAGAGAAGATTCGACCTTCATCAGGTGTGCGGAATATTTTCACAGATGAACTGACCGAAACACATGTGTAAGTGATATTGATTAAATTCATCTTTTATTATCCATTCTGTTCTTTCTTTTCTTTATTCATTCTTCCTCATATTGTCGGATTCACTTCCAATTTCCATTTTTACATATATATATATATATATATATATATATATATATATGTATATATATATTCATATATATATATATATATATATATATATATATATATATATATATATATATATATATATGAAGATAGGATGGTTGGAGTAAAATCCGACAGTATGAGGTAAGGTAAAAGGAAAGTGAACAAAAAATAATAACTCAAACAAGTCTGTGAGGAGAAATATTTCGTCCTTCCAAGACTGAAGAAGTCCTTCTTGAAAGGACGAAATATTTCTCCTCTCAGATTTGTTTGAGTTATTATTTTTTGTTCACTTTCCTTTTACCTTGCCTCATATATATATATATATATATATATATATATATAATATATATATGTGTGTGTTGTGTGTGTGTGTGTGTGTGTGTGTGTGTGTTATTTAATTTTGAAAGGCAATTACAATGGGTGTATCGTATGAAATTCGATAATTATTGAAAATAATCATGACAAGCAAACTGGTCGAGTAACGCGCGCGACGTAGAACACCGTACAGCTGTTTCAACTTTATTAAGTCTCATCAGCGGTGTATACCTACGATCTCCCTCCGACAGAGATCTCTGTAAGGCATTGTAATTGCCTCCATATAAATATACATATATATAAAAATATAAATTATGATACACTTTACTTAATAATGCTTCAAAAGCAAATTATCAAATTCCATTATATATATATATATATATATGTGTGTGTGTGTGTGTGTGTGAGTATGTGTGTGTATGTATATATATATATATATATATATTTCGATACCCACCCTCGCCAACTCAGCGTATGAGTTGCACAGGGAGCTGATGGTAGGTGTGGCTCTCCTCCTCAGACGCTAAACTAATCTCCTTGGTCTAGCGCTAGTGAAAAGGGGATATACTCCCTCGCTGCATGGCTGATACCGACATTAGGCCGCCCCGACGACTTTAACTATATATATATATATATATATATATATATATATATATAATCCAAAATTTCGGGGAATAAATCTTCCTTACGACATAGAAGCTTTTTTAAAAGGTGTCGTAGTTTGCAGAGCTCAATGTGTGCTCTTATTGTCATAGTAACAGGGCAAAATTATATAGGTAAAATATATAACAGAAGATTTAGATTTGCCTTAATGTATGTTCATGTACATGTATTTCATTGTATCTGTATTATATGTCTTATTTTTGTGTTGTCTAATATATAAAACGTTATGTCCAACACAGCGTGTCGGAGTTTGTTTGTTTTCAATAATAACATTGAATCTTACATGCCTTTCTTAAGCGTATACTCACATTCATTTTCTGTATATGAGGTATTACTACCGCGATATTTAATATCATTTTCAGTAACTATTGTCATGATACCTTTTTTACAGCTGTATAACTAATACGACATTAGTTATAGAGCTGTAAAAAGGTATGTGAAGTAAGAAGTGATTAAAAAAAAGAAATTTAAACTAAAGAAGAGGGTGGAGAAAATAAGAAGAAGGAAGTGAAGGAAATAATGTTACTGGTGGAGTTTGACAGAAAGAAAGAAAAATAATTAGTTGTATTTGAATGAAAGTAAGAAAGAAGAAAAAAACGGAGACAGGGATAATTCAGAGAAAAGAAAGAAAGAATGATAGAAAGAATGAAAGAAAGAAAAGAAGAATGAAAATTATTAAGTGCATGTGTAAAGATGAAAGCTAGAAAGAAAAAAAGACATCTGGGGGATGAGAAGAAAAAAAAAAGCCAATGTAAAAGAAACAGGATTATGGGAATTATTTTTTGGTGGTTATTTGCTATTCATGTTTCAGTATCAAACGCTGTGCCAAGATGGACTCGTTTGCAATGAACGTGTGTGATAAACAGAAAGAAAAAAAAAGGAAGAAAGTTTTCCAAAAGCTTATATAGAACGGAGGACATGAAAAGATGGGATACATCAAATGTACGAAAGCCTGTGCTCCAGAGAAATGGCGCTTGAGAATTGCAAGGATACGCACGATGAATGTATTCCAAAGTAAAAATGTTTGTCAGCGAGCGGCCATCAATTGAGGCAGAAAAAAAAAATGAAAAAAGCCCGGAATATAAATTATTAAAAGGCAGAAAAAATATTGTCGTGTGTTTTATTTGGCTTAACTTTGGCAGAAAATGTCCAAAAATTTAGAATATTGGAAACAACCACTCATCATCATCAGCAACAGCAGCATCATCCTCATCATTACAACAACAACAACAAACATAATAATAGCTATAATTCTTATTATAATGGAGATTGTGGATTTGTCTGTATGTAACCGAAACTATATTACTATACAAGTCACAATTCCCTTTGTTATTTACACCACATTGTCCATGATTTTATTTTCTATTTAAACCCCAATTATTAGTAAAATTGTTTTACATCATTAAGACTGTTAACAATATCTACATACTAATAACATGCAATTGTATTTATATATACAACGAAATAGCGGTTTACAGTGTGAACGGGAAGGCTAATTTGCATATTGATCTTAAAAATTTGATTTTAATAAATATATGCTTAGTATTATTGATTTCTAATTGTTTGGTGTTATCTTATTGAATATGAGTAAAAATCTCGGGGATAAATCTTAAAAGAAATCCATTAACAATAAGAAATAACTGTAATATTATTCTTTACTCCCTATTTTAACTAAATAGTTAAATTAGGAACATTTACCACTGAAAGACGGGAGTAATGGAAAATGATGGACGAGTTAGTTTCAAAGTTGTTCTATTTTTCGTTTATACCACCTCTGTTCCAAATATTTTTATCTGAATTCTTATTCAGTTTCATTAGCTTTTCTAATTTAACATATTTTATTATATTAAAACTTAAACACTTGCACCCGGAGGGTGCATATATTTGCTAGTAATAATAATAATAGTCTATATATTAATACGCTTGTTCCTTGCGAACTCTAATAGATATCCTCTTTCTTTGGGTGCCGGTTTCCATCTCACTAAACTAAACTATTATTTTCATGGCACCCAATTGCATGCCTTCAAGGGGTCAAGTAAAGGTCACTAATCGTCCAGAACCGACACGTAACTTTCCATAGGACACCGTTATTTTAAGTCTACGGACCCTATTCAAAATTCTAACTGCAGGTACGCTCACAATTCATGGCTGCTCATAAATTATGTACCCAGATAGAACCCGTTTGAACTGTTTGAAAAATAGGAGGAATACTTGGTACAAATTATTTAGTTGCATATATTTGATTTTAATAATCAAAGATCCCTTTGAACAAACAGGATATAACACTAGTTCAGTTTTTAAGCGGGGGTTAAAAGTTTTGAATTCAGATTCCCTTCTCTTACACTAGTTACCCCTGTGCGCGCAACGTGGTCACGCTTAGTCTTTGCAGTAGTTTTCGATGGAGCTCCCGATTGACGTTACTGACAAGTGTGAAGTTTACACAGTTATTCGGTATTTGAGTGCAGTAAGCATTAAACCGTTTGAAAATTATCGTTAATTGATGGAAATGTATGACCAGTTATGCATGAATGGTTTCCAAAATCGATGAGATTCAACGCTTCTGTTGCATTTCGTGCAACGGTAGAGAAATCTCCCGGACAAGAGACAAAAGAGAAAGATAAAGAAATATATATATATATATATATATATATAATATATATATTATATATAAAAGGGGGGAGTGTGGAAGAGAAGTCTTTCCGGTCAAGATGCAGGGAGAAGATGAAGAAATATATAAAAAAAAGGAAAATGGAAGATTCCTCTCCCGGTGAGGAGGTGGAGAGAAAGATAAAGAAATATATAAAAATGGAAGTCTGTCCGTTATCAAATCAAAAAATTTAAAAAATGCGTGGGCATATTTATCGTATATAAAGGCTAGGCTATAAAACACTTCTTCAACGACAGCATGGACAGCTGGTTTAGTTTGGTTTGTTTTGTTTTACGACATATCGACCGCAGTGGGTCATTTAATGCCGAAAAAGATTTGAAATAAATTCTTTCTTAATGGATAGTCAATGTTTTTTTATAAACACATTTTTCTATTTAACCCATAGATATAACCCCAACAGGTACTACCACTCCGACTCAGACTGGAACCTCAGTATCATTTAGGGTTTAGCGTCAGACCCAGGACACGAAGACCCTTAGCCACCGCCTTCTAGATAAAAAGTGTTTGGGCTTTCCATGAGAGCAATAGTGTTGGGACAATCATGTAGATGCTAAGGCTTGACATAGAGAGCCGATTGATCGTAGGGGGCCTCTCCAACCGCATGTACAGCTGGTATGATATGCATACGGAAACTGGCACAGTGCCTACCAAATTGCATCGACTAAATGTCATAAAAAAATCATACATAAGTAAAATAGGTAGATATTCTAGCCAAATCAATACATTAGGTTTATAAGTTCCCAAAATTCACACTCAATTGTCCAATTGGTGACATGGCCGAGTGGATAAGGCAGTTAGGTTAAGACAGTTCTAAGTGACCGTTATCTCTTGAACCCGAGTTCAATCCTGAGTGAAAGCAATCAGAAAAATAATTAACACAACTCCTACCCCAGCTATGGTTAGCAGAATGAGAACAGGATACCCCCGTGGAATAAATAAAGGGTTAGGTTCAAAGTTCCGTGATGGATCCCAAATACGAAAAGAAAGTTCCCGAGTTCGAAAAGAAGGTTCCCGAGTCCGACAAAAAATACCTGAAGAAGGCCGGAGGGTATAACGGCCGAAACGTTGTAAAAATAACAATGAAGATGGGGACAATAGTCCGAATAACGCAGATAATACTAATCTTCAAGCCTCATCTCAAACATTCAGAGAAATAATAAACATTTCTATGGTTTCTAAATATTTTGGTGACCTTAGCTTTGGGATTACACTCATAAATTAAACATACAGGTTGACCTGCCGTTAAAATCAATCAATCTGAACATAATTATATCTGTATAAAAGAAAGCTGTACTATCTTTAGCCAACGTATCCATTACATTTTCTTTCGGTTCTTTTTTATTTTGATTTTGTGATATTCAAAACGAATATATATTTTTCATATACGTTTATATATTTCTAGAAAACACTTAGAATCTCAATGGATAGACTGTGAAAAATATTATCTACATTTTGCTTACATCATTTAATATTTCTTTCTTTTATTATTCAAGCATAATTGTTATTGAACAACGATTTTCTAGAATGTTCGTCAATCACTTTAAAGCTTTCATAAAAACAAACCTTTTTTTCTCCTTATTTAATCATTGGAAAATGAATGATAAATTTCTTTGTGGAAAGAAATGAAACGGATATCAAAATGGTTTTCGTTTCTAAAGAGTTCTTAAAGATGAGATTGAGTTCCTTTTTTATATGTCAATTAATTCATTTACAGAGGCGATTAATAACCTATGAAATGGGTTTTATGAATATTATTTTAACCCATTCATATTTATCACTTACATTAAGATAAAACTACGGAAATACTTTCTTTTATTTATTCAACATTTTCTTTATTCTAATTAAGAAGTCGGGGTAGCCTAAAGTCGGTATCAGCCAGACAACACGGGAGTCTATCTCGTTTTCACTAACGGAGGAGATTTCTTTGCCGTCTGAGGCGAGGCGCCACGTATATCATCAGCTCCTCATTTTACCGCACATATCCCTGTGCTACTCTTACGCTGAGTTGGCGATAGCCGGTATCGAACCTGGAACCTTGTGGCACCTAATCAGACGCTCTACCGACTGTGTATAACGAAAATAATAATTTATATAAATTAGAAGTCTTCTTTTAGGGCAGTAAAACGTATTATGCAAACATTTGAGAACAATCACCTGCCGAATGATGGCCAAACACCATAATTTCCAACAAGGCCCTCTACAATATGTGCCACACTATGGGTTGGGAACCTTCCGTCTATTTTAGACGATGGCGTAGTGTCCATTTTTAAAAAAATCTACAGCTACGTGAGTGGCTGAACAGACCGATCCTTGAATGACAGTCTCTGGTGCAGTGGGTGCAAACAAAAGGTGATGCTTTCTGTAGGTGTTGGGGATGCTGTTGTTTCTCCTTTCTTTTAGCTCTCTTTTCTGTGGCAGCTTTTTTCCTCTCTTTTTCATTTCTTTTTGTTTCTTGTTTGACGAGGAGGCGCCAGGTCGCACAGTCTTCTGCAAAAGCCTCGCACGTGTTTATGTCTATGTGGCATGTCTTCATGTCTCTCTTGAAGACATCTTTGAAGCATAAGCGTGGTCTCCCTGCCGGTCGGGTACCCTCCACTAGTTCACCATACAGTAGGTCTTTGGGGATGCTGCCTTTGTCCATCCTCCTGACGTGGCCAAGGCAGCGTAGGCGTCTCTCGCAGATGATGGCGGGCATGCTGTTTATGTTTGCTCGTTCCAGCACTTCTGTGTTGGGCACTTTGTCCTGCCAGCAAATGCGTAGTATGCAGCGTAGGAATCTGAGGTGAAAGCTGCCCAGTTTCCTCACGTGACGTGAGTACTTCATCCAGGCTTCGTTGCCGTATAGGAGAGTACTGAGAACACATGCTCTGTAGACACGCATTTTGTGCCACACTATTCCACTATAAACATGGGTTTCGCAACTATGATGGTTCATGTTTGGTCATTTGCTACGGATACCTGAAGCCTCACCTACACAAAAATCCTTGGAATTTTATGTATTAGGGTCGAACTGTTACGATTTTTGTGGCCATCCTTTGAGCTTCAAGCAAGAGTGCTGTCCAACGGGGATCCTTGGTGTTAAGCAGAGCGCGATCCTTAGTAAAGAATCCTTGCGTTCCTCCTTAGTGTCCCTTAATATTGGGTATGATCCTTTGGATGTTCCTTGGTGCTCCTCAGTCTGGCCGGTCGTTCGTCAATGAATGCAAATGGACGTCTGTCAATATCAGC
Organism: Doryteuthis pealeii; assembly: GCA_023376005.1. Lineage (NCBI taxonomy): Eukaryota > Metazoa > Mollusca > Cephalopoda > Myopsida > Loliginidae > Doryteuthis > Doryteuthis pealeii. The sequence goes on from CM042143.1 coordinate 17,438,164, forward strand.
CGATTAAGTAGTTAACCAACCACGTATTCGGGCTGTTGATTGGCTGAGGTTTAAACCACGTGACCTCGCTTAGTCTATAAATTTAAGTGGTATATTGCAGCACGGCTTATATACAAAATATTACTACGCGAACAAGTACCGAGCACAAAGGGGCCGTCACTGCACGAACTTTCTTGGTATGCTGTGGGTCGACCTCCAAAAATTCAGGCCTGGGATCACTTTAAAGAATAAGCACAGAGTGGCTTCAAATTAAGAAGGAACGAAAGTTGCTTTCGAAACTACTACAGCGGCAGAATACAATATATATATTTACCAACCCCTCCGCACGAGCAGGACGCGACACAAGGTCAATTTCTTAAGCGGAGTTCAGCTGGTTTGAATTCAGAGTTCTCTTTCTCCTAGACCGGTTGCCTAACCAAGGTTAAAGAGCCAAGTCTGCCCTACTATTTATCCATAGCTGGAGGGAGAGTAGGATTCATACCTTTCCCAAGGGTATTAACGCTAAGTGAAATGCAATTATCATGTCCAGGATTTGAACTCGGGGCGACGAGTCCATTTCCCATGACTTTAACCATTACACCACGCGCAGAATGTAATATATGATGAAAACGTATTATGAACAGCCAAATTCGAGACAACATTTTTGTGTCAATGAATATGTTTAGATATTGTCCAAGGAAACGATGAGGATCATAACTATCATAATCAAGACGTGCCGACTACACATATTCTCTTATTCCCCCCTCTCTCTCTCTCTCTTACCATCTCTCCGTATCGGCCATCGTTCATGCAAAATCCCCTTGACGGTGTAAGATTCAAAGTTATAACCAAGTCATAACTAGTTGAAACATAACAAACTCCGACACCTTTATGAGACAAAACATTTTATATAGATAACAGCACAATGGAAATGATACATAAAATATAAGATAGTGTACATAAACATATATACATCAAAGGACTGGAGCGTCCGTACATAGAGATCACTTACTAAGAGGGGGGGCGTGGCCCCACCGAGAAAGGGGTAAACAGTAGGCTAACCCATGTGCTCGTTCCGGAGATGTAGCTAAAAGAGGAAGCAGCGTTTTGAATGAACGCGCTTATCTACCTAGTGGGAACAAACAGCAACGCAGCGAGGAGATAACTCTTCCGGCAAAAGGAAGATAATTCCCTACAACGGCATTCAGTGTCCGTACAGAACTGGTTCTTGTATGTTTTTGCTACTCATCCAACACTGGTGTGTCATATATAGGAGTCTATGGGAGAGCATCGCTTACTTTTCCAGAATTGACCAGTATGTTTTGTTCGTCTTACTTGGATGTTTTGTGTGACGAGAAAGAAGTGACAGGACAGTTGCTGTTTTTTATGTGCTGTTTTCAGAAATCGTTCAACACAGCACGTATCATTCTTATGAAGGTCCATATTCCTTCTTTTCCAGGCGTTTTATTAGATTTCAAATGGTGCAGCCATACAGAAGTACATACACGGCTAAAACTAGGAGTCCAAAATAAAGTAAATAATAACAACTGCTCATCACAGAAAATTTACACATATTATGTTATTTCTCTGAATTTTTTTATATGAGGCTTCATAATTAGTATTATTTAGATTATTCGGGCTATTATCTGTACAACGTTTCGGCCGATATGCCCTCCGGCCTACTTCAGGTATTTCTTGTCGGACACGGGAACCTTCTCGGACTCGGGATCTATCTCGGATTCGGGAACCTCCTTACTCCAGCTATGGTTAGCGGAATGAGAACAGGATACCCCCGTGGACTAAATAAAGGGTTAGCTTCAAAGTTCCGTGATGGCTCCCGATTACAAAAAGAAAGCTCCTGAGTTCGAAAAGAAGGTTCCCGAGTCCGAGAACGTTCCCGAGTCCAACAAGAAATACCTGCAGAAGGCCGGAGGGCATATCGGCCGAAACGTTGTACAAATAATTAACACAACTCTTACCCCAGCTATGGTTAGCGGAATGAGAACAGGATACCCCCGTGGAATAAATAAAGGCTTAGGTTCAACGATCCGTGAGGGCTGCCGATTACGACAAGAAGGTTCCCGAGTTCAAAAAGAAGGTTCCCGAGTCCGACAAGAAATACCCAAAGAAGGCCGGAGGGCCCATCGGCCGAAGCGTTGTACAGATAACAATGAAGATGACATGAATAGTCCGAATAATCCAAATAATCCATATTATTATATAAAAGTGATTGGTAATTTGCTTGAAGCATTGTTAAGTATGTTATAATATATTAATGATTTGAAGGCAATTACAATGGGTATAAAATATAAAAACAAAAAGATGTTATTTTTGTTTGGTTTGGTTTGGTTTGTTTTGTTTTACGGCATATCAACTTCAGTGGGTCATTTAATCCCGATAAAGTTTTGAAATAAATCAATTCTTAATGGATAATACAATTTTTTTTATAAATACATTTTTCTATTTAACCCATAGATGGGACCCTAACAGGTACTACCACTCCGGGTCTGAGTGGACCAGGGAGCAATGGTGATGAAGGGGTGCTCCACATTCCCCAAACCTCCAAAACTGGAACCTCACCATCAGATAGAGTTTAACATCATTCCCATGACATGTAGACCCACAGCCACCACCTTCTAGCATCCATATGATAAAAAGGGGTTGGGGCTTGCCATAAGGGCAATAGGGTTGGGTAATCATATAGGTGCTAGGGCTTGACGTGACCAGCCGATTGTTCGGAGGGGGCCTCTCCGACCGCCCGTCTAGCCCAAGATAGGGCCAAAGTGGAGTATTGCATGTCATGAACTTCTCATCCACCTGGGCTCTATCCTTAAGCATCACGGATCGCCACCCACGGCCAACAGGTGGCCCCATTGGGGGAGTCTTAACCCTCTGCAGAGGTGCAGTCGGTGCATTATAACACCCCAGCCGACAGGGCGGGTTATTTTTGTCTTATCGATTTCAAAGAAACTTTATCTTCAGAGACGAATATCAGAAATGAACGTGCTTAATTTTTTTTTTTTTTTTTGCGTGATTATACTTTTTTTTTCTTCTTTTTTTTAAATATATTCATATCTCAGTTGCAACATTAGGAGTGTGATAGGTCTTGAAATAATCCTCGATTTTTGAAGTTTACGCAGGTAAATGATTTACTTTCGGTGATGTAGTATATGATGATTCATATAAGCTGAACGCACATAGGAATGTATTCTGTATGAAGGATATAAATGACATGAGTCGCCAAAGGGTTAATTGCTTTTTCAGACTAATAAAAGATATATAAGATAACGGTTAATATAACCAAACAGAAAGATAAACGCATTAGAAACATTACTTTGGTTCTCTAGAGAGAGCAGCATCTTCGCAATATTTTTATATTTTTATCTCGTTGTGGTTAGATAAGTATTCCAAAATTTAGAATATTTCCAGAGTAGATAATAGGGAATTGTCTTATCTTCCAGAATTATTGCTGGATTTTTTAATGATTTAAAATCGTCCAATTCGTATTCGTGCCTTTTTTTAGTCTCAATGTCTTCAGCTTTATCAGTGAAGCTTAGAATACGCTGATAGTAGTAATATTTCATCCACAGAAAGCGATGTTAACACTCGAATAGGAAAGTCATGGTTGGCCACCAACAAATTATCAGTCATATGGAAATCCGATCTCCCTGACAAACAGTCACAGATGCGGACTATGCTGATGACCTTGCACTTCTTGCAGATACACCGGCACAGGCTGAGTCACTGCTACATAGCTTAGAGGAGGCAGCAAAGAATATTGACCTCTATGTGAACTCCGGTAAAACTGAGTTCATGATTTTCAAAAATAAAGGAAACATCTCCACACTAAACGGCAAGCCTCTTAAGCCAGTAGAACAATTCACGTACCTGGGTGGTAATATCTCCTCCACAGAGCGATGTTAATACACGAATAGCAAGGCATGGTCAGCCACAGATAGATTATCAGTCATATGGAAATCCGATCTCCCTGACAAGCTAAAGAGACGATTCTTCCAGGCTGTGGTTGTGTCGGTACTGCTATATGGCTGTACCACCTGGACCCTAACGAAGTGCCTTGAGAATAAGCTAGATGGGAGCTGCACAAGAATGCTGCGAGCGGTCCTGAATAAGTCGTGGAAGCAGCACCCCACAAAGAAGCAACTGTGTGGCCACTTTCCGCCCATCTCACAAACCATACGTGTGAGACGGGCTAGGCATGCGGGACACTGCTGGAGAAGCAGGGATGAGCTCGTAAGCGACGTACTACTGTGGAAGCCAGCACATGGGCACGCTAATGGGCCCCCAGCCAGAACCTACATTGACCAACTATGTAAGAATGCTGGCTGCTGCGTGGAGGAGCTCCCAGAGTCGATGAATGATAGGGAAGGTTGGCGAGAGATTGTCATGGATATCCGTGCAAACAGCGCGTCATGATGATGATGATGATGATAAACTACATAGTGGTAAAACACCCCAACAAAAAAGATGGAGTGTTCCATGGAATGAGACTAAACTGCAATTTATTATGATGCTCCATTTCTGGGGATGTGTGGTGCCAAGTCTGATCTGTTAAGTTGGAGACACGTGCTGTAATGCTTAGAGTCGTTGAAAATGGACTCGTCGACCCGAGTTCAAATCCTGGTTGAAGCTACTGTTCACATAGCGCTTATAAACTTGGTAAATGTATGCATTCACCTATTCTCCCTCCATCTGTTGTATATTGTACAAACGGAAACGAGGCTTTCCGGTCAAAGAAGCAGGGAGAAGATAAAGAAATATATAACAAAGTCCCGTTATCAGATCAAAAGATAAAGATGCGTAGGAGTATCTATCAATATAAAAGGCCTGAGGGTTCGAGCCGACAGGCAGTTAGTCAGGAGACAGTGGACGGAGAACAAGTGAGCGACAGATGCTCACGGTCCATTGCAGCCAACGGCTGTGGGACCCACCAGCCCCCTTTACCTCACCATCGCCAGTCATCTCAATAGTAGTAGTCACTGTCAACCCTCGGTCATTTCATTGTCAACGCTCGCCACCCACCACGTACAGCCGAGAAGAAGAAATAAAGTCAAAACTCCTACTATACCCATGTGTTGTAGATTTCATTAAACGACAACTACATACTTCGCTACGTGACCATATATACCCGACTACTAATATACACGATTTAGCAGCGTGAATTTGAAGCCGCTATATAACGTATAGAATTTGATGCCAGTATATAACACATCTATGGGTAAATAATAGGACACACTGGGCTCTTTAACCTTGGTTAGGTAACCAATCTAGGAGAACGAAAACTCAAAACTCTGCTTGGGATGGTCAGGACTAGAATAGGCTCAGTCCTAATTAGTGATCGATTTAACTAATTTAATTTAATATACTTACCTATAACTGGAATGAGGGGGGTAGTTAGAATAATACATTTCCTAGTAGTAGGTATTTACCTACCCCGTTCAGCACAGGTCTTTTCCGATACATGATTGCGAGTATGGGGCATCCACCAATAATGAAACTTACTATTCAGTAGTAATGAATCTGCAAGACTAGCTTCAATACCATTATACCACGATGGGACTATTGCATCCCCAACAAGAATGAATTAAACAAAAACGTCTTAGGCATAAAATCACCCAAGTGTTGACATGCCATAAAATCCAATCAACTAATCTCTCAAAAAATAAATGGTTTGTCAGATTATTTTAGGTATTTCAGCTATAGTTTAAATAGTACCACCAGTGTTTGTACTAGGATGGCTTTGGCATTGAATAAACCGTAAAGGATTTATATGCAATTAAATAAGTAGGAAGCGTGTAGTGTAATGGCTAAAGTCATGGGAAATGGACTCGTCGCCCCGAGTTCAAATCCTGGACGTGGTAATTACATTTCACTTAGCGCTAATACCCTTGGGAAAGGTATGAATCCTACTCTCCCTCCAGCTATGGTAAATTGGAATTGAATCCGACAATATGAGGAATAATGAATAAAGAAAAGAAAGTACAGAATGGATAATAAAAGATTAATTTAATCAATATCACTGACACATGTGTTTCGGTCAGTTTATCTATGAGTACACGATTCAAATTATTATTAAATAAATAAATGAAATTATTATTATTATTTCATTTCATTATTATTATTATTATTATTTCATTTCGTTTATTTATTTAATAATAATAATAGTTTGAATCGTGTACACATAGATAAACTGACCGAAACACATGTGTAAGTGATATTGATTAAATTCATCTTTTATTATCCATTCAGTACTTTATTTTCTTTATTCATTCTTCCTCATATATATAATATATATATATATATATTTATATATATATATATATATATATATATATATATATATATATACCCATCTATGGGTATATTAGATATGTTTAAAAAATAACATTTTAAGAAATATTGTCCCCCGTCTGAATACTCTTCGTCTTTGGCTCATATAATATATATATATATATATATATATATATATATATATATATATATATATATATATATATATATATATACCCATATATGGGTGTGTTAGATATGTTTAAAAAATAGCATTTTAAGAAATATTGTCCCCCGTCTGAATACTCTTCGTCTTTGGCTCATATGATATATATATATATATATATATATATATATATATATATATATATATATATATATATATATATATATATATATATATATATTTATAGGAGACAAGAACGAAGAGTATTCCGACTGGGGACGCGATTTGTCTCAAATTCTGCCAAAAATTTGCAATCCGATAGTCTTCCTCAACGAGAGACTATCAGATTCCGAATTTTTGGCATAGCATCTTACACGTCATAATCCACCCCACCCCACAAAGAAAGAAAGAAAGAAAATGATGGAGATATCAAAATGCATGGCATGTTAGAATATTTGGCAGGAATCTGTATATTTTCCACTAAATTCGATCCCAGATTTCTAGCTGTTCCGAAACTCTTGACAGTAAAACATTTCCTCGGATCACGCAACTTTCCCCAATGTGATCGTCGCATTTCGATGCTGAATATAATCCAAAATCTGGGATCGTCTCTGATGGAAATTATTCCTTGTATGGGAATACTGATGCCACACGTGAGATTGCGCACAACTCGAACAATCCGTTGCGTAGGCCAATTCACATTATTAGAAATATCACCATAAAATGTTTACCTAATAGGAAACGTCACGAAAGTATATTTAATTAAAAAGAAAGCGACAAACGCACTGAATCGGGAGGGGGTCAAAGTTTATGTACCGGATATGTATGCCGAAAAGGGGGTGATCTCCTTATGGAAAAAATGATTCTTTCTCAGGTCATTTAATGTCGAATCATGTCATTTTGATATCATGTTCCTTACAGTGTTACATAATTGTTAGATTCCTCACACTTATGTACCATTAGTGTAGAAACCAAAATGGCTATTATAATTTGCAGCCGGCGACCTTGAAGGATTGGGTGACTCGGTTTGACCTCAGTCTGATCCTCTTTCTGTGGGATACCGTGAGATTCGGTGGAGAAGACCCTCTTCCGGTTTAGATTAGAAAGAGAGTTTAGTTCAGTGGTAAGGTGGTAAGTCACGTTAAGTGTACTGCCGACTCAATCTGCGCAGTTAGTCTGGTGGGGATTTCGGAATGAAATATGATCTAAAGCAAATCGAAGAATTGGGTTATTATCTAAAAACTACCAATGACACAGGGCTTCTGATAAAGAGAAATCCCCAATGGAAGACCAGACACGAAGTCCCCAAGACGAAGTCCAGACGCTAGAAGAAAGAATATACAACAGTACCTGCTCTTGCTTAAATGGTCATCAATCTAAGTATTAAGGATATTTATAGATATAAGTAGTAGGCAATTTATTGAAACTGATTATCTTTCGCATATATTCAATTTCGAGAAATGCAATTCAGTCATAAACTGTATATAGTAATTAAGAATAATTAAAAGAGAATTTTTCCATACTTTTTTTTATTCTCTTATAGTATGTGGCCTACCCGGTTTGAATGCGTCCTACCTCAGTAATAATATATTTATAGATATAATTAGTAGGCAATTTATTGATACAAACTATTTTTCAAATATATTCAATTTTGAGAAATACAATTCAGTCATAAGCTGTATATAGTAGTTAAGAATAAGTAAAAAATAAATTATCCATAATTTACATGAATCTATTTAATTCTAAAATATTCTAAAATTTGGAAATAGGGTTAGGGGTTAGGGCTAAGCGTTATTATTATAACCTTATAATATGCTTTTATGGAAGGCCATATACTATAAGAGAGACATGATTTCGTAGGCCACATTCAAAAGGTATTCCACATAATGGTACCAAGTATTTCATTCATTGAAGCAGCTATAAATTCCACACTGCCATTATAGTATGTCGCTTATCTTCTTGATTCTGTTATAGTATGTGGCCTACCCAGTTTGAATGTGTCCTACCTCAGTAAGAGTATATTTATAGATATAAGTAGTTGGCAATTTATTAAAACTAATTATTTTTCACATATATTCAATTTCAAGAAATGCAATTCAGTCATAAACTGTATATAGTAATTAAGACTAATTAAAAAATAATTCATCCATAATTTACATGAATCAGAGATCTATTTAAGTCTAAAATATTCTAAAATTCTAAAATTCAAAAATTCTAAAATAGGGTTAGGGGTGGGTTAGGGTTCACAGTTATTATTATAACCCTATAATATGCTTTTTATGGTAGGCCACATAGTATAAGAGAGACTTGATTTCGTAGGCCACATTCAAAAGGTATGCCACCATGGTACCATGTATTTTGTCCGAGACACGTGAGGCAATATTTTAAACCAACCATTTCATTAATTTTCTGATCTTTAAAGATACATTAGGCTGTTAAAACATTTAACGTTCTTTTAAGTCTTCAGAGAAATTAAATCAGTTGAATTATAATCTAAGAGATACAAAAATAAATGCCCTGAAAATTAATGAAAAATACAAAAAGACTAAAATATTGTTTCTAGTTTCCCTTTTTATTAAAATATATTGTAGAAAATAAGATTTTTAAAGATAGCCGATAAAAACTTTATTTTACAAAATCTATTTTCGGAAAATATAATCTATATATTTTAAAATTTTGTTTAATTATTTTTTAAGAATTTCGTAGATATTATTACTCTTCTTTTTCTCAAAGAAACCTTTTTTTCTTTTTTTTTTTTTTTTTTCTTTTTTTAAATAATCTAGAAATATAAAGTAATAAAACAAAGAAATATAAAGTTTAATATAAGTGATCCGGACATTTAAAAAAAAAAAATTCTACTTTTTATTATGTACGAACAGTGTAGAGAAATAGGCTAAGATTTGAATGTTTATTTTTGATTAATGTTTGCACCAAAGATCATTGGGTACAGAAAGTTCAAAGAGTGCAGAGTGAATATTCTGCCTCTCATATGGGTATATCAAGACTAGCAGAAATACCCGTTCCATGCCCGGACTAAAAGGATTTTAAGAATAACAGGGAGCGAAAAAGAAAGGGAAAAGAAAGGAATAAGAGAAATTAATTTTAACGATAAAATCAGCAAATAACTCACATATAATAATGTTCGTTTATTTTAGCAATTGTATTTTTATTTACTTTTAAAATATTGTTTTAAAACGTGAAACTCTAAAATCGTCAATTGTTTGAAACATAGTTTGATTTTCCTCAACACTAGTACTTGTACTTACATATACGTTATATACCAGTAGGAAGCGCGTGGTGTAATGGTTAAAGTCATGGGAAATGGACTCGTCGCCCCGAGTTCAAATCCTGGACGTGCTAATTGCATTTCACTTAGCTCTAATACGCTTGGGAAAGGTATGAATCCTACTCTCCCTCCAGCTATGGGTAAATAATTGGGCGGACTTGGCTCTTTAACCTTGGTTAGGCAACCGGTCTAGGAGAAGGAAAACTCTGAATTCAAACCTGTTGAACTCCGCTTAAGAAATTGACCTTGTGTCGTATCCTGCTCGTGCGGAGGGGTTGGTAAATATATATACGTTATATACCACATCAAACATCGTACCTCGAGTATATACACGAGAGTGTGAGAGATTGTTGAGAGAGAGAGAGAGAGAGAGAGAGAGAGCGATTAGAGACTTGCTTGGAGAGGAGTGGTCTTCTTTATAATTTGTTGACATCTTTGCGCTTCCAGTTACCGTATGTCTGTCTCTTCTTCTCTAGTCGATATCTCGTCTAGTTGGGTTCTTCTATCTAACTTCTACTAATGGCTTCTTTTTTTTCTGGGCTGATTTGGGCATTGCAATGAATTGAATTAACAAAAAAAAAATTGTTGCTTGATCAAGCTTTTATATTACCTAGCCCATGATTCTTATTCACCGCGCGGGGAGACCGGCCTCATAGCACATCTAAACTCTTTGACGGCCGGGCTGAATCTCAAAACTAAAACTAATCACGTGTTTCTCATGGCGCGTTTTCCAGGGATCAGGGGTTTATAACCGTCACTGGTAAATTTCCACTCCCTGATCTCAAAGTTAACGGCCCCGATTCTTGCTACAGGCTCTGCCAAAAATTTATGACACACATAAATTGTAACACTTACCCGTGAAGGACTATGAAGTGTTCCATAAATTAATTGATTTTAATTATTGAATTATATCATGTAATCAGTAAAAAACAAAAACTAAATTTTGCAATTTCACTTATAATAAACATATTAAGGTGTTTGCGCGTTTTCAATGCTCAATGATACATATTTTCTAAGTTATGAGTCGATAGGTACGTACCAAAGCTGACGCGAATTCTTTATATATTTATAAGTTTGTAGCCCGAGTTATTTGCTAAACCGTGATTTAAAATCACTTTACAATATTCAATATTAGATATTAATATTCATCACTAAATTAAGTGCACTGGCAAGAGCAAAGTAGGAAAATTATGTTGAAAAATTATCCAATTATTACGCTGCGCAGTTATTTCTGTACACGATGTGCTTTGAAAATGCACCGAGACTGAAGTTCTATTTATCAGGACAGAAGGTAACAGTGAATGAAACGGTAATTTTTTTCTAAATATTCTACTTCGAATATTTAAATTTTATTCTTGCAAGTTTTTCCTTTTAATTAATCGAAGCACCCCTGAAGCTTCCCTATTGATAGTGTTACATAATTCATGGATAGTTTATGAATTATGTAAGTACTGTAGCTAGATAGATTTGAAATCTGAGTTCGTTAGTAAATTCAAATCGAAGGGAGTTAAATGGAAAACTACTGAAAAAATTTGTTGAGAATTGGCGCCGTCTCGTTTAGACTTAACTCCCAACTTAATATGTAATCAGCATTATATTTGTGCACGACCTCAAGGTTAGTGGTTCGATACTGACCCTCGTCAACTCAGCGTATCTGTAGCACAGGGATCTGTACGGTAAGGTGAGGAGCTGGTAGTAGGTGTGACGCTCCGTCTCAGATGCCAAAACAATCTCCTTGGTCTAGCTCTAGTGAAAAGTGTATACACTCCCTCGCTGTTAGCTAAACATTTCGGGCTAAAACGACTTTAGGCCACCCCAACGACTATACGCATATGAGGGTTATTCAAACACTTCTAAGACTCACCCATAAAATTCATGACTGATCGGGCCTCTGTTTTGTCCATCTTGAATTTGTCGCACACGTCTCATCTTTCTATGGGGCTCACCTGCAAAGAATAAATTAATCTGAATTTGTTTTTCTAGTTTAATAAGAAGTGACTCCTCTTTTTGGTTTGTTTGTTTGTTTGTTTTGTTTTACGGCATATCAATCTCAGTGGGTTATTTAATGCCGATAAAGTTTTGAAAAAAATCAATTCTTAATGGATAATACAGTTTTTTTATGAATACATTTTTCTATTTAACCCATAGATGGGACCCTAACAGGTACTACCACTCCGGGTCAGAGTGCATCAAGGAGCAATGGTGATGAAGGGGTGCTCCACATTCCCCAAACCTCCAAAACTGGAACCTCACCATCAGATAGAGTTTAACGTCATTCCCAGGACATGTAGACCCGTAGCCATCGCCTTCTAGCACCCATATAATAAAAAGGGGTTGGGGCTTGCCATAAGGGCAATAGGGTTGGGAAAATCATATAGGTGCTAGGGCTTGACGTGACCAGCCGATTGATCGGAGGGGGCCTCTCCGACCGCCCGTCAGGCCAAAGTGGAGTATTGCATGTCATGAACTGCTCATCCACCTGGACTCTGTCCTTAAGCATCACGGGTCGCCACCCACGGCCAACAGGTGGTCCCATTGGGGGAGTCTTACCCCTCTGCAGAGGAGCAGTCGGTGCATTCTAACGCCACAGCCGACAGGGCGGCCTCTTTTTGGGTGAAGTTTAGAACTTTCTAATGAATTTCGTACATGCATTGAGTCAGCCATAGCAATTTAGCTAATTGCGTAGGTTCTTCTTAACATTATTGCTCGTTGTTCAAATCCAGTTAAAACCTAACACTCATATACTAATTTTCCAGTAAATGATATACTTATATATATATATATATGAGATTTGCTGAGATACGCAAAATGTTTCTTTTTTTTTTTTTTTTTTTTCATTTAGAAAAAATATAATTTACATGCAAAATGTTTCCATAGGTTCTGAATTAACAAAAAAGCACTGATTCAGTTTGTGTGATTTTCTTAGAGTCATGTGAATATTCCTCCATAACGATTTTCTTTGCAGATATTCCACGTCAATTTAAAGTGATTACCATTAACGCTTTGCAGAAATTCAACACAAAAAAAATTTAAAAAAATATTTTAAAAACTAACATGATATGCTCTATTATGGATCCTTCGATCCACTTATGCAAAAATGGAGTAATTTGATTTATCCATTTTGCATGAACTTCCTAGTCAATTTCATTCCGTTTAATTGTATATAACCAGATAAACGAATTCGATGATATTCTAAATAAATTCGCTATGTAACATTACAGGGTGTTTTTAAAAAAATACGGACCAAGTTTCCAATAGGCACCTCAAATCCTCAAGTTAATGAAAGGTTCATATTTTAACTCGTCACTATTAATTTGCAACTTTTAAAATCTTGGTTAACTTTGAAAATTTTGCTTAGATTCGGATAGTTTAAAATCAACCCTAAAATCTTGTAAAAACACGTCCAAATTCTTTTTTTTTCTCTAGATGCCATCTATGCATATATAAAAGGCAGTTGTGTCCGGAGGAAACTACAAATATAAATGTTGCATACCCTCTTCATTACTATTTACTTATTTCTTTCTTACTCTACTCTTCTGGCCATCTTTGGAATCTTATAACATCTTGTCTTGGTCTGAAATCTTCTAAGGTCTGGACTTTCTTGGGGACTTCGGGTCTGGTCTTCTATTGGGGATTTCTCTTTATCAGAAGCCTTGTGTCATTGTTAGTTTTTAGAGGTAATAACACAAGACTCCGATTTGCTTTGAACTTACTTAATTTTTAAATCCCCAACCAGACATCTGCGCAGAGTGAGTCGGAGCGTGTATAACACGACTCACCACCGTCGTGGTTTCTCGCCGACTGAGTAAAATCTATTTCTAATCTAAACCGGAAGAGGGTCTCCTCCGCCGAATCTCACAGTATCCACCGGAAGGTTAGGACTGTGGTCAAGCCTTGTCACTCATCCTTCAAGGCCGTGGGCAGTAACTTATAACCGCCATTTTCATTTCTACACTATTGCACATAAATATTAGGCATCTAATAAGTATGTAACATAAAACAATTAATGACAAATAAATCTTTATACACATTCACTATTACCAGAGCTTGGTTTTGTAAAAAATAGATTGTATTTATATCTGGGAAAATATTTAAAAATTAGGATTTGAATAAAAGAGAAGGGAACTTTATTGGTGGCGTTTGGAATTAAAATATAAGTCAATTATATATGACTAAAACAACAATGGATCTGCAAGACTAACTTCTTTATTATCCCCTCTGTACCCAGGCAAGGGCGGGTAGCTGCTTATAGTATCAATAATAGGCCACTCAGACTCCTCTGTTAAGATTAAAGCATTAAATTATATATTATTTCTCTGAATGTTTGTGATGAGGCTTGAAGATTAGTATTATCTGCGTTATTCGGACTATTGTCCCCATCTTCATTGTTATTTGTACAACGTTTCGGCCTATATACCCTCCGGCCTTCTTCAGGTATTTCTTGTCGGACAATTGGACATATGACCGAGTGGATAAGGCAGTTAGGTTAAGACAGTTCTAAGTGACAGTTATCTCTGGAACCCGATTTCAATCCTGAGTGAAAGCAGTTCGAAAAATAATTAATTAACACAACTCCTACCCCAGCTATTGTTAGCGGAATGAGAACAGGATACCCCCGTGGAATAAATAAAGGGTTAGATTCTAAGTTCTGTGATGGCTCCTGAATGCGACAAGAAAGTTCCCGAGTTCGAAAAGAAGGTTCCTGAGTCCGAGAACGTTCCTGAGTCCGACAAGAAATACCCGAAGAAGGCCGGAGGATATATCGGCCGAAACGTTGTACAAATAACAATGAAGATGGGGACAATAGTCCGAATAACGCAGATAATACTAAATTATATGCTATATAAACTTGAATTTGACATATCTATAAATAACGTTTTTCTTAGTTGTACGTTATCTAGGAAATCAGAAATTGTATAAACTGCATTTCGTCGTTACAAAAACGAAACTCAGCTTTTGAGATCGTAAATATGTTGCTTATCTTTGTTATGGTTGCACAAAACCTCAAGCAAAAAGAACCAGTTGGTCTCTCATTTTTGAAATGTCAAATACAGCGGCCGGTTTTTGTTCACCCTATTAACCGCCCACCAACTAAAATGTAGACAGGAGATTGAAAGGATATCGTGCATTTAATAGTTTAATTTTTTTTTCTAATATTGACTCTCATTTTCTATTTTGTGATAACTTATAACGGACAATTATTTTAAACTGCTCAACTCTAGTCCTTTGCATGAATCTTTTTACGTTAAGAAGAATTCGTACAATATCGTAAACACGATATTTCGTCATTTGTGTTGAATTATTTTTGTATATAGTTATTTACTAAGCTTAGCTTAGATATGGCACAAGACCAAAAGTATGGGGCGCCCAGTGATAATCGAACTCACTAACAATGTTCTGCAAATCTAGTTTGCTAAACTTTACACTACATGATTATTTTTGTATATAGTTATTTACTGAGCTTAGCTTAGATGTGGCATAGGGCCAGAAGTATGAGGCGCCCAGTGAGAATCGAACTCACTAACAATGGTTTGCAAACCTAGATTTTTGCTCTAACCTCACCCACCTTAAAAGAGTTTTGCTTTGACCTCGCACCCATACGATTTATACTTTTGTTCAAAAAAAATAGAAAGTGAATCCATGTAAAAAAAAAAGTCGTCATTGTGGCCTGAAGTTGGTATCAGCTAGACAGCGAGGAAGTCTATCCCTTTTCCTTATCGCTTGACCAAGGAGATTGTTTTGGTGTCTAAGCCGGAGTGCCACTACTACCATTAGCTCCTCACTTTACCGCACATATCCCTGTGTTACTCATTCGCTGAGTTGGGGAGGAGCGGGAATCGAACCAGGAACCTGGAGGTTCCCAGCCGGACACTCTACCATCTGAGCTAAACTATGAATCCATGCTACAGTTTTATCAAAAGATCATATATATTTCATTCTCTAAATAATAATAATAATCTGAAATAAAGATTGTTTGGTTTGGTTTGGTTTGTTTTGTTTTACGGCATATCAACCTCAGTGGGTCATTTAATGCCGATAAAGTTTTGAAATAAATCAATTCTTAATGGATGATACATTTTTTTTATAAATACATTTTTCTATTTAATAGGGTTGGGGCAATAATATAGGTGCTAGGGCTTGACGTGACCAGCCGATTGATCGGAGGGGTCTCTCCGACCGCCCGTCTAGCCCAAGATAAGGCCAATGTGGAGTATTAGATGTCATGAACTGCTCATCCACCTGGGCTCGATCCTTAAGCATCACGGGTCGCCTCCCACGGTCAACAGGTGGCCCCATTGGGGGAGTCTTACCCCTCTGCAGAGGTTCAGTTGGTACATTCTAACGCCGCAGACGACAGGGCGGTGAAATAAAGAAACGGAAATATAAATAATATAAATTACAAAAAAAAAATGTAATCTAAATTTGAATGGACGTTTCTCGCACCCCCTGGAATGATGCTCGCACCCCGGGGGGTACGAGAACGCCTGGTCGGGAACTCCTTGTCTAGATGTTTGCACATGAAGTTTCGTATTTTTTTCGTAAAAGTTTTATATGAGTGAATAAATGTTTCAGTCTTGATACTTTTTGAACAGATACGTGTGTAGCTGCTTTTAAAAATTCCTGTGGGATTATTTTTAGTAGATATGTACTGACGCATACGTCACAGTGTTGAATAAATGTGTTTTATTATGACAACTGTTTTTTTGACAGCTGTTTGCAGAAAATATAAATTATCATTGGTTCCTTTATTGGCGTGAAATGATTCCTTTCATTTCCGCCCTCGCTCTAAAAAACCTTCAGCAGCGAATGCAATAATAAACGGATGAGTTATTCTTCCGTTCTCAAATTGATAGCTGCAAACGTCAATACGTACATCAATAACAGAATGAGAGTGGCCCTTGCTGGGTAACTGCTCACGGGTGACAATGCCTAATACACTGGATTTCAGTAAACATTAATCCTGTTTTTAGCAAATGAGTGTTGTAAGGATTATTAGAATTCCATATGTATCAGCTTGCAATATCTAGCAATATTTTAATAAGTTTCCCCTGAATGTTTGTTTTGTACAATGTCATGACAAGACATGTGCGTTGTATAAGGGTATGATCAGATATTTGTTTTGTATAAGGGTATGACGAATATTTGTTTTCTGTAAGAGTTGAATATATATTTGTTTTGTATAAGGGTATGTCAAAATATTTGTTTTGTATAAGGCTATGACGAAATATTTGTTTTGTAAAAGAGTTTGAATATATATTTGTTTTGTATAAGTGTATGACGAAATATTTGTTTTGTATAAGAGTTTGAATATATATTTGTTTTGTATAAGGGTATGACGAAATATTTGTTTTGTATAAGAGTTTGAATATATTTTGTTTTGTATAAGTGTATGACGAAATATTTGTTTTGTATAGAGTTTGAATATATATTGTTTTGTATAAGTGTATGACGAAATATTTGTTTTGTATAAGAGTTTGAATATATATTTGTTTTGTATAAGTGTATGACGAAATATGATATTTGTTTTGTATAAAGACGAAATATTTTGTATAAGAGTTTGAATATATATTTGTTTTGTATAAGGGTATGACGAATATTTGTTTTTTATAAGAGTTGGAATATATATTTGTTTGTATAAGGGTATGACGAAATATTTATTTTTTATAAGAGTTGGAATATATATTTGTTTTGTATGAGTGTATGACGAAATATTTGTTTTGTATAAGAGTTTGAATATATATTTGTTTTGTATAAGTGTATGACGAAATATTTGTTTTGTGTAAGAGTTTGAATATATATTTGTTTTATAAGGGTATATTTGTTTTGTGTAAGAGTTTGAATATATATTTGTTTTATATAAGGGTATGACAAAATATTTGTTTGTGTAAGAGTTTGAATATATATTTGTTTTATATAAGGGTATGACAAAATATTTGTTTTGTGTAAGAGTTTGAATATATATTTGTTTTATATAAGGGTATGACAAAATATTTGTTTTATATAAGGGTATGACAAAATATTTGTTTTGTGTAAGAGTATGACAAAATATTTGTTTTGTATAAGGGTATGACAAAATATTTGTTTTGTGTAAGAGTTTGAATATATATTTGTTTTGTATATGGGTATGACGAAATATTTGTTTTGTATAAGAGTTTGAATATATATTTGTTTTGTATAAGGGTATGACAAAATATTTGTTTTATATAAGAGTATGACAAAATATTTGTTTTATATAAGGCTATGACAAAAATATTTGTTTTGTATAAGGGTATGACAAAATATTTTTTTATATAAGGGTATGACAAAATATTTGTTCTGTATAAGAGAGCGACCTGGCATTTGTTTTGTATAAGAGTATGACCACATATTTGTTTTGTATAAGGTTATGATTATATATATGTTTTCTATATAGTCATGAGCAGATCTTTGTTTTCTATAAGAGTCTGAATATATATTTGTTTTGTATAAGTGTATGACAAAATAATTGTTTTGTATAAGAGTACGACCTGACATTTGTTTTGTATAAGAGTATGATCAGATATTTGTTTTGCATGAGTTATAGCAATATTTCAATAGGTTTTCTCTGGATGTTTGTTTTGTACAATGTTATGACAAGACATTTGTGTTGTTTAAGGATATGACCATACATTTGTTTT
The DNA here is from genome assembly GCA_023376005.1 of Doryteuthis pealeii. Classification (NCBI taxonomy): domain Eukaryota; kingdom Metazoa; phylum Mollusca; class Cephalopoda; order Myopsida; family Loliginidae; genus Doryteuthis; species Doryteuthis pealeii. Next base: position 17,456,540 of record CM042143.1, read on the forward strand.
GTATATAGTTATGACCAGATATTTTTGGTATAAGAGTTTGAATAGATATTTGTTTTGTATAAGGGTATGACAAAATATTGTTTTCTTTAAGAGTACGACCTGATATTTATTTTGTTTAAGGGTATAGCCAGATATTTGTTTTGCATGAGTTATAAGACATTTGTTTTGTATAATGGCATGACTACATAAGGGCCGGGTTAGCTCAGTCGGTAGAGCGTTCGGCTAGAAACCACAAGGTTCCTAGTTAGATACCGGTCCTCGCCAACTCAGCGCATGAGTAGCACAGGGATCTGAGCGGTAAAGTAAGGAGCTGATGGTAGGTGTGGCGCTCCACCTCAGATGCTAAAACAATCTACTTGGTCTAACGCTATATAAAAAGGGGATAGACTCCCTCGCTGACTGGCTGATACCGACTTTAGGCCGCCCCGACGACTTTACTTACTTTTTTTTAGGGCATGAACAGATATTTGTTTTGCGTTACGTTATGACCCGATATTTTTTTTATGTAGTTATTACTTTTGTATGAGGTTCTGGCCATATATTTGTTTCCTATATGGACGTGCGTATTACAAGGGTTATCGTCATCGGGAATAGAGTCGGGGTGCCAGTGTAAATCCGGGGCGAGGCTAATTGCACTACACATCGCAATAATAGACTTTAGAAAGGTATGCATCCAACTATTCTCCGCCCATCCATGGCTAGATTTTAAGATAAAAATTAAACCTAATTTGAAATGAAAGAGTTTTAATCGAGAATTTTACTATTGCTGTTAAGACAGCAATAACACGTGATAATATCTTCTAAATAAATGAACTTACTTTAAGTAAACTAGTACAAAATAAAAAACACCCTCCGGGCGATGTAAAAATACATTTTTGAAACATATTGCCTGAGGGGCGGGAGTAAAGAATTCAATGTCAGCGAGTTACCCTAAGTAAATAAAATCATCAAATTCATTAAAGGATTAAAAATAAAACAATTAGAAATGTAAACTTTGGTTAGCTCAGTCGGTAGAGCGTTCGGCTAGAAACCGCAAGGTTCCTAGTTCGATACCAGCCCTCACCAACTCAGCGTTATGAGTAGCACATGGATCTGTGCTGTAAAATAAGAAGCTGGTGGTAGGTGTGGCGCTCCACCTCAGACGCAAAAACAATCTCCTTGGTCTAGCGCTAGTGAAAAGGGGATATACTCCCTCGCTGATTGGTTGATACCGACTTTAGGCCACCCCGATGACTTTACTTTATATATAGATATATAATATCAGTCATGTATTTATAAAAACTTGTTTTAAAAAAACAATGCGGACTGTATAATGCTGCATGTTCAAATTTTGAGTGTATTTATTGAATTAATTTATTTTAAAGCGCAAAAGGTGATTTTTTTCTGAATAAAACATTCATGTAAACTGATCATCTGAAAGGACGATGTCAATTTTTATCGGGTACAGTCTGTTCCCGGCAGCGATTTATTTATCTATAAGTATCTCTTCTCTCTCTCTCTCTCTCTCTCTCTCTCTCTCTCTCTCTCCTCACACACACACACACACACACACACACACATACATATATATATATATATATATATTGTAGGCAGGGTTATTGAATAAAACGGAACATTTTTTCATTATTTATAATTTTATTTTTTCCAGTCTTCTGGCGATTTTTTTGGGATCAATTTGAAATAGTATTCTTCCCATACTATCTGCCCGAGCGCTTTCGGCGCTTCTTCAGTCGTCATCAGCCTACAAAATTTGCTGCCAAAATATACATTTAAATATATATATATATTTACACACACACACACACACACACACACACACACACACACACATATATATATATATATATATATATATATATATATATATTTAGGCAGCATCTTTTCATTCAAACAAATTTGGTTTAACATAGCAGAATCCTTATAGTTCCAAGTTTTTTTTTTCATTTTTCTTTCTTTTCCAAACAATCCTTTTATGTTATTATCTTGAAAGTTACTAAAAAAAACTCTCAGAAAGAATTATAATTGATACACCAAGTACTGTCGGTTCTTTTCATTATCCGGGTATTGTGTATCCGTCTAAACTAACATTATCAAAATTGTTTGATATTTAACAAAAACTATTGTTTTGTTTTCGTCACTAAATATATTATTTATATAAATAAAATGCCACAGCTATTTAGCGTCATTTCAGCGACAAAAACAAAACAAAGAGAAAAACCGAATGTAATTGGTCTACCATTAAGATATTAGTCCTAAAGAGCATTATGCGAAACTTTTAGTAGGTTCGTCTGACTCATTAGATTTATCTTTATTATTTGATCTACTTAGGTATTGAGCACTTTTTACTTATTAGCTTTAGTCTCCTGGCGTTTTATATATATATATATAATATATATATATATATATATATATATATATATATATATATATATGCATATAAATTGTTTTTTCTTTTTTGATATTGTACTAATAGATTATTTTTTGTTGGTACGATTATCTGGGTCTTTTCTTTTTTACAAAAATGTTCTTCCCGGTTGATGTTTGGTAGTATATTTTTACAATCAAACTATTTGCTGGGTTTTTTCTCACCGCGAGGAGTTACCAACAAGTTTGGTATATATATATATATATATATATATATATATATATATATATATATATGGTGACTCTAGGTCTCAGTGTGAATATATCATATTTGTATATATGTAATTCATGTATAACTATAATATTTATTCTTTGGGATTATATGTGAAGCATGAGCTGTGAAATAAATAAGAAACTCAGTTGGTGTTTATGTGTTAAGTTTCATTTTTATTTCATTCTATATTTCGGAAGTTTGTCCTTCCTTTGTCAAGACAATCTAGACTGACTGTTTTTTGTGTAGCTTAGGCACTCAGTGCTTATTTGGTGGGGACCGGTATCGAATCGAGAACCTTGCAATTCCTAAGTGTTGGAATATTTGTGTATATAAGGTGTGCTCCAATTGTTCAACTGGATGTATAGACTATCCAAGGTCACGTGGTTTACTCCTCCGGCCAATCAACAAGCCACACTGAGTGGCTGATACACTACTTGAACACTGACACTTGCCACAGTTCCCTTGCAATCATTGAGGGGGAACTTAAGACCATTGACGAAGGAACTGAAGACTCTATACCAGAAGAACCAAAGGATTCATTATCGGATCCAATTCCACTGGACAAGCGCTTAATGGTTTAAGGCTTACAGGATGGCAAAACAGATTGTAACTCTAGGCAGGTGCTCTACCTGTTACATAATTATTAGATACCTAATATTTATGTGCAATAGTGTAGAAATCAAGATGGCGTTTTAAGTGCAGCTGACGGCCTTGAAGATTGAGTGACAAGCTTGACCTCAGTCCTAACCCTATCTCCCTGGGATAGCCGTGAGAACCGGTAGAGAAGACTCTCCCTTCCGGTTTAGATAGTAAGTAAGTTTCAGTCAGTTAGAAGGTAGGAGCTGAGCTCGTAGGTTGTAAGTCGCGTATTACGGGCCGCCGTTCTCATCTGCGCAGATGTCTGGTTGGGGGATTCTAAAATAAAGTAAGATCAAAGTAAATCTGAGTATTGTGTTATTGCCTCTAAAAACTAACAATGACACAGGGCTTCTGATAAAGAGAAATCCCCAATAGAAGACCAGACCTGAAGGCCAGCCAAGAAAGTCCAGGCCTTAGAAGATTCCAGACCAAGACAAGATGTTATAAGATTCCAAAGACGACCAGAAGAATAGAGTAAGAAAGAAGTAAAGTAATTGTAGAAACAATGATACTCACCATCGTGAAGAAAAAGTTCTACTTAGCTGCTGTTATTAAAACCAACAGTAGGCTAACTGACTTCAATATGGCGCTGCAGACAGGATCGAACCTGTGCGGGCATTGCCCATTGGATTTCGAATCCAATGCCTCTGCAGCTGTCTGCAGCGCCATATTGAAATGATCGAAAGATATAATAGGCATACCCACCTCCTTTGCCCACTACAAGCTGGCGATACAGTAACCATTCAGAATCCACTTAATCGCCGGTGGAACACTACTGGCAGGATCGTTACTGTCCTTCCAGATCGTCAGTACCAAATCAGGGTCGATGGATCAGGAAGAGTCACTCTCAGGAATCGCCGTTTCTTGAGGAAGTTGGAGGCCAAAGCAAAACCCACTCCAATACCAAGTGCAATGCCTGAATTTACAAGCCCTGCAAGCAATACTTCATCTATGCATTCCAATCTCCCAACATCTCCCAGAAATGATGCGCATACAGCAATTCGACACCCCACAGTGAGCACTGATACATCAACCTGCCTTCGTCCATCGAAAATCCAGGTTATTCCCGCACAACAGGGCAGGCCTTAAAGAACAGCTCACTCCTCGTAGAGCCTTGCCTGCACGCGGGGGAGGGAGAGGGGAGATGTAGAAACAATGATACTCACCATCGTGAAGAAAAAGTTATACGTAGCCGCTGTTATTAAAACCAACAGTAGGCTAACTGACTTCAATAGTAATGAAGAGGGTATACAACATACCGACTGGGCTAAACCGGTTCCTAAATTTTGAATGTCTTTCTTAACTATTCTATTCAGTATTCTAGCTGCTCTATCAAATGAAAAAAAATCCAGCATTCTTTTCATACAGCCACTGCCATTCAAGTGACATTTACATGTTTCTGACCTATAACTGTATATACGTTGTTTATTCAATTGTCGACGTAAGTTCAGAAGGTAGGAGCTGAGCTCGTAGGTTGTAAGTCGCGTATTACGCGCCGCCGTTCACATCTGCGCAGATGTCTGGTTGGGGGATTTAAGAATTAAGTAAGGTCAAAGTAAATCGGAGTCTTGTGTTATTACCTCTAAAAACTAACAATGACACAGGGCTTCTGATAAAGAGAAATCCCCAATAGAAGACCAGACCTGAAGGCCAGCCAAGAAAGTCCAGAACTTAGAAGATTCCAGACCAAGACAAGATGTTATAAGATTCCAAAGACGACCAGAAGAATAGAGTAAGAAAGAAGTAAAGTAATGAAGAGGGTATACAACATACCGACTGGGCTAAACCGGTTCTTAAATTTTGAATGTCTTTCTTACTTATTCAATTCAGTATTCTAGCTGCTCTCAGAAACTTATTCTATTCTCTATCAAATGAAAAAATCCAGCATTCTTTTCATACAGCCACTGCCATTGCAAGTGACATTTACATAATGTTTCTGACTTATAACTGTATATACGTTGTTTATTCAATTGTCGACCTACTTTTTTTTTTTTGTTAATTCAAACCTACGTTCTTCCGAATCAGCGAATTTGTGCAGATTTTTGAAAATCGACAGGAATAATATTCCCATGATTTTCAATATCAAGTATCCTGCATTTTAAACACGTTAGGTTTCTCTACTCTGCCTTCTTCGTTTGCTTAACAAATGATCTTTTATAAGCGAAAATTGTTTAGATTATTTTCACGCTAGAGTAGGCCAGCTATCTGAAGTGTTTACGCTTGTTTCCTACAGCAACCTCTGCTTCCATTCGTTTCATTACAATTATTCATGCATCGTTTTATTTTTCTTCTCACGCTCTGTTATGAATAAGGACAAAGCGATACATGGAAATGAAGTATCGGTAAAAATAAAATAAAACAAAATATTACATAAAACTTATGAAAAGAAAGGGTCTGAAATCCTTTAAGGCATTGAAAGGACAAAAATGATGGCAGTTAATATGAAAATCTTCTAAATACATTTTAATGAAATCAATATGAAAGCGATTAGCACATTCAAACAATTAAGAGTTTTGTAAATTAAATTAAAAAAAAATTAATTAATTGTCATTTCGTTTTGAAAATTCCAATTTCTCTTCATTCTTATTATTCAATCCAACGCTAAGAAAATTGAAACGAAATTTGTATAATCTTACTGTAAATTAATTGAATGGAAAAGATTAAATAATAAAGAAGACATTTAACAAAACAGATAATACAATTAATTGAAATTGATACGGCTTACAGTTTCCCGAATTTGGGATGGATTCCACAAGATGTTTCGCGTATAATTCAGCAAAGTTATGTTAAATTGGCTGAAAACACGGATTGTACAAAAACAAATTGAAACATGATAATTAAAACTGTAAATTTATTGTCTTATAGATATCACAATATCAATTATTATCATTACATAATTCTGTATTGTACCATGTCGGTGTATTCTAAGAATACGCTGACTGTATCACACGGAGAAGGATAAAAGCCCTCCGACGAAACCTGGTTGGTTTGTTGGTTGTCAACCCTTGTGGGGTTATTTCATGCCGAAGACATTTTGTTTTATTCATTCTTGGTGGTTATTGAATGTTTTAAAACTCAATTTTTAAAACTTAATTTTTAAAACTCAATTTTTAAAAGACATTTTAAAAAACACATTTGATCGATTTAACCAATAGATGGGACCCTATCAGGTAATAGCACTACGATTTAGGGTGCACCTGGGAGTAATGAGTATGAAGGGGTACTTCACACTCAGAAGAGCTCCAGAATTGGAACTTCACCAGTTTAACATTATACCCAAGACACTAAGACCCGCTGTCACTGCCTTCTAGCACATATAGAATAAAAAGTAGTGTAAGTCTGTCATCAGAATAATAGGGTCGGGACGACATGAGTGTGGAGGAATCGGAAAGAAACGAGGATATAAACCAATATGGGGGAGACGTTATAGAACCCATAGATGAAAGCGAGTCGGATTCCGAGGTGCCATACCAGGGATCCAGTAGTGATGAAATGAGACCACGGTCACCATTACGAAGAACACCCCCAAGGATATTTAGGAGAAGCAATAGATACGAGGGATGAAGAACCTCTCCGTTTCAGGGAGGTGTAGTGAGATAGCCAATGGCGTGTTATCTCATTTGCATATGTGTAATACTGCAGGACATATATAGAGACACTTTAGGGGACTAATGAGTTAGCTACGAGAAGCCCAACCCAGTGCTAAGATTAAGCACGAATAAATACTACTGTAACAAGGAACACAAAACCACACCTCACAACACATATATTTGAACTCGAGGCTATAGACGCAAGGGCTTGACGTCGCCAGCCAATTGATCGGGGGAGACCTTTCCAACCACCTGTCTAGTCTAAGTAAGTAAGTCATAGACTACTCAGCCGCCTGGGGCCCGTCCTTCCTTAAGCACAATGGATCGCCACCCTCGGCTAACAGGTGGCCCCATTAAGGGAAGTCTTACCTATCTGCAGATGTGCAGTAGGTGTATTCTTAAGCCGCAGCTGTCAGGGCTGATTGTTCTGGATTTGACACTAAACTGTCTTTGATGATGTGGCCATTATTCCATGGCCCATTCCGACCCGGAATGCTATTACCTGTTGGTGTCTCATCTGTGGGTAAAATAGATATGTTTCAAATATTTGTTTTTAGACAGAAATACTTGATATTATATATATTATATTATATGTATATATATATATATATATATATATATATAATATATATATATATATATTATACCAACCCCTCCGCACGAGCAATATGTGCACAAGGTCAATTTCTTAAGCGGAGTTCAACAGGTTTTGAATTCAGAGTTTCCCTTCTCCTAGACCAGTTGCCTAACCAAGGTTAAAGAGCCCAGTCTGCCCTACTATTTATCCATAGCTGGAGAGAGAGTAGGATTCATACCTTTCCCAAGGGTATTAGCAAAGTGAAATGTAAGTACCACATCAAAGATTTGAACTCGGGGCAACGAGTCCATTTCCCATGACTTTAACCATTACACCACGGGCTTATCCTTGATATTATATAACCATATGCAACTATATATACGATCGTACAATGTAAGGTTTTCCCAAACCAATACGCATAAAATACACGTAGACGTGTTGACATGTGTTAAAATCAATTAAACAATCATGTCCTGTAACCTGGCCGTGTTAAAGTATGTGCATCTTTACGAGTAGTAGATATTTCTGGAACATTTTCAGACCTAGAGAAACTTGTGTCTTAATCATACGCATGCCAGTGTCATACCATTGTATAAAGCGATATACATACCTTTGAAATGTCTAAGGATGAGGATAATTGATCAAATATGACTTTATAGAGAATATATTAAACACGTCTTTTATTGTGAAGGCAGATATTAAATATGTCTTATATGTGAAAAGAGATATTTGATTATGTCTTGTATATGTGAAGCAGGTTTAAATACGTCTCTATATATAAGCCAGATATTAAATATGCCTTTATATGTGACCTGGTAGTACCGGCAATGAATGAGTTATTCCAAAGATCACCTAATGTCTAGCACTCACCTCAGATGCTGTTTAGAGTCATAAGTAGGATACACCATTTTAGGGAGGAGAGTGTATAACCTCTACAGGGCTACACAGTCATCGTATGACATTTGTGATAGGGCTAATACACTGAAAAAGTATGCTACAAACTATGCTCCTTCCAGCTACGGGTATAACTGGGCGCTTAGGGTATACTGGGCGCTTTACCTTTGGTATAGCAAAAAGCCTAGTAGAAGGAAAATGTGAATTCAAACCCGTTATAATTCGGTTAAAAATTGACAAGTTCTCAATATTTCGGACGTATGGAGAGGACAGTGGCGACAACCGCGCCATCTTGTCTCATATTTCAGCAGCCAGCCCAAGCACCACGAGAAAAGAGGTTATCCAAACATGAATGACCTACCGAGAGAGGAACACCCTAACCCCAGCCAACCAAACCCACAGATGACAGCATATCCAATTGGACACATAGCCTAGTGGATAAGGTAGTTAGGTTAAGACAGTTCTAAGTGACAGTTATCTCTCGATTCTGGGTTTAATCCTGAGTAGAGGCAATAACATAGAAAAATAATTAACACAAAAATTACCCCAGCTATGGTTAGCGGAATGAGAACAGGATACCCCGTGGATTAAATAAAGCGTAAGGTCAAATTCCATGATGGCTCCCGATTTCGAAACGAAGGTTCCCGATTCAAAAGGGTTCCCGAGTCCGACAAATACCTGAAGAAGGCCGGAGGGCATATCGACCGAAAACCACCTTGAACAAATACAATGAAGATAGGGACAAATTCCGAATATCGCAGATTAATACTAATCATCAAGCCTCATCTCAAACATTCAGAGAAATAGTATAAAACAGTCAGTCTAGTTTTCTTGATAAAGGAAGGTCATACATCCGATATTGAATGAAATAAGAATGAAACTTAAACACTTAACATCCAACGAGTTTTTCTTATTCGTGCAGATGGATTAGGTAAATAGATAGTTATCGTAGTCTAAGGCTGCACCGACAGGGCGGCATTTGAACTCGGGTCACAAATTCTAATTTTTGAACGATGAAATCATTATACAAAGCGTCTCTTAAGAGAAACGGATGTTTGCCTTTTCTCAAGTGAATACAAAGAATTTCAGCAATAATTTCAACTTGGTTCACCTGTTCCATTTTCAACGCCGATTACTAATAATTTCATCCTGAAAATGTTTTAAGCTTAGCTTAATGATCATTAGTAAACCAATTAATGCATAGAAGCATAAAAGCACTTGAGATAACCCGATTGCATTAGGTAAATGCGGCTTTTGATTTCGACATACTTTCGTAATTTGATGCACTTTGCTGTGATAGAAATCACAAGTGATTTATTCACCTTTGTAAGTACAATAAACCAATATTGTATTCTATCGCCCATGTCTAGAGGGCAGCAAACAAAATAGTGATTGATCGGTAAATGGTTAAACTGACTGATTTATTTTTAACGGCATATCAACTCATTTAGGGTTATTTTTATGTCTAGAAGTTAGACGTTTATTCAAGATATAGAACTTAAATAAGCTTTACCTCACATATCAGATTACCAAACTGTACTCTCCGCCTGTCGGCTGGGGCGTTAGAATTCACCAACTGCACCTCTGCAGAGGGGTAAGACTCCCCCAATGGGGCCACCTGTTGGCCGTGGGTGGCGACCCGTGATGCTTAAGGATAGAGCCAGGTGGATGAGCAGTTTCAATGACATGCAATACTAACTTTGGCTCTATCTTGGGCTAGACGGGCGGTCAGAGAGGCCCCCTCCGATCAAATCGGCTGGTCACGTCAAGCCCTAGCACCTATAGATTTTCCCAACCCTATTGCCCTTATGGCAAGCCCACCCCTTTTTTATCATATGGGTGCTAGAAGGCGGTGGCTGCGGGTCTACATGTCCTGGGAAGGACGTTAAACTCTATCTGATGGGAGGTTCCAGTATGGAGGTTTGGGGAATGTTGAGCACCCCTTCATCACCTTTGCTGCCCCTTGGCTCACTCTGACCAGAGTGGTAGTACCTGTTAGAGTCCCATCTATGGGTTAATAGAAAAAAGTATTTTAAAGTAAAAATTGTATTATCCATTAAGAATTGATTTTATTTAAAACTTTATCGGCCATG
>CM042143.1:17467070-17489570 GCA_023376005.1 Doryteuthis pealeii
TGGGAAAGTATGAATCCTACTACTCCTTCAAGTATGGATAAATAGTAGGCAGAGTGGGCTCTTTAACCTTGGTTAGGCAACTGGGTCTAGGAGAAGGAAACTCTGAATTCAAACCTGTTGAACTTTCCGCTTAAGAAATTGACCCTGTTGCCAATCCTTTGCTCGTGTGGAGGGGTGGTAAATGTTATATATAGTATCTAAGAATTTCCGTCTAAAATAAATTAATTGAAAACATATTCTATTTTTACCCACAGATGAAAGACACTAACAGGTATAGCATTTCCGGTTGGAATGGCGCCATGGAGATATGGCCACATCACCAAAAGGACAGTTTAGTTCAAATCCAGGAACAATCAGCCCCTGACAGCTGGGGCTTAAGAATACACCTACTGCCCCATCTGCAAGATAGGTAAGACTTCTCCATGGGTCACCTGTTAGCCGAGGGTGGCGATTTCCATTATGCTTAAGGGAAGGCGGCCCCTGGGTTTTGGGCTGAGCAGTCATATGACATGCATACAACGCGTTGGCCCTTACTTAAGAAAGAGACAGGTGGTCGGAGGTCTCCCCCATCATTGGCGTGGCGACGTCAAGCCCCTTGCGCCCTATATGATATGTCCCGACCCTATTATTCTTATGACAGACTGCACTACTTTTTATTCTATATTGTGCTGAAGGCAGTGACAGCGGGTCTTAGTGTCTTGGGGTATAATGTTAACTTGGTGAAGTTCCAATTCTGGAGCTCTTCTGAGTGGTGAAGTACACCCTTTTCAATACTCATTACTCCCAGGTCCACCCCTAAAACCGTAGTGCTAGTACCTGATAGGGTCCCATCTATTTGGTTAAATCGATCAAATGTCGTTTTTAAAAAATATGTTTTTAAAATTGAGTTTTAAAAATTAAGTTTTAAAAAATTGAGTTTTTAAAACATTTCAATAACCACCAAGAATGAAAATAAAACAAAATGTCTTCCGGCATGATAATAACCCCACAAGGGTGACAACCAACAAACCAACCCAGATTTCGTCGAGGGGCTTTTTATCCTCTCCGATGTGACACAGTGCAGCGTATTCTTGAATACACGACATGGTACAATACAGAATTATGTAATGATAATTAATTGATATATGTGAATATCTATAAGACAATAAATTTACAGGTTTAATTATCATGTTTTCAATTTGTTTTTTGTACAATCCGTTGTTTTCAGCCAAATTTAACATAAACTTTGCTGAATGATACGCAGAAACATCTTGTGGAATCCATCCAAATTCTGGGAACCTGTAAGCCGTATCAAATCTTCAATTAATTTGTATTATCTGTTTTGTTAAATGTCTTCTGTATTATTTAAATCTATTTTCCATTCAATTTAATTTAGAGTAAAGATATATTACAAATTTCGTTTCAATTTTCTTAGCGTGGATTGAATACATAAGAATGAATTAGAAATTGGAATTTTCAAAAACGAAAGACAATTAATTAATTTTTTTTTTTAATTTAATTACAAACTCTTAATTGTTTTGAATGTGCTAATCGCTTTCATATTGATTTCATTAAAATGTATTTTAGAAACTTTTCATATAACTGCATCATTTTTGGTCCTCAATGCCTTAAAGGATTTCAGACCCTTTCTTTTCTAAGTTTTATGTAATATTTGTTTTATTTTATTTTTACCCGTTATTCATTTCCATGTATCGCTTTGTCCTTTCATACAGAGCGTGAAAGAAAAATAACAACGATGCATGAATAATTGTAATGAAACGAATGGAAGCAGAGGTTGCTGTAGGAAAAAAGGCGTAAACCACTTCAGATAGCTGGCCTACTCTAGCGTGAAATAATCTAAAACAATTTTTGCTTATAAAAAGATCATTTGTTAGCAACGAAGAAGCAGCAGTAAGAGAAAGACCTAACGTTGTTTAAAATGCAGGATACTTGATATTTGAAAAAATCATGGGAATATTATTCTGTCGATTTTCAAAAATCTGCACCAAAATTCGCTGATTCGGAAGAACGTAGGTTTGAATTTAACAAAAAAAAAAGTAGGTCGACAATGGAATAACAAATATATACAGTTATAAGTCAGAAAACATTATGTAAATGTCACTTGCAATGGCAGTGGCCTGTATGAATAGAATGCTGGTTTATTGCATTTAGATAGAGAATAGAATAAGTTTCTGAGAGCAGCCTAGGAATACCTGAATAGAATAGGTTAGAAAGACATTCAAAATTTAGGAACCGTTAACTCAAGTCGTATGTTGTATACCCTCTTTCATTACTTTACTTCTTTCTTACGTTCTATTCTTCTGCGTCGGTCTTTGGAACCTTATAACTATCTTGGTCTTGGTCTGGAATCTCTAAGTTCTGGACTTTCTTGGCTGGCCTTCAGGTTCTGGTCTTCTATTGGGAATTTCTCTTTATTCAGAAGCCTGTGTCATTGTTAGTTTTTAGGGTAATAACCAGACTCCGATTTTTACTTTGGACCTTACTTAATTCTTAAATCCCCCAAACCAGACATTCTGCGCAGATGTGAACGGCGGCGGCGTATTACTCGACTTACAACCTACCGACTCAGCTCCGTACCTTCTGAACTTACGTCGACAATTGAATAAAACAACGTATATACAGTTATAGGTCAGAAAACATTATGTAAATGTCACTTGCATGGCAGTGGCTGTATGAAAAGAATGCTGGATTTTTTCATTGATGAGAGAATAGAAGAAGTTTCTGGAGAGCAGCATAGGAATACTGAATGAATAAGTAAAGAAGACCTTCAAAATTTAGGAAATGGTTTAGAACCAGTCGGTATGTTGTATTACACTTTCAATTACTATTGAAGTCAGTTAGCCCTACTGTTGGTTTTAATACAGCAGCTAAGTAGAACTTTTCTCACGATGGTGAGTATCATTGTTTCTACATCTCCCCTCTCCCTTCCCGCGTTGCAGGCAAGGCTCTACGAGGAGGTGAGCTGTTCTTTTAAGGTCTGCCCTGGTTTATGCGAGAATAACCTGGACAAGGCTCAGGGATTTTCGATGGACGAAGGCAGGTTGGTGTATTTCAGTGCTCACTGTGGGGTGTCGAATGCTGTATGCGCATCATTTCTGGGAGATGTTGGAGATTGGAATGCATAGATGAGTATTGCTTGCAGGGCTTGTAAATTCAGGCATATGCACTTGGTATTGGAGTGGGTTTTGCTTTGGCCTCCAACTTCCTCAAGAAATGGCGATTCCTGAGAGTGACCTCCTGAATCCATCGACCTGATTGGTTACTGACGATCTGGAAGGACAGTAACGATCCTGCCAGAGGTGTTCCACGGCGATTAAAGTGGATTTTGAATGGTTACTATATCGCCCAGCTTGTAGTGAGCAAAGGAGGTGGGTATGCCTATATATCTTTCGATCATTTCAATATGGCGCTGCAGACAGCTGCCAGAGGCATTGGATTCGAAATCCAATGGGCAATGCCCGCACAGGTTCGATCCTGTCTGCAGCGCCATATTGAAGTCAGTTAGCCTACTGTTGGTTTTAATAACAGCAGCTAAGTAGAACTTTTTTCTCACGATGGTGAGTATCATGTTTCTACAATTACTTTACTTTTTTCTTACTCTATTCTTTCTGGTCGTCTTTGGAATCTTATAACATCTTGTCTTGGTCTGGAATCTTTCTAAAGTTCTGGACTTTCTTGGCTGGCCTTCAAGTCTGGTCTTCTATTGAGGATTTCTCTTTATCAGAATCCCTTGGTCATTGTAGTTTTTTAGAGGTAATAACACAAGACTCGATTTACTTTGACCTTACTTAATTTTAAATCCCCAACCAGACATCTGCGCAGATGTGAACGGCGGCGCGTAATACGCGACTTACAACCTACGAGCCTCATAGCTCCTACCTTCTGAACTTTACTTACTATCTAAACCGGAAGGAGGGTCCTCTCTACCGGTTCTCACGCTATCCCAGGAAGAGAGGTTAGGACTGAGGTCAAGCTTGTCACTCAATCTTCAAGGCCGTCAGCTGCACTTTAAAACGCCATCTTGTTTTTCTACACTATTGCACATAAATATTAGGTATCTAATAATTATGTAACAGGTAGAGCACCTGCCTAGAGTTAAATTCTGTTTTGCCATCCTGTAAGCCAGTGCGCGTGTTCCAGTGGGAATTGAATTCCTTGGTAAAGTGTCCTCCGATAATGAATCCTTTTGGTTCTTCTGTATAGAGTCTTCAGTTCCTTCGTCAAATGGTTTTAAGTTCCCCCTCAATGATTGCAAGGAGAACTGTGGCAGTATCAGTGTTCAAGTAGTGTATCAGCCACTCAGTGTGGCTTGTTGATGGCTGGAGGAGTAAACCACGTAACCTTGGATAGTCTATACATCCAGTTGAACAATTGGAGCACACCTTATATAACAAATATTCCAACCCTAGGAATCGCAAGGTTCTGCGATTTCGATACCGGTCCCCATCAACTAAGCACTGAGTGCCTAAGCTACACAAAAACAGTCAGTCTAGATTGTCTTACAAAGGAAGGACAAACTTTCCGAAATATAGAATGAAATAAAAATGAAACTTAACACTATAAACACCAACTGAGTTTCTTATTTATTTCACAACTCATGCTTCACATATAATATATATAGTTATACATGAATTACATATATACAAATATGATATATTCAACACTGAGAACTAGAGAGTCACCATATATATATATATATATATATATATATATATATTATATATATATTATATATAATCGAATATTACCAACTTGTTTTAAATCCTTGCGGTGAGAAAAAACCCAGTAAATAGTTTGATTGTAAAATTTACTACCAAACATCAACCGGAAGAAACAAATTTTTGTGAAAAAGAAAAGACCAAAGATAATCATACCAACAAAAAATAATCTATTAGTACAATATCTTTGCCAAAAGAAAAAACAATATATAATATATATATATATAATATATATATATATATAGATATATACTTATATATATATACGAACCGTAAGGAGACAAAAGCTAATAAGTAAAAAGTGCCTCAATACCTAAGTAGATCAAAATAATAAAGAAATCTAATGAGTCAGACGAACCTACTAAAAGTTTCGTTAATGCTTTTCAGGGCTAAGATCTTAATGTATACCAATTACTTCGGTCTTTTCTCTTTGTTTTGTTTTTGTCACTGAATTGACGCCTAAATAGCTGTGGCATTTTATTTAGATAAAATAATATATTTAGTGACGAAACAAAACAATAGTTTTGCTTAATATCAAACAATTTGATAATGTTAGTTTAGACGGATATACAATACCTGGATAATGAAAAGAACCGAAAGTACTTGGTTGTACTAATTATAATTCTTTCTGAGAGTGTTTTTTTAAAAAAAACTTTCAAAATAATATATTAAAGGATGTTTGGAAAAGAAGAAAAAATGAAAAAAAAAAAAATTGAAACTATAAGTATTCTGCTATGTTTTAACAAAATTTGTTTGAATGAAAAGCTGCTGGCCTAATATACCCTATATATATATAGGTTTCGATACCCGCGTCCACCAACTCAGCGTATGAGTAGCACAGGGATTCTGTGCCGGGTAAGTAAAGAGCTGATGGTAGGTGTTGGCCTCCACCTCAGATGCTACAACAATCTCCTTGGGTCTAGCGCTATTGAAAAGGGGATTAGACTCCCTCGCTGACTGGCCTGATAGCCGACTTGAGGCCGCCCGTCGACTTACTTACTTTTTTATGTATTGTGTGGTGTGGTGTGTGTGTGTGTGTGTGTGTGTAAAATAATATTATAGTATATATAGTTTAAATGTTGTATATTTTGGCAGCACGTTATTTTGTAGGCTTTGATGACGGACTGAAGAAGCCGCCGAAAGCGCTCGGGAGATAGTATGGAAGAATACTATTCCCAAATTGATTCCCAACATTTTGAAAAATCGCCAGAGACTGGAAAAATAAATTACAAAAAATGAAAAAAAATGTTCCGTTTTATTCAATAACACCTGCCTACAAATATATAGGTATATATATATATTAATTGCTGTGTGTGTGTGTGTGTGTGTGTGTGGTGGAAGGAGAGCAGAGAGAGAGAGAGAGAGAGAGATAAGATAGAGAGGAGAGAGATATATATACTTATAGATGGAAACTATAAGTATATATATCTCTCTTTCTCTATCTATCTCTCTCTCTCTCTCTCTTCTCTTCTCTCTTCTCCACCACACACAACACACACACACACCACACTTATATATATAAATACATATATATATTGTAGGCAGGTGTTATTGAATAAACGGAAACATTTTTTTTCCATTATTTTGTAATTTTATTTTTTCCGTCTTCGGCGATTTTTCAAATGTTGCGGATCAATTGGAATAGTATCTTATCCCATACTATCTGCCGAGCGCTTTCGGCCGGCTTCTTCAGTCGTCATCAGCCTACAAAATAACGTTGCTGCCAAAATATACAAACATTTAAACTATATATATATATAATATTTACACACACACACACACACACACACACACACACACATACATAAAAAAGTAAGTAAGGTCGGACGGGTGCGGCCCTAAAGTTTCGGTTATCGGCCAGTCAGCGAGGGAGTCTATCCTTTCAATAGCGCTAGACCAAGGAGATTGTTGTGCATCTGATGGTGAGCGCCACACCTACCATCAGCTCTTTACTTACCGCACAGATCCCTGTGCTACTTCAATTACGCTGAGTTTGGTGGGGACCGGTATCTGAACTATATATATATAGGTATATTTAGGCAGCAGCTTTTCATTCAAACAAATTTTGTTTAACATAGCAGAATACTTATAGTTTCAAGTTTTTTTTTTTTTCATTTTTCTTTCTTTTCCAAACAATCCTTTAATATTATTATCTTGAAAGTTTTTTTAAAAACACTCTCAGAAAGAATTATAATTAGTACACCAAGTACTTTCGGTTCTTTTCATTATCCAGGTATTGTATATCCGTCTAAACTAACATTATCAAAATTGTTTGATATTTAACAAAAACTATTGTTTTGTTTTCGTCACTAAATATATTATTTATCTAAATAAAATGCCACAGCTATTTAGCGTCATTTCAGCGACAAAAACAAAACAAAGAGAAAACCGAAAGAATTGGTCTACCATTAAGATATTAGCCCTAAAAGCATTAAGCGAAACTTTTAGTAGGTTCGTCTGACTCATTAGATTTATCTTTATTATTTGATCTACTTAGGTATTGAGCACTTTTTACTTATTAGCTTTTGTCTCCTTACGGGTTTTATATATATAATATATATATATATATATATATATATATATATATATATATATATATATTGTTTTTTCTTTTTTGATATTGTACTATAGATTATTTTTTGTTGGTACGATTATCTTGGTCTTTTTCTTTCACAAAAATGTTTCTTCCCGGTTGATGTTTTGGTAGTATATTTTTACAATCAAACTATTTGCTGGGTTTTTTCTCACCGCGAGGAGTTACCAACAAGTTTGGTATATTAAATTATTATATATATATATATATATATAATATATATATATATATATATATATATGGTGACTCTAGTCTCAGTGTGAATATATCATATTTATATATGTAATTCATGTATAACTATTAATATTATATGTGAGCATGAGCTGTGAAATAAATAAAAAACTCAGTTGGTGTTTATGTGTTAAGTTTCATTTTTATTTCATTCTATATTTCGGAAGTTTTGTCCTTCCTTTGTCAAGACAATCTAGACTGACTGTTTTTGTGTAGCTTAGGCACTCAGTGCTTATTTGTGGGGACCGGTATCGAATCGAGACCTTGCAATTCCTAGGGGTTGGAAATTTGTGTATATAAGGTGTGCTTCCAATTGTTCAACTGGATGTATAGACTATCCAAGGTTACGTGTTTACTCCTCGGCCAATCAACAAGCCACACTGAGTGGCTGATACACTACTGAACACTGACACTTGCCACAGTTCCCTTGCAATCATTGAGGGGGAACTTAAACCATTGACGAAGGGAACTGAAGACTCTATAACCAGAAGAACCAAGGATTCATTTATTCGGATCCAATTCCACTGGACAAGCGCTTATGGCTTACAGGATGGCAAAACAGATTGTAACTCTAGGCAGGTGCTCTACCTGTTACATAATTATTAGATACCTAATATTTATGTGCAAATAGTGTAGAAAACAAGATGGCGTTTTAAGTGCAGCTGAACGGCCTTGAAGATTGAGTGACAAGCTTGACCTCAGTCCTAACCTATCTTCCTGGGTAGCTGTGAGAACCGGTAGAGAGGACTCTCCCTTCCGGTTTAGATAGTAGTAAGTTCAGAAGGTAGGAGCTGAGCTCGTAGGTTGTAAGTCGCGTATTACGCGCCGCCGTTCACATCTGCGCAGATGTCTGGTTGGGGATTTAAAATTAAGTAAGATCAAAGTAAATCGGAGTTGTGTTATTGCCTCTAAAAAACACAATGACACAGGGATTCTGATAAAGAGAAATCCTCCAATAGAAGACCAGACTTGAAGGCCAGCCAAGAAAGTCAGCCTTAGAAGATTCCAGACCAAGACAAGATGTTATAAGATTCCAAAAGACGACCAGAAGAATAGAGTAAGAAAAAGTAAAGTAATTGTAGAAACAATGATACTCACCATCGTGAAGAAAAAGTTCTACTTAGCTGCTGTTATTAAAACCACAGTAGGCTAACTGACTTCAATATGGCGCTGCAGACAGGATCGAACCTGTGCGGGCATTGCCCATTGGATTTCGAATCCAATGCCTCTGCAGCTGTCTGCAGCGCCATATTGAAATGATCGAAAGATATAATAGGCATACCCACCTCCTTTGCTCACTACAAGCTGCGATACAGTAACCATTCAGAATCCACTTAATCGCCGGTGGAACACTACTGGCAGGATCGTTTACTGTCCTTCCAGATCGTCAGTACCAAATCAGGGTCGATGGATCAGGAAGGTCACTCTCAGGAATCGCCCATTTCTTGAGGAAGTTGGAGGCCAAAGCAAAACCCACTCCAATACCAAGTGCAATGCCTGAATTACAAGCCCTGCAAGCAATACTTCATCTATGCATTCCAATCCCAACATCTCCCAGAAATGATGCGCATACAGCAATTCGACACCCCACAGTGAGCACTGATACATCAACCTGCCTTCGTCCATCGAAAATCGACAGGTTATTCTCGCATAACAGGGCAGACCTTAAAGAACAGCTCACTCCTCGTAGAGCCTTGCCTGCACGCGGGGAGGGAGAGGGGAGATGTAGAAACAATGATACTCACCATCGTGAAGAAAAAGTTCTACTTAGCTGCTGTTATTAAAACCAACAGTAGGCTAACTGACTTCAATAGTAATGAAGTGGGTATACAACATACCGACTGGTCTAAACCAGTTCCTAAATTTTGAAGGTCTTTCTTACTTATTCAATTCAGTATTCTAGCTGCTCTCAGAAACTTATTCTATTCTCTATCAAATGAAAAAATCCAGCATTCTTTTCATACAGCCACTGCCATGCAAGTGACATTTACATAATGTTTCTGACCTATAACTGTATATACGTTGTTTATTCAATTGTCGACGTAAGTTCAGAAGGTAGGAGCTGAGCTCGTAGGTTGTAAGTCGAGTATACGCGCCGCCGTTCACATCTGCGCAGATGTCTGGTTGGGGGATTTAAGAATTAAGTAAGGTCAAAGTAAATCGGAGTCTTGTGTTATTACCTCTAAAAACTAACAATGACACAGGGCTTCTGATAAAGAGAAATCCCCAATAGAAGACCAGACCTGAAGGCCAGCCAAGAAAGTCCAGAACTTAGAAGATTCCAGACCAAGACAAGATGTTATAAGATTCCAAAGACGACCAGAAGAATAGAGTAAGAAAGAAGTAAAGTAATGAAGAGGGTATACAACATACCGACTGGGCTAAACCGGTTCCTAAATTTTGAATGTCTTTCTAACCTATTCTATTCAGTATTCTAGCTGCTCTCAGAAACTTATTCTATTCTCTATCAAATGAAAAAATCCAGCATTCTATTCATACAGCCACTGCCATTGCAAGTGACATTTACATAATGTTTCTGACTTATAACTGTATATACGTTGTTTATTCAATTGTCGACCTACTTTTTTTTTTTTGTTAATTCAAACCTACGTTCTTCCGAATCAGCGAATTTGTGCAGATTTTTGAAAATCGACAGGAATAATATTCCCATGATTTTCAATATCAAGTATCCTGCATTTTAAACACGTTAGGTTTCTCTACTCTGCCTTCTTCGTTTGCTTAACAAATGATCTTTTATAAGCGAAAATTGTTTAGATTATTTTCACGCTAGAGTAGGCCAGCTATCTGAAGTGTTTACGCTTGTTTCCTACAGCAACCTCTGCTTCCATTCGTTTCATTACAATTATTCATGCATCGTTTTATTTTTCTTCTCACGCTCTGTTATGAATAAGGACAAAGCGATACATGGAAATGAAGTATCGGTAAAAATAAAATAAAACAAAATATTACATAAAACTTATGAAAAGAAAGGGTCTGAAATCCTTTAAGGCATTGAAGGACAAAAATGATGGCAGTTATATGAAAATCTTCTAAAATACATTTTAATGAAATCAATATGAAAGCGATTAGCACATTCAAACAATTAAGAGTTTTGTAAATTAAATTAAAAAAAAAATTAATTAATTGTCATTTCGTTTTGAAAATTCCAATTTCTCTTCATTCTTATTATTCAATCCAACGCTAAGAAAATTGAAACGAAATTTGTATATATCTTACTCTAAATTAAATTGAATGGAAAAAGATTTAAATAATACAGAAGACATTTAACAAAACAGATAATACAATTAATTGAAATTGATACGGCTTACAGGTTCCCGAATTTGGATGGATTCCACAAGATGTTTCGCGTATCATTCAGCAAAGTTATGTTAAATTGGCTGAAAACACGGATTGTACAAAAACAAATTGAAACATGATAATTAAAACTGTAAATTTATTGTCTTATAGATATCACAATATCAATTATTATCATTACATAATTCTGTATTGTACCATGTCAGTGTATTCTAAGAATACGCTGACTGTGTCACACGGAGAAGGATAAAAGCCCCCCCCCGACGAAATCTGGTTGGTTTGTTGGTTGTCAACCCTTGTGGGGTTATTTCATGCCGAAGACATTTTGTTTTATTCATTCTTGGTGGTTA
This sequence comes from Doryteuthis pealeii, assembly GCA_023376005.1. Classification (NCBI taxonomy): domain Eukaryota; kingdom Metazoa; phylum Mollusca; class Cephalopoda; order Myopsida; family Loliginidae; genus Doryteuthis; species Doryteuthis pealeii. The sequence continues at coordinate 17,478,278 of CM042143.1, forward strand.
TTGAATGTTTTAAAACTCAATTTTTTAAACTTAATTTTTAAAACTCAATTTTTAAAACATATTTTTAAAAACACATTTGATCGATTTAACCAATAGATGGGACCCTATCAGGTACTAGCACTACGGTTTAGGGTGGACCTGGGAGTAATGAGTATGAAGGGGTACTTCACACTCAGAAGAGCTCCAGAATTGGAACTTCACCAGTTTAACATTATACCCAAGACACTAAGACCCGCTGTCACTGCCTTCTAGCACATATAGAATAAAAAGTAGTGCAAGTCTGTCATAAGAATAATAGGGTCGGGACAATCATATAGGCGCAAGGGCTTGACGTCGCCAGCCAATTGATCGGGGGAGACCTTTCCGACCACCTGTCTCTTCTAAGTAAGGGCCAACGCGTTGTATCGCATGTCATAGACTGCTCAGCCACCAGGGGCCCGTCCTTCCTTAAGCATAATGGATCGCCACCCTCGGCTAACAGGTGACCCCATTGGGAGAAGTCTTACCTATCTGCAGATGGGCAGTAGGTGTATTCTTAAGCCCCAGCTGTCAGGGCTGATTGTTCTGGATTTGACACTAAACTGTCTTTGGTGATGTGGCCATTATCCCATGGCCCATTCCAACCGGAATGCTATTACCTGTTAGTGTCTCATCTGTGGGTAAAATAGATATGTTTTCAAATTATTTATTTTAGACGGAAATTCTTGATACTATATATATACATTTACCAACCCCTCCACACGAGCAGGATGTGGCACAGGGTCAATTTCTTAAGCGGAGTTCAACAGGTTTGAATTCAGAGTTTCCCTTCTCCTAGACCAGTTGCCTAACCAAGGTTAAAGAGCCCACTCTGCCCTACTATTTATCCATAGCTGGAAGGAGAGTAGGATTCATACCTTTCCCAAGGGTATTAGCGCAAAGTGAAATGCAATTACCACATCAAGGATTTGAACTCGGGGCAACGAGCCCATTTCCCATGACTTTAACCATTACACCCCGGGCTTATCCTTGATATTATATATAACCATGTGCAACTATATATACGATCGTACAATGTAAGGTTTTCCCAAACTAATACGAATAAAATACACGTAGACGTATTGACATGTGTTAAAATCAATTAAACAATCATGTTCTGTAACCTGACCGTGTTAAGGTATGTGCAACTTTACGAGTAGTAGATATTCTGAAACATTTTCAGACCTAGAGAAACTTGTGTCATAATCATACGCATGTCAATGTCATACCATTGTATGAATGCGATATTACATACCTTTGAAATGTCTAAGGATGAGGATAATTGATCAAAGATGACTTTATATAGAGATATATTAAACACGTCTTTATATGTGAAGCAGATATTAAATATATCTTTATATGTGAAGCAGATATATTTGATATGTCTTTATATGTGAAGCAGGTTTAAATACGTCTCTATATATAAGCCAGATATTAAATATGCCTTTATATGTGACCTGGTAGTACTGGCAATGAATGAGTATTCAAAAGATCCCTAATGTCTAGCACTCACCATCAGATGCTGTTTAGAGTCATAAGTAGGATACACCATTTTTAGGGAGAAGTGTATAACCCTCTACAGGGAATACAATCATCGTATGACATTTGTGATAGCGCTAATACCCGTGAAAAAGTATGCTACAAACTATGCTCCTTCCAGCTACGGGTATACTGGGCCCTCTGGGTATCCTGGGCGCTTCACCCTTGGTATAGCAAAAAAAACTAGGAGAAGGAAAATGTGAATTCAAACCCGTTATAATTCGGTTAAAAATTGACAAGTTCTCAATATTTCGGAAGCATGGGGGAGGACACTGGCGACAAGCAGCCACTCCTGTCTCATATTTCGGCAGCCAGCCCAAGCACCACGAGAAAAGAGGTTATCCAAACATGAATGACCTACCGACAGAGGAACACCCTAACCCCAGCCAACCAAACCTACAGACGACAGGATATCCAATTGGACACATAGCCTAGTGGATAAGGTAGTATGTTAAGACAGTTCTAAGTGACAGTTATCTCTCGATTCTGGGTTTAATCCTGAGTAGAGGCAGTAACATAGAAAAATAATTAACACAAAAATTACCCCAGCTATGGTTAGCGGAATGAAAACAGGATACCCTCGTGGACTAAATAAAGTGTAAGGTTCAAAGTTCCGTGATGGCTCCCGATTTCGAAACCAAGGTTCCCGAGTCCGAGAAGGTCCCCGAGTCCGACAAGAAATATCTGAAGAAGGCCGGAGGGCATATCGGCCGAAACGTTGTACAAGTAACAATGAAGATGGGGACAATAGTCCGAATAACGCAGATAATACTAATCATCAAGCCTCATCTCAAACATTCAGAGAAATAGTATAAAACAGTCAGTCTAGATTTTCTTGATAAAGGAAGGTCATACATCCGAAATATTGAATGAAATAAGAATGAAACTTAACACTTAACATCCAACGAAGTTTCTTATTCGTGCAGATGGATTAGGTAAATAGATAGTTATCGTAGTCTAAGCTGCACCGACAGGGCGGCATTTGAACTCGGGTCACAAATTCTATTTTGAACGATGATAATCATTATACAAAGCGTCTCTTAAGAGAAACGGATGTTTGCCTTTCTCAAGTGAATACAAAGAATTTCAGCAATAATTTCAACTTGGTTCACCTGTTCCATTTTCAACGCCGATTACTAATAATTTCATCTGAAAATGTTTTAAGCTTAGCTTAATGATCATTAGTAAACCAATTAATGCATAGAAGCATAAAAGCACTTGAGATAACCCGATTGCATTAGGTAAATGCGGCTTTGATTTCGACATACTTTCGTAATTTGATGCACTTTGCTGTGATAGAAATCACAAGTGATTTATTCACCTTTGTAAGTACAATAAACCATATTGTATTCTACCGCCCATGTCGAGAGGGCAGCTAACAAAATAGTGATTGATGGGTAAATGGTTAACTGACTGATTTATTTTAACGGCATATCAACTCATTTAGGGTTATTTTATGTCTAGAAGTTAGACGTTTATTCAAGATATAGAACTTAAAATTAGCTTTACCTCACATATCAGATTACCCAAACTGTACTCCGCCCTGTCGGCTGGGGCGTTAGAATGCACCGACTGCACCTCTGCATAGGGGTAAGACTCCCCCAATGGGGCCACCTGTTGGCCGTGGGTGGCGACCCGTGATGCTTAAGGATAGAGCCCAGGTGGATGAGCAATTCCTGACATGCAATACTCCACTTTGGCCCTATCTTGGACTAGACGGGCGGTCGGAGAGGCCCCCTCCTTAAATGACCCACTGAGGTTGATATGCCGTAAAACAAAACAAACCAAACCAAACAAACAAATTTATTTGGGTAACAAAATAATCTTTTCTTTTTCTTTTTTTTTAAATCTTTTTTTTTTATCGGGTCGTAAAATAGTTTTATTAAAATAAAATACAGACCTGAAAACATTACGGAAAAACACTAAACTCCGATCAATCGGCTGGTCACGTCAAGCCCTAGCACCGATATGATTTTCCCAACCCTATTGCCCTCATGGCAAGCCCCAACCCCTTTTTATCATATGGGTGCTAGAAGGCGGTGGCTGCGGGTCTACATGTCCTGGGAATGACGTTAAACTCTATCTGATGGGGAGGTTCCAGTATGGAGGTTTGGGGAATGTGGAGCACCCCTTCATCACCATTGCTCCCTGGCCCACTCTGACCCAGAGTGGTAGTACCTGTTAGGTCCCATCTATGGGTTAAATAGAAAAAATGTATTTACAAAAAAAATTGTATTATCCATTAAAAAATGCTTTATTTCAAAACTTTATCGGCATTAAATGACCCACTGAGGTTGATATGCCGTAAAACAAACCAAACCAAACCATATCACCTGTGATTTATTCACCTTTGTAATACGATAAACCATAAACCATACTGTATTCTACCGCCCATGTCGACAGGGCTGCAAACAAAATAGAGATTGGTGGGTCAATGGTTAACTGACTGATTTATTTTAACGGCATATCAATTCATGTTGGGTTATTTTATGTCTAGAAGTTAGACGTTTATTCAAAATATAGAACTTAAAATAAGCTTTACCTCACATATCAGATTACCAAAACTGTATTACTCATGCGCCGAGTTGGCGGGGACCGGTTTTGAAGACAGAACCTTGCGATTCCCACACGAATGCTCTACCGACTAAGTCTGTAATTACAATGACCTGCTTTACTGTGAAAAGACAGAACGATGACTGAAAATGTGTAGTTACCTCAAGGAAGAGAAAAATTGCCCGAAATGCGACTAATATTTGTTCAGTGAAGTGTGTCAATATAGGTTAGATACACTTATCTAGCTCGAATTTTGAAGACCTGATATTTATGCAGAACACTGGCGCCTAGCTAAACGTGAATAACAATTTTGTGATGTTGAAATTCAAAGATAAGGTCTCGATTCAAAAATGAAACATACAAATTAATGATATCTTGATAACGAATCAGGCGTCCGACCTATAAACTGAGTCGATTCATACAGAATTACATACGCTAATTCCGAGGGAGAACTTATAAATATATAGTAGAAATGAAACAGCAAATTTCAGTATCAAAGGTCACAAAACCTTGCTTCATTCACATATATTTGTACAATAGACTGACCTTAGTGAGAAAAATTATACATACATTAAATACTTACATGGTGATGCGCATGATGTACAAATTTATTTCCGCCCTGTCCGCTGGGGCGTTAGAATGCACCGACTGCACCTCTGCAGAGGGGTAAGACTCCCCCAATGGGGCCACCTATTGGCCGTGGGTGGCGACCCGTGATGCTTAAGGATAGAGCCCAGGTGGATGAGCAATTCCTGACATGCAATACTCCACTTTGGCCCTATCTTGGACTAGACGGGCGGTCGGAGAGGCCCCCTCCTTAAATGACCCACTGAGGTTGATATGCCGTAAAACAAAACAAACCAAACCAAACAAACAAATTTATTTGGGTAACAAAATAATCTTTTCTTTTTCTTTTTTTTAAATCTTTTTTTTTTATCGGGTCGTAAAATAGTTTTATTAAAATAAAATACAGACCTGAAAACATTACGGAAAAACACTAAACTGTATTTGAGCGGTAAGCTCATTTTTAGAGGTAAACTTCGAACATCACAACCATGGTTTATTTTAATTTTTATTTACTAGTTTTCTCCGGTCTTGGCGCGATACTAACGAACGTTTAGTTCAAACTCATATTCCATATATAATCTACTTGAAGGCTGGAACCCAAACTAACAAACTAATTAATAACAGTAACCTTAGCGGTTAGTCTTCTGAGTGTGTGTTGTTGTTTTTTTAAGACAACCCCACCCATCTTTAAAAAAGTGTGGTCGTATGTAGTGTGGAAAAAAAGTTGTTTTTGTTTGTTATCATCATCACCATCATGTCGCGCTATTTGCACGGATATCCATGACGATCTCTCGCCAACCCTCCCTATCATTCATTGACTCTGGCAGCCTCTCCACGCAGCATCCAGCATCCTTACATAGTTGGTCGATGTAGGTCCTGGTTGGGCGGCCCACGTTAGCATGTCCATGTGTTGGCCTCCACAGTAGAACGTCGCTTACGAGCTCATCCTTGCTTCTCCAGCAGTGTCCTGCATGCCTAACCCTCCTTACTCGTATGGTTTGTGATATGGGAGGCAGGTGGACATACAATTGCTTCTTTGTGGGGTGCTGTTTCCACGACTTATTCAAGACCGCTCGCAGCATTCTTGTGCAGCTCCCATCTAGCTTATTCTCAAGGCACTTCGTTAGGGTCCAAGTGGTACAGCTATACAGCAGTACAGATATTACCACAGCCTGGAAGAATCGTCTCTTTAGCCTGTCAGGGAGGTCGGATTTCCATACGACTGATAATTTGTTGGTGGCCAACCATGCCTTTCCTATACGTGTGTTAACATCGCTTTCTGTGGATGAGATATTACTACCTAGGTATGTGAATTTTTCTACTGGTTTAAGAGGCCTAAGAGAGCAAAAACGAAGAAAAAACTTTTGCCTTCATTAAAATTAAGTCACATTGAAAGCAACGGTTCTTTGTGATTAGCCTGTTTAATATTTAATTTGTTGGATTATTTGATGGTATATACACCACTTAAATTTATAGACTAACGAGGTCACGTGGTGTAAACCACAGCCAATCAACAGCCCTAATGCACGACTGGTTGACTACTTAATCACTGATACTGAGAGACGTCCATTTTTAATCATTGACGAAGGACTTGCAAGACTGAGGAGCACCCAGGAACAACCAAAGGATTCTTTACCAAGGATCACACTCTGCTTAACACAATTCTCCGCTGGACAAGCACGTGGTTTAAACCATGGGCAATCAACAGCCCTAATGCATGACTGGTTGACTACTTAATCACTGATACTGAGAGGCGTCCATTTTTAATCATTGGCGAAGGACTTGCAAGACTGAGGAGCACCCAGGAACAAACAAAGGATTATTTACCAAGGATCACACCCAGCTTAACACAATTCTCGGATGGACAAGCGCTCTTGCTTGAAGCCTAAAAGATGGCCACTAAAATCGTAACACAATTAAGCACAAGTACTGTAAGCAACTGTACGTCCTTTTCTTTACCAAAAGGAAATGACCCAGAACTAAAAGACACGAAAGAGAGTTGATATACCGTAAAACAAAACAATTACCAACTTGTCCACAGTGATATTAGTTTGTGACCTTTGTACTGACTATTCAAAATATGAAAAAACAAAAATTAACGGATTGAGCGTCACGATCCACTGCAACATTTTCGAAAGATCGATAATGCAATAGAAAAAGATAAGAAAAGAGAAAATGCTTTGTTGTTATCAACCTTGCACTCTACAGTAGAGTAGATCGCTTTTGGCACCGTAGACTTTCCCCATGTGGCAAATGTTGCCAAACAAGATGAAAAATACCACACAAAATAGACATAAAATAGCCAATGCTACTGCTTTACTTGTGTTGGATTATTTTGTATATAACGTGTGCTACAATACACCACTTAAAGTTATAGACTAAGCGAGGTCACGTGGTTTAAACCGCAGTCAATCAGCAGCCCGAATGCGTGGCTAGTTGACTACTTAAGCACTATTTTAAATGATTGAATGAAGACTTGCAATACAGAGGAGCACCAAGGAACAACCAAAGTATTCTTTACAAAGGAGATAGATAGATAGATAGATATGAACAGAATTAGTGATAGATAGATAGATAGATAGATAGATAGACGTGAACAAAGTGAGACAGATATGAACAGAATGAGTGATAGATAGATAGATAGATAGATAGATTGATGGACAATAACAGAGATAGATAGATATATACATACATACATACATACAGATAGATAGATAGATAGATAGATAGATAGATACAGATAGATAGATAGATAGATATGAACAGAATTAGTGATAGATAGATAGACGTGAATAGAGTGAGACAGATATGAACAGAATGAGTGATATATATATATATATATATAGATAGATAGATAAATAGATAGACATTAACATAGATAGATAGATAGATACATATAGATAGATACATACATACATACATATGGATCGATAGATAGATAGATAGATAGATATGAACAGAATGAGTGATAGATAGATATATAGATAGATCTAAATAGACTGGAAAGATAGATAGATCTAAATACACTGGGATAGATAGATATATAGATAGATATTTAGATTGATAGATAGATAGATAGAAAGATAGATAGATAGATAGATAGATAGATCTTCGAGCCTAAAGGATGGCCCATACAATTGTAACAATTTTATTTGCTCATTATTATTTTAACCCTTCCTACGACGATAATCGTTACGACAAGAAAACCTCCTTCAATCGTGAACGTACTGGCGTAATAAAATTTTGAAACATTTCACAAAAATGGCCGTGGCTCTAACTGCAAATCTGACAGCTGATTTTTAAGGGCTGGCTCATTAATATTGTTCACTAATGGCCGAGCTTATTAATGAGAAAATATATTGATCAGTTTTCGGCTGAATCATTAAAACGCGGACTGGATTAATTCCCACAGCTCTGTTACTTAGGGAATTCTGCAAAATCTTTAAACATAGAAAATTAAGTAGTTCATCATCATCATCTAATCGCGTTGATGACATGGATTTCAATGACACTCTCTCTCTCTCTCTCTCTCTCTCTCTTCTCTCTCTTCACTCTCTCTCTCTCTCTCTCTCTCACTCACTTTATCTCTCTCACTTTGTCTCTTTTCCCTCTCTCTCTCTCTCTTTTTCTCTCTCTCTCTCACTTTCTCTCTCTTCTTTCTCTCTCTTTCTCTCTCTCTCTTTCTCTCACTCACTTTGTCTCTCTTTCTCTCTCTCCTCTCTCTCTTTCTCTTTCTCTCTCTCTTTCTCTCTCTCTCTCTCTCACTCTTTGTCTCTCTTCTTCTCTCTCTTTTTCTCTTTCTCTTTCTCTCTTCTCTCTCTCTCTTCACTCTCTCTTCCCTCTCTCTCTCTTTCTCTCTCTCTCTCTCACTCACTCACTTTGTCTCTCTCTCTCTCTCTCTTTCTCTTTCTCTCTCTCTCTCACTCACTCACTTTGTCTCTCTCCTCTCTCTCTTCTCTCTCTCTCTCTCTCTCTCTCACTCACTTTGTCTCTCTCTCTCTCTCTTTCTCTCTCTCTCTCTCACTTGTCTCTCTTTCCCTCTCTCTCTCTCTCTTCTCTTTCTCTCTCTCACTCACTTTTCTCTCTTCCCTCTATCTCTTTTTCTCTCTCCTTTTCTCTCTCTCTTTCTCTCTCTATCTTGCCACTCTTCTCATTGGTCTTCCGCATGCCATCCGGAATCTACACAAAGCGTATTGATGTAGATTTTTGCTGGTGTGTCCATGTGTAGGTGTCCACAGGAGAACATCATTTAATAGTGAGTCCTTCCTTCTCCGACACGTCCAGTGTGTCTAGTTCGTCTTACTTGTGTTACAATTTATGGTGTCATAAAATTTTAACAGACCATGTAGTTGAATTCAAGGGGGCCAGTGGAAAATACGTGACTGTTGGTGACCCTGACTCCTAGAGGCGTGACTCTCGCGCGTCACGTGATTAGCTGGTTTAGAGAATCAGATTCAACCGGATATTGAAACAGACCAGACGTGAGGTTGTGAGGTTGATCCCTCATTCGCGCGGAAGAACATGTGCTAAATAAAAGCTTGATCAAGAAGTAAAAAGTCTTGTGAATTCATTAATTGCAATGAATTGGGGAAGCCAGCTAGTGTAGTGGTTAGAATTTCCGCCTGTCAGCCTGACAGGTAGGGTTCCAATCACACACTAAGCACTGCGCTGTCTATAGCTCTGTTGATGAGGCCTAATGGGCTGAAATGTACATACAAGATCGACTTTTTCTCGATTTGTTTACGCTTTACATTTAAACCGATATGCACGCCAAATTCATTTAATTATAATTAATTAACAAATTAGGTATGACTTTAATTAAGCACATAATCTCCCAAAAATTGTCGGCTATTGCCATTTCAAACACATTGTTTGTTCACTTCATATATATATATATATATATATATATATATATTAGATATATTTTTGTATCTGTATGCGTTTTTTGGAAGTACATATACCAGGTTTGGGCATTGGTGTGAAGCATTAAAGTACTATATCTTATCTTATTATAATGGAGATGTGTGTTTTTTGTCTGTAACCGAAACTAAATCACTACTCAAGTCATAATTCCCTTAGTTATTGATGTCACATTCACCATGAATTTATTTTAATTTTAACCTCAATTATTAATAAAATTGTTTTACATTATTAATACTGTTAACCATATCTACATACTAATAACATGCTATTATATTTATATATACAACAAAATAGCGGTTTACAGTGTGAACGGGAAGGATAATTTGCATATTGATATTTAAAATGTGATTTTAATAAATATGTGCTTAGTACTATTGATTTCTAACTGTTTGGTTTTATTTTAATGAATATAAACAAAAATCTCTTCAATGAATCTTAAATGAAATCCATTAACAAGAAAAAATAAGTGTCATTTTATTATTTACTTCCTATTTTAACTAAATACTTAAATTAGAAAAAATAACAATGAAAGACGGGAGTGATGGAAGAGTAAGTTTCAGTTGTTCTATTTTTCGATTATACTCCATCTGTTTCAAATCTTTTTATCTGCATTCTGATTTAGTTTCATTAGCATTTCTAATTTGATACAATATTTTATTACATTAAAACTTAAATACTTGCACCTGGAGGGTGCATATATTTGCTAGTTATGATAATGTTGTTACCATAATATGTTAATCTAGGAATAAATATCAGAAAACTCGGTAGTTTTTTTTTAGTTTCTTTTATTTAGACGTAGTGGTAAATTCTCAGGATAGTGACCTCCCTTCTTCAAGACCCGGAATATATATATATATATATATATATATATATATATATATATATATATATATATATATATATATAATAAAGGGAATGGCTTACCGGTAAAAGAAATTGAGTTAATCCCAATACTTGGTTGATACAAGTATTAATCGGATAAGTCAGTGTTATGACAAGTATAAAGTTCTCAATACGTTACAAGCGTGTACGGAAATAACCTTTAAGGTTAATTTCCACTGAATTAATCAAGATATTGATTAATTACAGTTAATTGCGGAAGTTATATTTGCAATCATATGCAATATTGATTTCCGCAATTAACTGTAATTAATCAATATCTTGAAGTAATTCAGTGGAAATTAACCCTGAAGATCCTCATGGTGAAACCCGAGTAGGTTATTTCCGTACACACTGTAATAATAATAATAATAATAATAATAATAATAATAATAATAAAGTGGAATATAACCTACTTCTAAACAAAAACCGAAAAATCTGGAAAGGGCCTGCTGATATAACGGTTAGAGTCTCTGGCTGTCAGCTTGACAGTCAGGGTTCGAATCACACACAAACCGGTCTTCCTGTCTATAGCTCTGCTGATGAGGCCTAATAGGCTGAAATGTACACACAGATTGATTTTTCTTGATATTTTAGCCTTACATTTGAATAGGTATTCCCGCCTAATTCATTAATTATTAATTAATTAATTTTCAAAAATTAGGTGCGAATTCAATTAAGCACATGTTCTCCCAAAAATTGTTGAGTAAAAAAGCCATATCAAAACACATCGTCTGTTTCTTTACTTCTCATATATATATATATATATATATATATATATATATAATACTAGCAAATATATGCACCCTCCGGT
>CM042143.1:17494570-17518614 GCA_023376005.1 Doryteuthis pealeii
ACTTAGAACCTTACATAGGCTAGACGGGCGGTCGGAGAGGCCCCCTCCGATCAATCGGCTGGCCACGTCAAGCCCTAGCACCTATATGATTTCCCCAACCCTATTGCCTTTATTGCAAGCCCTTATCCCTTTTTATCTTATGGGTGCTAGAAGGCGGTCGCTGAGGGTCTACATGTCCTAGGAATGACGTTAAACTCTATGTAATGGTGAGGTTTCAGTTTTGGAGGTTTGGGGAATGTGGAGCACCCCTTCATCACCATTGCTCCCTGGTCCACTCTGATCCGGAGTAGTAGTACCCATTAGGGTCCCATCTATGGGTTAAATAGAAAACATGAGTTTATAAACGAAATTGTATTATCCATTAAAAATAATTTATTTCAAAACGTTGTCGGCATTAAACATTTTTGAATACCAAATTACCAATAGAAGTATTCAGCATAAAATAACCCAAGGGGTTGACATGCCGTAAAACCCAACCAACCAAACATCTACTTCACTGGCAGCCATCTTGTTGCCTAGTTGGCTTCTTCAAACTGCTTCTTCTAAGGGCTTCTGTTGGTCTTCTTTTAGTCATTGCAATTAATTGAATGAACTAAAAGACTTTTATTTCTTGATCAAGTTTCTTTATTTAGTCTAGCCCATATCACCGCGCGGGAAGACCGGTCTCACAGCACGTTTCAGCTCTTTGACATCCGGGTCTATCGCGCAGTGTAGTAATTTGCATCCGCTCTAACGAGGTAGTACGACGTCAAGCCACGACTCACGATCAGGTGGATGCGAGTTTAATCTCTCTTATCGTTCGCTACACTCCCCCTCGTCTCATTTTGCACGCCAGACATATTCGTGCTCGCTTTGAGATACCACGTGCATGATTTCTCATGGTAAAACCATTTATTTGTTGTGCATACACCTGTGCCTGTTTCTGCACATGCCTCACTGCTACTCTCAGTCTTATCTTGGTGGACGTTACAGCCAAGTGTAAAGTTCGCGCAGTTATTCAATTTTTAACCCAAAAGGCATTAAACCAACTGTGTAATATATTGTCTGGTCAGTGCACCTAAGGACCAGGCTGAATAGGAAGTGCATGGGGGTCAGGTGCAGCCTGGAAACGAAAACAGGATGTGGCCCTGACGTGACCTTTTGCACCTGGAAAATGCAGGTGAATATTTGACATGATTTCAGTGCAGAAATCTGTAGGCGTAGCCATAGCCAATGAAAACAGCCTGCGTGGGCGAAGAGGCGTGTCTACAGAAAAAACTGCGTAGGTGTCACGAACAAAGAGGCGTGACACCGAGGGTCAGACTACAATAAAAGAAGCCGTAGAGATCGATTAGGGAGACGACGATCAGGTTCGAGATCACTTGAAAAGAACTCCCGAAGGCTCCACGTTGCGTAACCCTGCCCACGACTCTCAGCTGTACACAACCGGGGAAAATAAAACATCTCATCTAAAATTTTCCTAAATACAAGTGTTTGTGTTCTTTGACGGGTCCAGTTTGTAACAACTGGAATTCATCGCCTACTTACGAAAGTGTATAGTGAGTCGTGCATGAATATCAAAAACGTTCGCAAGTGGTGTAAGGAGTTTGTAAAGACCACTAAGTTCAACTTTTCGTCAACAGCATGGCGGCGAGCTAGTGTGATATGAACATGCAAAAACTTCCACAGTGCCTACAAAAATGCATCGACCAAAATGGTGATTATATAGAAAATAGTGTCCGTTATAGTATGTGGTCTACCTTTTTGATTCTTATTATAGTATGTGGCCTACCCGTTTTGAATGTGTCCTACCTCAGTAAGAGTATATTTATAGATATAAGTAGTAGGCAATTTATTGAAACTAATTATTTTTTCACATATATTCTATTTCAAGAAATGCAATTCAGTCATAAGCTGTATATAGTAATTAAGAATAATTAAAAAAGAATCTATCCATAATTTACATGAATCAGAGTTCTATTTAATTCTAAAATATTCTAAAATTCTGAGTTAGGGTTAGAGTTAGCAGTTATTATGATGACCTTATAATATGCTTTTTATGGTAGGCCACATACTATAATAGACACATGATTTCGTAGGCCACATTCAAAAGGTAGGACACATACTATAATGTTACCTAAATTTCTGATACTCAATTTAAGAATCTTGTGGTCATGTTTACAATTGTTTTGTAGTTTGAAATGTAATTCTTTGAAGTTTAATACAGAGCAGAAAAAATTAAGGAAACGATTTGATTTTTTTCTTTTGCATTCAATGTCATTATCCGGGCACTTAATGCTTGTTTTAGTACTAGACTCGGCACATTCATAAGTTGTTGCAAACAGTACAGAATTTGAGGAATTAATGGCTTTTTGTTGTAGGATAGTCTTTCGGTCTAGTGATTGCAGTTTTGTTTTAAATTCAGACGAAAATCAAATTCAAGTCAACATGCAACATTTAACATTGTTTAAAATGTCTTAATGGCGTTCGTTATTACAAGATGAAACGGATTACCAACTGCATTCGGAGCCGGATCGCATCAAAACTCGTTATTTTATCATTATTCTCTGCACCATTTAGCTATCATCGTTTTAGCCTAAAGTCCACATAAGAGAAAAGCCCGCAATAATGCTAATAAAGCCAACGTCTGATTAAAACAAAGGCATTTGGGGAAAAAAATCACTTCTACTTCAGATTCTCGCAGTTGATTTTAGTATATCACAAAAAGAAGAGCCATTTATTTTAAAATAAAGGTTTCTAACAGAGGAAAGTCGATCGAAAAAAAATGAAAAGAATGCACATCCTCTTGAATTTCATTAGTGCACGTATAAAAAGTCAACGACCTCTTTTTACATAAATATCATCATTTTGATATAAAAGCAAATGTCCAAGTGTATAAGATCTTAAAAGGTTTTGCTATGAAAGACTGTGCATCTGATATATATATATATATATATATATATATATATATATATATATATATATATAAAGATTTTTATTTATTTTTATAGTGTGTTAGAAGCATTAATTAAAATGTAATAATATATTTTTGAAGGCTATTATTACATTTTAATTAATGCTTCTAACACACTATAAAAATAAAATAAAAATCTTTATATATATATATATATATATATATATATATATATATATAAAGATTTTTATTTTATTTCTATAGTGTGTTAGAAGCATTAATTAAAATGTAATAATATATTATTAAAATATATTATTACATTTTAATTAATGCTTCTAACACACTATAAAAATTAAAAAAAATCTTTATTTCAATATCCCCGAGCAGGGCCTCATTATTTTTATAGTATTAAAAAAAATATATATATTTATATCTGAAATGATTTTCAAAACATCCCGTGAAACAAGACGCAGCAATGGATCTAACGGAGTTTCACTATCTTTGCCGAGCGGAACTTTACAATCTTTGCCAAACGTTTGCATTTACATTAAAACATTCAACGGATTAACATCACAGTTGAGTTTAACAAATACAGATGAAACTTTTTCAACTTTCTGAAGATGGGCATAGCCTGAATATATTAAGGGGGGAAAAACATTTTTTAAAAATTAAATAAATATGTTTTTAAACATAAATTTGCATTATTTCGCCTTCAAAAATATATATATTATAATATATTAATAATTTGAAGGCAAACATAAAAACAAAAAGATGTTGTTTTTGTCTTATCGATTTCAAAGAACACTTTATCTTCAGAGACGAAAATCAGAAAAAAAAAAAAAAGATTTTGGTCTCTTTAAATTATTGATATATTATAACATACTTAACAATGCTTCAAGCAAATTACCAATTACTTATATATATATATATATATATATATATATATATATATATATATATATATATATATATAATATATATATAGCGTGGGATTGGCACTGTTTCAGCTTTTACTGGAACGGTGTGTCAAAGTATAGTATTATAGGGAGAGTGCTCAATATAAAAAAATAGAGCTATTATATAATATAAAAGAATAAATATATAAAGGTTTTATATATTTATTTATTAGACAAAGGAACTGTCACGACCATTTGGTTTCATGCATGCGTAACGGCAAACATTTGGCATTTGAACCAACGTCACCTGAAGAATGTTTGCGGTTATGCATGCATGAAACCAAATGGTCGTGACTGTTCCTTTCTCTAATAAATGAATATATAAAACCTTTATATATATATATATAATATATATATATATATATATATAAAGATAAATCTAATGAGTCAAACAGACCTACTAAAAGTTTCGCTTAATGCTCTTCAGGGCTAAAATCTGACTCAGAATCTAAATCTAATGAGTCAGACAAACCTACTAAAAGTTTCGCTTAATGCTCTTCAGGGCTAAAATCTGACTCAGATTTTAGCCCCGAAGAGCATTAAGCGAAAATTTTAGTAGGTTTGTCTGACTCATTAGATTCATCTTTATCATTTGCTCTACTTAGGTATTGAGCACTTTTTACTTATTAGCTTTAGTTTCCTGGCGGTTTTGTATGAATATATATATCTTATATATATATATATACATATATATATATATATATATATATATATATATATATAATATATATATAAAGAAAATTTGAAAAACAAGTATTCCGAAATTGGGATGAATTTAATAATCGATGTTTAAAACATTTCGGTTACATTGAACCTTCATCAGGATGTCTCTTGGGGTGAAGAAAATGATGGATGTTTTTATATGTATGTTTTTATATCATTTTCTTCACCCCAAGAGACATCCTGATGAAGGTTCAATGTAACCGAAATGTTTTAAACATCGATTATTAAATTCATCCCAATTTCGGAATACTTGTTTTTCAAATTTTCTTTATATTGTCGGATTTAATTTCCATATTTACTCCCATATATATATATATATATATATATATATATATATATATATATATATATATATATATATAATTGTTTTTTCTTTTGGCCAACTATTGTACCAATAGATTATTTTTAATTGGTACGATTATCTTGGTCTTTTCTTTTTTCCAAAAATGATTATGTCTAAAAATGTTGTATTATTTATTGTATGTATTTTACGACAGGATATGCTATATACTGTAAAAGTACAAAGCAGATATAATGCATGTTATTTGTGTAGCCTGTGAGTTGTTATATGCTTAAAAACATGTAAATAACAAATCTCTCAGATAGAGTTTTAGAGACAGCGAGATTCTACAGAAATGATATACTAATTTTTATTTTTATTTTCCCCCAGTTATTTACCACCACACAATGTTAAAATAAAACATTCAACCATTGTAATAGAATATAGAATTTACGTAGATTTTTAGGATGCATTCATTTTTAAGTGGCAACTCCGTATTCAGGGACTTCAGTATTGAGCAGTTAAAATGATTGACATGTGTTAACCTCCTTTGAGAATCCATTTCTTTGTGTTGTATCGACTAAGTCGTTTTCGACGATTCTGTGGAGTTTGGTAATAGATAATGCTTAATAAGAGATATTTCAATTGTATCATGTTCTGCTAGAAGCGGAAAGTGATCCTTCTATTTCCAAATGTTTTTTATGGGTTTTACTTATATTTGTAGTTAGGATCTAAACCTTTTGTCTTTATGACTAAATACATAATCTCTGCGTCAGAGGCAGTAGGGAAAACAGAGACGAAACGAAGGGATTTAGCTATGACAGATGCTAAATTAATTTGTGGAAAAAGCAGTTTTTCAATTTAAATTAAAAGTATTACTTTGTTTCTTTGATTGGTTTCTTTGGTTAATTATCAAACACCGTGGGTTATTTAATGCCAAAACCATACCTGTAAAAGTAAAGTTTTGACAAATTTTTATATTAAATTTTATATCAAATTATTTTTTAGGCATTTTTATATTAAATCTTAGTCTGGAATTAAGTCAGTCGAGTGAAGAAAAATATATCTTGGTTAATTTAAACAAAAGCTACAAATATAGGAACCCATATATACAGAAGTATAATTTCTTTTCTTTTTCGCATTAAATAACATATGATAACCTCTGTATTAGAAAACGAATGAGGGGGATGCTGTACAAGTCCCTTTTTGACCTTAATCCTTTACATATTCAACCCTAAAAAATAAATTCTTACTCATTGCTCTGGCTGGAGAATACGCCTTCTGTGCCTTTGCAGAAGGGTAAGATCCCTTCACCCCAATGGCAACCCATGATGCTTGTAGATGGGATTCTGGTGGCATGACCAGCAACACACCACTTCAGCCCTTACTTGGGCTAGACAGGCAGCTGGAGAGGCCTGATCTAATCAACTGGCTGGTCATATCAAGCCCTAGAACCTATACGATTAAGTTCGAACCGTATTCTTCAAATTGCTCTTATCGCAACACCTAACCATTTTTATCTATAAACAGATGTGCTATAAGGTGGTGCCTAAGGGACAACTAAAAAAAAAAAAGATTTGGCATTAAATAACCTACAACAGTTCACATGTCATTAAACCCCATCTTCCTTTCACCTGTTGTTTCACAAGTTTGTTGTGCATATATTCAATAAAATTACCATTGACGTATTCTTATTTTAAATTATCATGTTTCAAATATTCAGGCTAGCAAATGATGTAATCTGGCTACGAAGTTAATTTCCACAAATTAACCTTCAAAATGAGAATATTTGCCATGGTTAGAATTTAATGGAATATTGCGTATTAAAAAAAAATATTCTGAGCATTTGGCAGGGAGGTTTGCCAGATGAGGTCCTTAAGGGATTTAACCTTTATTGTTGCAGTTATTTGCATCAATTGATATGCTAATCAAATAATGAAAACATTCATAAAAACATATAGTATAACAATTTATGTCAATTGAACATAGTTTATTGTGTGGCCTCCATGAGAACAGATCAAGCATAACAGTGTTTGCAGCCATTCGCTGAAGCGATATTGAAACGAATATCGTTGATTTTACTATATTTTAGAAATATATAACATTCTAACCTCTGCATTGTAGTTACTTGTAGAAAGAAAACAGCTGACTTGAAATGAAACTTATAAAAAAGTGTCTAGAAAAAGAGTTTGATTTTTTTTTCATTTTTGTCATAAAACAATGGCTAGCAGGAGATACTACTAAGATAAAAGCGAAATGGTTTTATTTTTTTAAAAATATGAACATCTGTAAAAATTTAGCACAAGTGTATAGATAGACAAGCAATTGGAAAATAATCCGCTACAATTTGTACAAAAATGATTGTCACTAGAAAAATAACGCTAGCTTTTTCGAAAGAGCGTTTTCGGTTTCTTGGTTTTGACGGATGTTGGCCTGTTGTAAAAGAACTTAAAGTAAACAAGTAAGTAAATCAATAAGTCCTTGTGGGATAGTGTCCTTTAGGTCCGACGTCCTAGATGATCCAAGTGTCAATGAGCTAAGATTAAGAATCAGGCTAGTATAAATACAACAACAATAGCAGCAACACTGCCAGTGATTGGACAATAGGAATCTTTCCCAGGTCATGTGCTTATAGGCGAGTCTATAAGTAGAGGTGCACATCTGGCACACGCCTTATATCCAACAAAAATTCCAACAACGGAAGACCTCTTTTAGTTTACTTTGTATTTTTTTGTTGTTGAATGGAATATCAACCGTAGTGGGTTATTTAATGCCAAAGACACCCTTTTATGAGATCAGTAGTTGTACTATATCACCCATAGTTGGGTTATGTGAGAGTTCATACCTTTACCAAGAGTATTAGTCTGAAAGTGAACGCAATAGCACAACTATAGGTTGAACTTGGTTTCTATGATGTAACAGTTCAGCACTTTTGCCATTATGCCTCGGGAACTCCGCCGTTTTATTAGTGCCTGTTTTCTATAACAAGAAGAGACGCAAACAGGATCTTCGTATTTATAGAAGAAAGACACGAAAATAGTGTCTAGTGTTTTGTTCGGAAGTGAGCAGTTATAAAGACAATGTGCACCTCAGTTTGGGACAGTGGTGCCCCCAAGCTCCTTTATCTGTTAACTACATTGAGTAGCCCTTTTCATGTAGATTTCAATGTCTATGTTCTCACCTAATCTAACCCTAGTAAAGGACTGATTATGTTGCACTATAAAAGAAATTATATCTTTGATTTAGGGTAATCTTTAAAAAAATTAGGCAGGCTCTTTTATATAATATATATATATATATATATATATATATATATATATATATATATATAATTTCTGGTACAGGCAAATCTAAATAATACTTTAAGGGTAATCATTATGATCACCTATATAGGTGGATACGAAGGAAAAGAGAAAAAAAAAATTGTTTTATTTGATAAAAACAAGGGCTCTTTCGTCCGGTTGCTCATCAAGGTTTATACAGCCGGAGACGACTAAAAGTCAAATTGTAAATACATATGGGTATATATATGAGGGGGGTTTTAGGGAAAGAAAAAAAAATTGTTACTTTCTTCTTTTAAGTCCCCATTAAGTGACACCAGGCCCCAGACACTCACCCAATAAAATAAGCGAGTGCCTAGGTCTGATTTGTTTGCACAAGGTAGGACGGAAAGAAAAAATTATAATTACGGCCTCAAGGACCTGTAAATGGTGTTTCGTCCTAGCCTTGTGCAAAATAGAGATTTTTGGTGATCATTATAACTAGACCGGCATGCGCTCATGTTGATTAGATGTTCGCAAATCGAAGACTCGCTGCTCTGCGATAACCCGGATGTTATGGGTTTGTGTTCGCGTATTACTCGTGGTATGTGCTGGTTAATTCTGACAGCCAATCTTTGAACCGTACGGCCAATATAAGTGGCTTCACACGCACACGTATATTTATAAACAAGTAAACTTTGATTGAGTATTGGCAGTACGTCCTTACTAGCAGAGCGAAATATATATATATATATATATATATATATATATATATATATATATATATATATATATATATATATGTTAAATTCATTCTGTCGGATTAATTTCCATTTATTTACACATTTGTCTCATGAAAAAACAAAATATACGGATTTTTACACCTCCGAAGATTATTCTACGAACACTACAAAAAAAATTTACCTAGACCACAAACTTTTTTGAAACTTAACATCTTCTTTCAATTGTGCTGTGGACATGTAAACAACTTAAAAGCTGGATTATATTTTGAACATTTTTGATAATCTCTTACACTTTTTTATATATTTACACCAAACTCTTTTTGAGTTTATTTTTGGATTAAAAATGCTTCTGATTTTTAAAAATAAAATTTATTTTATTTTTGAAACAGTATGCGCTTTTTTTAAAAAATTCAAGCATTCCAGCGTGTGTTTGTACCCCCTATTCTCTTCCAACGGTTTTTTATCCCTTCTCTCTTTCATATATTTTTTTGCTCGTTGATGATGACCCTTCTACTAAGGCGTCGAAACAGATTCTGTCAGCAGATAATAATTACTAATTGTTTTTTCAAAATGTTAAATTCATATATATATATATATATATATATATATATATATATATATATATATATATATCAAATTCTGTTGAATACAAGAGAATTCTAATAGTTTCGCAGGTTTTTTTAATTTTAATTTTCAATCTTTCAAATACTTTTCTTTATATTATCATATAAAAAAGGGTTTATAAAATCAAAAAGAGTTATTATTCCAAGTACTTTTGGTCCCTCTTTGAACCATTATAAATGATGATTAAACGATCCTTATTGTTTGTACCAATTGTAATGTTTATATCACTAATGTGACGCTAAATAATGCTAGCGGTTTTTTTAAAGGTTTAAATCAAACTTTTAAAAACATATCTGACATGATATTCAAAAAACAAATATATATATATATATATATATATTTGGGAATAAAAAGGCCTTAAATACCATGGGTATCGTGGTTATGGACCATTTCCACTCGCGAGTATGCTCACGAGCTTCTTCAGACCACTGAAGAAGCTCGTGAGCATACTCGCGAGTGGAAATGGTCCATAACCACGATACCATGGTATTTAAGGCCTTTTTATTCCCAAATAACTTTGCTCTGTTTACAATAATTAAACATTGAGCTCTCATACGGAACCTGAACTCTACAACAAACTACGGGTAGAGAATTAGGACCCACCTAGAATCACCTGTACCAAGAAATTGGTACGCATCGCATCAAGTATATATATAATATATATATATATATATATATATATATATATATGAAATAAATATTTTTAGAAAAAACAAACACGGGAGCCATCACAGAACTTTGAACCTAACCCTTTATTTAGTCTATGGGGTATCCTGTTCTCATTCCGCTAACCATAGCTGGGGTAGAGACATTACGCTGTGTTAATTATCATTCTATGATACTGCTGCCCCTGGGCAGTATTGAACCTGCAGTCTAGAGATAATTGTCACTTAGAACTGTTGTAACCTAACTCCTTCATCCATTAGGCCGTGAGTCCAATTGTATCCGAATCATGCAGATAATACTAATCTATCAGCTCGTCTAATGTTATGTTTATGCCTAGAAGTTAGGAGTTCATAGAAATTACATATTTTGTGCAGTTGTTTCTTAAGGGTGTTTTCGTACACATATATGTTATTAAGTTTTCCTATTTAATAAACATTATTTGTACAAAGTTGTATATTTTAAAGATTCCTATCCATAAAGAACTGTTTGATTATTTCGTGGCTATGAGCCGTGCTGCAATACACCACTTAAATGTATAGACTAAATGAGGTCACGTGGTTTAAACCTCAGCCAATCAACAGCCTGAATACGTGACGGATTAACTACTTAATTGCTGATATTGAGCGATGTCAATTTGCAATCATTAATGAAGGACTTGCAAGCCTGAGGAGCACCATGGAACAACCAGAGGATTATTTACTAAGGATCGCACTCTGCTTAACACAAATGATCTCTGCTGGACAAGCGCTCTTGATTGAAGCCTAAAAGATGGCCACTAAAATCGTAACAATAAAAAGCTAAAATATTTACTAGAAAGTATTCTACATTTTTAACAATATATATGTTGCATACACTTCTCATTACTTCTTACTTTCTTCTATTCTTCTGTTCTTTTAGCGTCTTTGTCATCTTAAGTTCTTCTAGGTCTCTTCTAACATCTTGACTTCGTCTTGGTAACTTCGTCTTGGTAGTCGGTCGCACTTAACTCATTTCTTCTTCTAACTCTTGACTTGTTACCAAGAGATTCATTAATCACAAGACCGTGTTATTTTTCTTAAGCTTTTATTTCCTTAACTAAACATTTCATGTAACTAAATATCTGACTAACATAGCGCGCGTATGCAGAGTGGGTTACAGTTAAGGCAATACATCTTCACTGCCTGACGTCCAACTGAAAACTGAGGACCCAACCAGGTCCCACGTGACTTCATGTATTTCGCGGGCTTTCTGTACTACTCCATGGAAAGTCCCGCCCGTGATATGAAAAGGGCCATCCCTTTAGAAATACAGGGGATTGACAATAATCTTATGCAACCGCATAGATTATGTAACATATACAACTGTCTTCAATTCCATTTCATTTTCCACAAGTAAATCTTTTTTTTTCTCGGATTAATCAACTCGTTGAATATTCTTAATTCAAATTTTAAAACGAAATAATTAAGAATACTTTCAAATGTTTAAAACTAAATTTGAAAATGAAAACAAAAAAATATCCAGAAAATACAAGTTTCCAAGAATCCAAACACATTTTGCAATGTAGTTGAGTGCGCAGATGGGACACATTAAATATATATTTTCTAATTTATGACTGCACGCGATATTAAAATTTTCGAAATAAAACGGCGACATATTGTTACACACATCTCTGTTTTATTGAAAATATGGAATATTACATGAATTTACTAAGTACTTTATTGAGTTCGGAAAGTGGAATGTTTTGAAATTAGATAGAAAAATATTTCATTTTCTTTATCTTCTTATTTAACCAAAACTAAAATAATATAGCAATGAAAATCCAATGCTTATTGGAAACGTATTATTGCAATATATATTCCGCCTAAACGTTTCTTTTGGAAAAAGGTAAATTAAACTTGCTGAAGCGAATAAACTATTCTTGTCAACACTTTTTCGTAATTACTTTATTTCAATGTTTAAATTTTCAAAGATATTTCATCCAAAACTCATATTTATAATAACACCCGTTTAATATTTCTTGTTGAGATTATTGCTATCGCCTATTTTCATTACCTGCGCTAATTATTACAAAAGATTTTGTGTTGTTTTTACTTTGAATTTTCTATGATTTGCCGTACGAAATTCTTATAACTCTTTAATTATTCTATTGTGTTGCCTCGATTTCGAACAGCTTGGTGCATTGATTCATAATGTATTTAAACGATATGCGGTTTTGATTGATTTTGATATTCAAACTTAAATATACTCATTACTAGAGGACTCGTTAACCCATTGGTTTCCCTTTGCAATAGATCACTATCTTAATAGCAATCACGTC
The DNA here is from genome assembly GCA_023376005.1 of Doryteuthis pealeii. Lineage (NCBI taxonomy): Eukaryota > Metazoa > Mollusca > Cephalopoda > Myopsida > Loliginidae > Doryteuthis > Doryteuthis pealeii. Next base: position 17,507,012 of record CM042143.1, read on the forward strand.
TGGTATCATCAATTTTCAAAGAGTTAATTCTATAGGAAAACTGAATATATATATATATATATATATATATATATATATATATATATATATATAGCAAGATTCAGTAGATTCGAATAATTGTGAGGATTTCTACTCAAACAAACCTGAACAAGGAACATCTTAAATTGAATTTGCATACTTTCTTGCATCAACCGGAGAAATACAATTCCAACATATTTTTCTACCTTATTTCCTTTTTTTCTTTACATTTTCCTACGATCGCCTGTCACGCATGCCATCTTTTCCGAAGTTCGTCTGAAGTTTTAGAAGACAATGAAACGGTTATTATTTAACTTTCCTGGGTATTCTATTCATATTACACCGACCCAGTGACAGTTATCACCGTCTTTTTGCCAAATTTCCATTTTGAATAATAGTTATCAGTGACCATTAAATCAGCTCTGTTCTAAATAACAGCAGAGAAAAGACAGCAGTAGAATCAGTTTTCAAATATGCAATACTAGCTAACTTACTTTTAAAAAATCGTTACAAAGAAATTATGTAAAAGAAATTGTTGAATTAGTGATATACAACTTGTACAGTTAAAGATGTTAAATAGGTTATCTTCTAATCATAGCAGATGAACAACAGATTTTCTCAAATTAAATATATCATCTTTACATACTAATCAGTTATTGTCTGCATTAACTTAGCTTTAAAAATCATCACAAATTATAAGCATATCTTATTATAATGGAGATTGTTGGTTTGTATGTCTGTAACCGAAACTATATTACTATTCAAGTCACAATTCCCTTTGTTATTTACATCACATTCTCCATGATTTTATTTTTATTTAAACATCAATTATTAATAAAATTGTGTTACATCATTAAGACTCTTGACCATATATACATACTAATAACATGTAATTGTATTTATATATACAAGAAAATAGCGGTTTACAGTGTGAATTGGAAGGCTAATTTGCATGTTGATCTTAAAAATTTTTAATAAATATATGCTTAGTATTATTGATTTCTAATTGTTTGGTTTTATATTAATGAATATGAGCAAAAATCTCGGGGATAAATCTTAAAGAAATCCATTAACAAGAAGAAATAACAGTAATATTATTTTTTACTTCCTATTTTAACTAAATAGTTAAATTAGGAAAATTTACCAATGAAAGACGGGATTAAGTGCAAATGATGGAAGAGTTAGTTTCAAAGTTGTTCTTTTTTTCAATCATTTCTGTTCCAAATATTTTTATCTGAATTCTTATTCAGTTTCATTAGCCTTTCTAATTTAACATATTTTATTGTATTAAAACTTAAATACTTGCACCCGGAGGGTGCATATATTTGCTAGTGTAACTAATTAAAAAAGGAGATACATAAAAAACTGTCATTTGATTTTTACTGAATATGGATAAAGCAGCAATTTTTAACAGATTAAAACACCTAGAAACTCTGATGAATTAACAAATGTAGATTTAGAATGTTGGGAAAAATAAGTATGTAAGTTTTTTAAGCTCAAGAAATAATATTTATTAGATGCTTCATTGTTATTCATTTTATTAATTCAAAATTGTTTTTCATTAGAAAAATCTGAAAAAAATATATGTAAAATATATCACCAGTATTAAATTCACTTGATTAAAAAAAAACAATTCTAAAGATTAACATACTATGGTGAGGTGGCATCACAATCATCATGGGGAAAAACAGAGAAAAGACAGCAGTAGAATCAGTTTTCAAATATGCAATGCTAGCTAACTTACTTTTAAAAAATCGTTACAAAGAAATGATGTAAAAAAATCATCGAAAACATCGCAGTAATCAAAAATCTAGAATATAAAATTTCAGTAATATAACTTACGTATACGGTGTGGAATATTTTTTTAATTAGATAACAGAGTCGGCCTGATTCTAAAACGGTATGATATGTGGGCTACGGCCTCTTGAAGTAAATTTGAAATGTGACACACCGATAAACTGACTGAAAATTGTCCACCAGCTTCTCTTTCTCTTTCTCTTCTTCCTCTTCTTCCTCTTTCTCTTTCTCTTTCTCCTCTTCTTCTTTTTCCTCTTCTTCCCCTTCTTTCACTTCCTCTTTCACTCTCTCGACACTCTGTTACTGAAGAACAAAAATGCAGTGCACCGTTCAGGCAAAAATGGGTCGCTTTTATAGCCAAATAAAAGTTGCAATGCACCATGGGTAGTCACCCATAATGTCTCGCAACCTCTATAAAAATTCCATTCTGCCCCCTCCAAGTTCTTGACACTTCTTACTCAGAGTGGGCATAATGGCGTACCACATTCCTTATTCCCCCAACCACATTCCTTTCCTTGCCAGGGACAGTTTCGCAGGCCAGGCACCGAGGACGCTTTGAGTCAGGTAAGTTCGACTCGTCACCACACTGACATTCTTATTTATTATTAGATATCAATCACATGTTTAGCATAATTCTTTGATTGACAATATAATTCTTTGATAGACACTTCATTGTTTAAAGGAGTAGACATTTATGTACCTGATCGACTAAACAACGTGTTTTATATAACAGGATAATATTTTTTGATGCAATCGATTATTCTAGTTAATTCCCTGTGGAATCCATACAACAAATATATTTGCATAATCAAATGATTGCCCAAACTGGTTTTAGATATTCTAAGTACTTAGCCAACCTCCCACTGAGTAAATTTTAAGTTGTGTATTACTAACATGCACAAATGTCAGGAATAGTATAATCAACGTCGCCAATGTTCATTTACATATCTATTGATTTCACACTACCTTAAAAGACGCCATATCGAGGGACAATTCAGCAAGCTACTACAGAGAGCCTTAATTGAGGATTCGTTCCAGTGTTACATAATTGTTAGGAACTTATGTACAATTAGTGTTGAAACCAAAATGGCTGTTATGAGTTACAGCCGGTGGTCTTAGAGTACGATGTCATGGAGGATTGAGTGACACGTCTTGATCTCTTCTTGATCTCTTTTCCGGTAGATACCGTGAGAATCGGTGGAAAATGAGAAAGAAGGTTTCTTCCGGTTTATATTAGAAAGAGTTTTAGTTAGTATTGGACAGGCCACGGAGGGGCAAGTCGCGTTAAGCGCTGCCATACTCAATCTGTGCAGTAAGTCTGGTGGGGATTTCGGAATAAAATATGATCTAAAGAAAATCAGAGTCGTGGGTTATTTATGCAAAAACTACCAATGACCCGAGGCTTCTGATAAAGAGAGAAATCCCCAATAGGAGACCAGACACGAAATCGCCAAGACAAGTTCCAGACACTAGAAGAAGAACATACCAAAGATGATCAGAAGAAGAATAAAGAGAGTATACAACAGCAACAATGATACTTCAGCTTTCAGTAAATATTCATTTCTTTTGTGAGACATGGTTACGATTTTTGTTTCGATCGTTTAGGCTTCAGTCTATTCTGTTCATTCTATTCAGAGACCAAACCAGAATAAAGACTTACGACTTTTGGTTTGCCTATCGACAAATAATGGGAACTTAAAATCCCTAATGCCTTTTGGCCATTGTCCTTGGCATCCCTCATTACCAATAATAAACTTCGATCGTATAAACATTGGATCAATTCAGAATATATTGTCGGATTCTTTTCTGCATATTCTGGGTCCCCACTTTGGTCAGATGGTGCGTGTATTATGTTGTGTAGTTGAAGGATGCTTAAATAATCGAGAAACTTGACATCCAAGCTAGCCACACAAACATACTTTTTTTTTTCTCGGAATTGTTTTGGATGAAGCTTGATAATTAGTTTTATTTGTATTATTGGGACTATTTTCATCATCTGCATTGTTATCTGTACAAAGTTTCAGTCGATGTGACCTCTGGCCTTCTTCGGGTATTTCTAGTCGAAGACGGGAACTTTCTCGGACTCGGGAACCTTCTTTTCCGACTCTGGACCCTTCCTTTCATAATTGGGAGACATCACGGAACTTTGAACATGAGCCTTTATTCAGTCAACAGGTGTATCCAGTTAAAGTTCCCGAGTCCGCCAAAAAATACCTGAAGAAGTCCGGAGCGCATATCGACCGAAACGTTGTACAGTTTACAATAAAGATGAGGACAATAGTCCGAATAATCAAAAAAGTACTAATACTCTTTTTTCTTTTTGAGTAGTGGGGTATTTTTATAGCTGACAGAATAGATAAACAAGAACATCGCAAAAAGGTTATTTACTATATAGATACATATAGCTGTTTATTTCTTCAGTGTTTAGACACGATTAGGAACACAATTTAACAACAATTTCACGCAGCTAAGTTGATATGTGACAGGAAAAAATTGTCAAATGGCTGTTCATTAATTTCAATAAACAATTAGCCTACTCACTATGGTACTATTATATCCCACATTGACATCAGGCACACAATTGGTGTGTTAGTGTGAGACTTCAGAGAGAAGAGAGTTCTTCGTGATAGAGAGAGAGAGAGAGAGAGAGAGAGAGAGAGAGAGAGAGAGAGATTAGAGACTTACTTTATCACTTGTTGACATCTTTTACTCTTCAGTTGCCATGTTCCTGTCTAGTTGAGTTCATCTAGGTGCTTCTTCTTCTAAGGGCTTAGCTTTTGGGTTGAGTTTGTTTTCAATTAAATGAATTAGCAAGACATTTTTTGTTGCTTGATCAAGCTTTTATTTTATCTTTATACCCATGTCACCGCGCGGGGAGACCGGCCTTAGCACGTCTACACTCTTTGACGGCCGGGCTAAATCTCATTTTCTGGCGGAAACTGGATGTAGTTGCATACTGGATAGCAACTGAACACCGCTGCTTGTATTTAATATTTTTTTAGCCTATTCATCACGTCGGTTTACCACTTATAAGATGTGAATGTTCTTATAATATGTTAGAATGTTCAAAGTAAACTTCTTACGAGTGTACATATGTGTACATGAATTAATCCGACAAAGAAGTTATATATATTAACAAACATAGACTTTATTCTGTGAGCACATGGAGGAAAATACATACATGAAAGGTATACACATACTCATGACAAGGTACAAGATAGATATAACGAACAGATACATAAACATACATAATGAATGTAGGACTAAGTCCTAAAACTGTGATACAGAGTTACATGTAGAAATAAGTCACTTACTGATAAAAGCCCCCAGTTACTGACAAAGCCCCCACTTAAGGGGCAGAGACACAAAGCGCCTAACCCATGTGCAGTGGTTGCCTGACCCAGAGAAAAAGAACGATTTTCTCCCGGGCTGCTTTTTATATACGGCAGCCACCTAACGGCACAAATCTGCAGCAAAGGAAGATAACCCTATTGCACTCATGTCCATCCCAACACGGCTAATACCCTTGGGAATGGTATGAATCCAATTGTTCTGTCTCCAGCTATTTCACATAGTAGGGCAGAGTGGGCTCTTTAAACTTGGTAATGGCAACCCGTCCATGAGAAGGATAATTTTGAATTCAAACCAAAGAGACTCTCTTCTCATTAGTCAAAACTACTTTGAAAGGTCACCCTTCGCCTCATAAAAGGAAATTACAGCTTATATATTTGAAATATGTAAACCGATCCATTTTAGCCATATATGTGTCTCAAGCAGGTATTACCACTCCGGATCAGAATGGAACTGGGAGTAATGAAAGTGAAGGGGAAGTCAGCACTCACAACATCTCTAGAACTGGAGAGTCACATTCAGATACAGGACGTGGGAAAAAGTAGTGATCAGATATCTAAATATTGAGTATGGTTTCCTATTGATGAATTATTTTAGCAACTATAATAAATGTCTCCTTTATTCCATAATTAAGCGCGTGGTCAAACGGTTAGAGTCGTAGGAAATGGACTCGACAACCCGAGTTCAATTCCTAGACAAAGCTGTTGGCATTTCACATGGCGCTAATACCCTTGGAAAAGGTATGAATCCAATTCTCCCTCCAGCTATGGGAAAATAGCAGGGCAGACTGGGCTCTTTAACCATGGCTAGGTAACCAGTCTATGAGAAGGAAAACTCTGAATTCAAACCTGTTAAACTCCGCTTAAGAAAATGACCTTGTGTCGCATCCTGCTCGTGCGGAGGGGTTGGTAAATATATATATATTCCATAATTAAGCGAAAATACTGAAAATCATTAGGAATGTACTTATTCTTTTTTTCTGTTTTTTTTTCTCTCGTAGAGTTGTTTTTCATAAAAAAAGCGAATTTGAAAATAGCTGAAGGTGACTCCATTTTTTTGAAAGCTTTTAAGTACGCAACAAAAAAAAAAAAGCCCGGATAAAAGAATACTAATATCTAATTACAAACAACATTTGGAGTAAGAAAGCAACGTGACCCATTTTCATAATTCTTATCGACTCCCTCAGGACAGTCAAAGCAATATTGTAGATCGTAGAAGATAATTGCTTTTATTAGAGCAATGTATCCATATAAAGGCGGGTATTATCGATTGGAAAGATGTGTTTCTAACATTGTTTTCCTCAAGGCCGAAAAGTGAATAAGTGTCCAAATTAATTGTTTATCTCACAAGCTTTTTGTTGGAGAAAGATAAGAAGTAATTTTGGTTTCCCGTCTCAAGGAACACTTAGAATAATTGACAAATAAGTCATATATTTCGTGATATTAAATAGAGAGTATACGGTCTGTTGACGTCAGACTGCGCGGGTGGGTTATAAATATATGCATAAGATAGTTGCTTAATCAGTAAAATTATATCTAAGAAAATACTCTCATTGTATAAAGTGTTATTATCACATTAAGCGTCTGATGCTGTGCTACACATTCGACTTTCATTATATAATCACACACCCAGACACACACAAACACACACACCCATACACACACATATATATATATATATACATATATATATATTTGAAATAAGTTCAAAACAAACGGATAATCTGGGAATGGTCAGCTAGTATAATAGTTAGAGTCTCCGCCTGTCAGCTTGGCAGTCGAGGTTTCGAGTCACACACGGAGCAGTCTCCCATGTCTATAACCTTGCTGATGAGACAATAATAGGTCGAAATGTACATTCAGGGATTGACACTTTCTCGATTTACATTTGAACATATATGCCCACCTAAAAATTCATTAATTATTAACTAATTAATTTTCAAAATTAGGTATGACTTCAATTAAGCACATATCCTCGAAAAATTGTCGGCTAAACGCCATATCAAATTGTTTGTTTACTTACTCTCATAATATATATATATATATATAATATATATATATATATATATATATAACCATTTATTTATATGGACACTTATCTATCTATGTATCTATCAATCAGTCAATCAATCAATCAATCAATCAATATATATATATATATATATATATATATATTATATATATATATATATTGAAAATGCGTAATGTTTTTTTTCGATACATACACTCACACACACTCATACTCACACAATAAAGAAGAATATGTGACGTCATATTTCAAACCGTCCACCTTTCCAGCGTTTTTTCTTCAAACTTAAAATTTTGAACAGACTGATAAACAAGGACTATCGCAGTTTTTCTCGTTATTCTGTGATAAAATGTTTTATTACCTTCCCTTATATCAACACATGCCCTGAAGAGGATCTAATAAATAGATAGAAACACTGCAGCGTCGGCTAATAAACTTACCACTCATTTTATTTAAACCTGTGTTTTTTTCAAATTTTTCACAACACTACATATCGTCCGATTCACTTTCATCTCTTCACACACACACACACACACACACACACACACACACACATATATATATATATATATTGTTAAATCTGTGTTTGTCTTTTCATTTCTTTCATTTTTTTTTTGTTTATGAATTTATATATTTATTTATTTTTTTTGTATTTTTCATCGTTGTTGATTGATGACATTTTTGTTAAGAATTTAAAAAGAGAAATAATGATATACGAAAAAAAAAAGAAAGAATTTCGAATAAAGAAAGAAAAATACTGAAAAAAAACATCATCATTATTATCATCATGTCGAGCAATTTGCACGGATATCCATGAAAATCTCTCGCCAACCTTTCCTATCATTCATCGACTCTGTGAGCTTCTCTGCTCAGCAGCCAGCATCCCTACATAGTTGGTCAATGTAGGTCCCGGCTAGGCGGCCCATATTAGCGTACCCATGTGCTGGCTTCCACAGTAGTACGTCACTTACAAGCTCGTCCTTGCTTCTCCATCAGTGTCCTGCATGTCTAGTTTGTCTTACTCGTGTGGTTTCTGAGATGGGGGGCAGGTGGCCATACAGTTGCTTTTTTGTGGGGTGCTGCTTCCACGACTTATTCAGGACCGCTCGCAGCATTCTCGTATAGCTCCCATCTAGCTTATTCTCAAGGCGCTTTGTTAGAGTCCAGATGGTACAGCCATACAGCAGTACCGATACAACCACGGCCTGGAAGAATCGTCTCTTTAGCTTGTGTAGGAGATCGGATTTCCATATGACTGATAATTTGTTGGTGGCCAACCATGCCTTTGCTATTCGAGTGTTAACATCACTTTCTGTGGATGAGATATTACTACCTAGGTATGTGAATTTTTCTACTGACTTAGAGGCTTGCTGTCAAGTGAGGAGATGTCTCCTTGCTTTTTGAAGCTCATGAACTCAGTTTTATCAGAGTTCACATAAAGGCCGACGTTCTTTGCAACATACTTTGTATTAATAGGTAAGAATTGGTTAGTTCTAATACGGAATGTGTTTTTTTGCTTAAAAAATGGTGTGCAGAAGCATGAGTACATGTGCGACCACTTTTATTTTTATTGGCTTGATCAAAATGAGAGAACGAAAGAGAGAGAGAGCGAGAGCGAGAGAGACAAAGACAGACAGACAGAGAAAAGTGACGGAAAAGTTGAAAGAAAGATAGAAAAAACATGAAGCAATGATTTAAAATAAAACTGTTGTTTTTGTCAATATATTTGATAAAAATCAATATAAATAGCTCGGACACTTTCAAAGAGCGATTTTCTACATTCTTTTATAGAGAACGAGAGAATACACTTGATAATAAATAGTGTAACATTACGGTACTAATTCGTAATGCGTTACGTAGTGCCTTTTCTTTCACGGCACTACAATTCGTATCTTCGTACGTACGGTGTTTGTTTACAACTGACACATAGCAGTAAACGTCCGTGGCCCCAAAATTCTTCCACACTCCTTTCGTTTATGGTCAAGGGAAAGGTTTCACGTTTCACGGCCGCGTGCTTCTTCGTTACGGCCAATTGCCTTTATCTCAACGGGTATCCAGAGGTCAGGAGAATTTCATTGATAAAACGATTCCCCTAGTATTTTTCTCGTCGTAGTAAAAGAAGAATGATAATACGGTGTCTACTTTTCAGAAGTTTAATATTAATTAAATTAATATTAAAATTCAGGTTGAGTACTTAGCGACATCAGTTCATCAACTGCCACGTGCAGCCTCCTGGCTCTGATATCTTCTCTGACTGGACCCGATCTCTGATTGCCACTGACCTTCTCCGATCGCAGACTCTAGCTGCTCTGATCCCTCACTGACTCCTTAATATAGTGTCTGAATAATCTTCCAGAAGTTTCTTTCTCTAGAAAGTTCGAGCTAGCCCTCGACCGAATCGAATGTTCGATTCCTTCGAATCTCACTGGTCAACCAGAGTTCACCAGCCTAAAGATCAAAGACTCTCTGTAGTCACTAATCCTATTTTTTCGTTAAACATAGACTTATCGTCTCCTTTCTCTCGTTAAAAGATGTTATCTTTCTAACTCCTTTTTCGGTGATTCTACAAAGACCACCCAGTAATCGGTAGTACATTTTTCTAAAGGTTTTTTTTTCTAAGTCTGGCACAAGGCCACAAATATAGGTGCTGGGCGGCGATTACGTAACAATAGTAAGCGTGCTGGTCAGATAAGTCATTTAATGGAACATGAGCTTTTGCACTACAGAAAGATCGAGGCACTCTAGTAATTAACGGACTGTCCCACATGATCATTATGACACACACGTACACTCACATGGACATGACTATGTTCATTGGAAACTGGATACTGTATTTCCTTCTGTTAAAAAAATGAAACTATTCAAGGAAATTTGAGTCGTAAATTTCGAATTTTCCTCAGACGCAAAAAAAAAAAACAATCTCCTTGGTCTAGCGCTAGCGACAAGGGGATAGACTCCCTCGCTGATTGGCTGATACCGACTTTAGGCCACCCCGACGACTCATGGGCCGGGTTAGCTCAGTCGGTAGAGCGTTCGGCTAGAAACCACAAGGTTCCTAGTTCGATACCGGTCCTCGCCAACAGCGTATGAGTAGCACAGGGATCTGTGTGGTAAAGTAAGGAGCTGATGGTAGGTATGGCGCTCCACCCCAGACGCCAAAAACCATCTTCTTTGTCTAGCGCTATTGAAAAGAGGATAGACTCCCTCGCTGACTGGCTGATACCGACTTTAGGCCGCCCCGTTGACTTTACTTTATATATATATATATATACATATATATATATATAAGGGATAATAAGTGATACCTAATTGAAACTTAATTAGTTGATGATTAATAAATTAGGCGAGCATATCAGTTCAAATGTAAAGGCGTAAACAAATCGAGGAAAAGTCGATTTCTGTATGTACATTTCGGCATATTATGCCTCATCAGCAGAGTTATAGACAGGAGACTGCTCTTATCAACTAATTAAATTTCAGTTAGGTATGACTTCAATTAAGCACTTATTCTCCCAAATTGTCAGCTATCACCATCTCAAACAGACTATAAGCATGTTTGTTTACTTTCATATATATATATATATATATATATATATATATATATATATATATTCAAAAGGAAAGGAGACATAACCACACTCAACGGTAAGCCCCTTAAGCCAGTAGAACAATTCACATACCTAGGTAGTAATATCTTATCCACAGAAAGCGATGTAAATACACGAATAGGAAAAGCGTGGTCGGCCACAAACAAATTATCAATAATATGGAAATCCGATCCCGCTGACAAGCTAAAGCGACATTTCTTCCAGGCGGTGGTTGTATCAGTGTTGCTGTACGGATGCACCACTTGGACCCTAACGAGGCGCCTTGAGAATAAGCTGGACGGGAGCTGCACAAGAATGCTGCGTGCAGTCCTGAATAAATCGTGGAAGCAGCACCCCACGATGAAACAGCTATATGGCCACCTGCCCCCCATCTCACAAACCATACAAGTGAGACGGACAAGACATGCCGGGCACTGCTGGAGAAGCAAGGATGAGCTCATAAGTGACGTTCTTCTGTGGAAGCCAACACACGGACATGCTAGTGTGGGCCGTCCATCAAGGACCTACATTGACCAACTAAGCAAAGATGCAGGTTGCTGCGCAGAGGACCTCCCTGGGAAAATGAATGATAGGAAAGGTTGGCGAGAGATTGTCATGGATATCCGTGCTAATAGCGCGACATGATGATGATGATGATGATGATGATATATATGGAGAAAAGTGCTTAATTGAAGTAAGGAGCTGATGGTAGGTGTGGCGCTCCACCTCAGGTGCTAAAACAATCTCCTTGGTCTACGCTATTGAAAAGGGATTAGACTCTCGCTGACTGGGCTGATACCCTTGTAGAACGCCCCATCTCTC
>CM042143.1:17518714-17571214 GCA_023376005.1 Doryteuthis pealeii
CCCTACTAAGTAAAATAGTGGAGATGAGAACAAATTTATTCATACCATTTCCAAGGTATTAGCTGTGTGGGCATGGACATGAGTGCAATAGGATTATCTCTTTTATGCAGTTTGTGCCGATAGGTGGCTGCCGTATATAAAAAGCACCGGGGAGAAAATCGTTTCTTTTCTCTGGGTCAGGCAACCACTGCACATGGGTTAGGCTTTGTGCCTCTGTTCCTTAAGTGGGGGCTTTTCAGTAACTGGGGGCTTTTATCAGTAAGTGACATTCTACATGTAACTCTGTATTCACAGATTTAGGACTTTTGTCTTACATTCTTATGTATGTTTATGTATTCTGTTCGTTATATCTATCTGTACCTGTCATGAGTATGTGTATACCTTTTCATGTATGTATTTTCCTCCATGCGCTCACAGAATAAATTCTATGTTTGTTAATTATATATAACTTCTTTGTCTGATTAATTGCATGTACACATATGTACACTCGTAGAAGTTTACTTTGACATTCTAACATATTATAAGAACATTCACATCTTATAAAACTGGTGTCCCGACGTGATGAATACGCTTAAAAAATACTTAAATGCAAGAAGCGGTGTTCAGTTGCTATCCAAGTATGCAACTACATCCAGTTCCGCCAAGAATGAGATTTAGCCCGGCCGTCAAAGAGTGTAGACCTGCTAAGCCGGTCTCCCCGCGCGGTGATATGGGTATAAATATAAAATAAAAGCTTGATCAAGCAACAAAAAATGTCTTGTTAATTCATTTAATTGAAAACAAACTCAACCCAAAAGCAAAGCCCTTAGAGAAAGAAGCACCTAGATGAACTCAACTAGAAGGAACATGGCAACTGGAAGAGTAAAGATGTCAACAAAGTGTGATAAAGTAAGTCTCTAATCTCTCTCTCTCTCTCTCTCTCTCTCTCTCTCTCTCTCCTCTCTCTCTCTCTCTCTCTCTCTATCACTGAAGAACTCTCTTCTCTCTGAAGTCTCACACTAACATACCAATTGTGTGCCTGATGTCAATGTGGGTATATAATAGTACCACAGTGAGTAGGCTAATTGTTTATTGAAATTAATGAACAGCCATTTGACAGTTTTTCCTGTCATATATCAACTTAGCTGCCATAAATTGTTGTTAAATTGTGTTCCTCTTGCTAATCGTGTCTAACACACTGAAGAAATAAACATCTATATGTATCTATATAGTAATAACCTTTTTGCGATGTTCTTGTTTATCTATTCTGTCAGCTAGAAAAATACCCCACTACTCAAAAAGAAAAAAGAGTATAGTATTTTTGGATTATCGGACTATTGTCCTCATCTTTATTGTAAACTGTACAACGTTTCGGTCGATGTGCGCTCCGGCCTTCTTCAGGTATTTTTGGCGGACTCGGGAACATTATCGAACTCGCGAGACCTTCTTTTCGGACTCAGGAACATTCTTGTCGTAATCGGGAGCTAGCCATGGTTAGCGGTATAAGAACTGGATACACGTATTGACTAATAAAGGCTCATGTTCAAAGTTACGTGATGTCTCCCAATTATGAAAGGAAGGTTCGAGAGTCGGAAAAAAGTTCCGAGTCCTAGAAAGTTCCGACTTCGACTAGAAATTACCCGAAGTAGGCCAGAGATCACATCGACTGAAACTTTGTACAGATAAAAATCAGATTGATGAAAAATAGTCCCAATAATACAAATTAAAACTAATTATCCAGCTTCATCCAAAACAATTCCGAGAAAAAAAAGTATGTTTGTGTGGCTAGCTTGGATGTCAAGTTTCTCGGTTATTTAAGATCCTTCAACTACACAACATAATACACGCACCATCTGACCAAAGTGGGGACCCAGATATGCAGAAAGGAATTCCGACAATATATTCTGAATTGATCCAATTTTATACGATCGAAGTTTATTATGGTAATGAGTCTGCCAAGGACAATGGCCAAAAGGCATTAGGGATTTTAAGTTCCCATATTTGTCGATAGGCAAACCAAAAGTCGTAATGTCTTATTCTGGTTTAGTCTCTGATAGAATTGAACAGAATAGCCTGAAGCCTAAACGATCGAAACAAAAAATCGTAACCATGTCTCACAAAAGAAATGAATATTAACTGAAAAGCTGAAGTATCATTGTTGCTGTTGTATATTCTCTTTATTCTTCTTTTGCTCATCTTTGGTATGTTCTTCTCTAATGTCTGGAACTTGTCTTGGCGATTTCGTGTCTGGTCTCCTATTGAATTTTCTCTTTATCAGAAGCCTCGGGTCATTGGTAGTTTTTGATAAATAACCCACGACTCTGATTTTCTTTAGATCATATTTATTCCGAAATCCCACCAGACTTACTGCGCAGATTGAGTATGGCAGCGCTTAATGCGACTTGCCCCTCCTGGCCTGTCCAATACTAAAACTAAAACTCTTTCTAATAATAAACCGGAGAAACCTTCTTTCTCATTTTCCACCGATTCTCACGGTATCTACCGGAAAAGAGATCAAGATGAGATCAAGACGTGTCACTCATCCTCCATGACATCGTACTCAAGATCACCGGCTGTAACTCATAACAGCCATTTTGCGTTTCTACACTAATTGTACATAAGTTCCTAACAATTATGTAACACTGGAACGAATGCTCAATTAAGGCTCTCCGCTAGTAGCTTGCTGAATTGTCCCTCGTATGGCGTCTTTTAAGGTAGTGTGAAATCAATAGATATAAATGAACATTGGCGACGTTGATTATAACTTATTCCTGACGTTTGTGCATGTTTAGTAATACACAACTTAAAATTACTCAGTGGGAGCGTATGGCTAAAGTTAACTAGAATATCTAAAACCAGTTTGGGCAATCATTTGATTATGCAAATATATTTTGTTGTATGGATTCCACAGGGAATCAACTAAAATAATCGATGCATCAAAAAATTTATCCTGTTATATAAAACACGTTGTTAGTCGATCAGGTACATAAATGTCTACTCCTTTAAAACAATGAAGTGTCTATCAAAGAATTGTATTGGATCAAAAGAACTATGCTAAACATATGATTGATATCTAATTATAAATAAGAATGTCAGTGTAGTGACGAGTCGAACTACCTGACTCAAAGCGTCCTCGATGCCTGGCCTGCGAAAACTGTCCCCAGGCAAGGAAAGGAATGTGGTTGGGGAAGAAGAATTTGGCTTCACCATTATGCCCTCTTCTGAGTAAGAAGTTGTCAAGAAGTTGGAGGGGCAAAATGGGCTTTTTATAGATGTTGCGATGCATTATGGGTGACTACCCATGGTGCATTGCAACTTTTTATTTGGCTATAAAAGTGAACTATTTTGGCCTGAACGGGACACTTGCATTTTTGTTTCTTCAGTAAACAGTTCGAGAAAGAGAAAGAGAAAGAGGAAGAAGAGGAAGAAGCAGAAAGAGAAGCTGGTGACAATTTTCTGTCAGTTTGTCAGTGTGTCACATTTCAAATTTACTTCAAGAGGCCGTAGCCAACATATCATACCGTTTAGAATCAGGCCGACCCTGTTGTCTAATTAAAGAAAATGTCCCACACCGTATACGTAAGTTATATTACTGAAATTTTATATTCTCAATTTTTAATTACTGCGATGTTTTCGATGATTTTTTTTCATTTCTTTGCAACGATTTTGTAAAAATAAGTTAGCTAGTATTGCATATTGAAACTGATTCTACTGCTGACTTTTTCTCTGTTTTTCCTCATGATATTGTGATGCCACCTCACCTTAGTATGTTAATCTAGAATTGTTTTTTAATCAAGTGAATTAATACTTGGTGATATATTTTTTCAGATTTTCTAATGAAAAAATTTTGAATTAATAAAAGGAATAACAATGAAGCATCTAATAAATATTATTTCTTGAGCCTTAAAAAAACTTACATACTTATTTTTCTCAACATCTAAATCTACATTTGTTAATTAATCAGAGTTTCTAGGTGTTTTAATCTGTTAAAATCACTGCTTTATCCATATTCAGTAAAAATCAAATGACAGTTTTTTATGTATCTCATTTTTAATAGTTACACTAGCAAATATATGCACCCTCCGGTGCAAGTATTTAAGTTTTAATACAATAAATATGTTAATAGAAAGGCTAATGAAACTGAATAAGAATCAGATAAAAATATTTGGAACAGAAATGATTGAAAAAAAGAACAACTTGAACTAAACTCTTCATCATTTGCACTTACTCCCTCTTTCATTGGTAAATTTCCTATTTTAACTATTTAGTTAAAATAGGAAGTAAAGAATAATATTACAGTTATTTCTCTTGTTAATGGATTTTCTTTAGGATTTATCCCCGAGATATTTGCTCATATTCATTAATATAAAACCAAACAATTAGAAATCAATAATACTAAGCATATATTATTAAAATCAAATTTTAAGATCAACATGCAAATTAGCCTTCCAATTCACACTGTAAACCGCTATTTTCTTGTATATATAAAATACAATTTACATGTTATTAGTTGTATATATGGTCAAGAGTCTTAATATGTAACACAATTTTATTAATAATTGATGTTTAAATAAAAATAAAATCATGGAGAATGTGATGTAAATAACAAAGGAATTGTGACTTGAATAGTATATAGTTTCGGTTACAGACATACAAAACCACAATCTCCATTATAATAAGATATGCTTATAATTTGTGATGATTTTTAAAGCTAAGTTAATGCAGACAATACCTGATAGTATGTAAAGATGATATATTTAATTTGAGAAAATCTGCTGTTCATCTGCTATGATTAGAAGATGACCTATTTAACATCTTTAACTGTACCAAGTGTATATCACTAATTCAACAATTTTTTTACATCCTTTCTTTGTAACGATTTTTTAAAAAGTAAGTTAGCTAGTATTGCATATTTGAAAACTGATTCTACTGCTGTCGTCTTCTCTGCTGTTATTTAGAACAGAGCTGATTTAATGGTCACTGATAAACTATTATTCAAAATGGAAATTTGGCAAAAAGACGGTGATAACTGTCACTGGGTCGGTGTAATATGAATAGAATACCCAGGAAAGTTAAATAATAACTGTTCCTTGTCTTCTAAAACTTCAGACGAACTTCGGAAAAAGATGGCATGCGTGACAGGCGATCGTAGGAAAATGTAAAGAAAAAAGGAAATAAGGTAGAAAAATATGTTGGAATTGTATTTCTCCGGTTATGCAAGAAAGTATGCAAATTCAATTTAAGATGTTCCTTGTTCAGGTTTGTTTGAGTAGAAATCCTCACAATTATTCGAATCTACTGAATCTTGCTATATATTATATATATATATTATATTATATACTATATATATATTATATATATATATATATATATATATATATATAACCTTTCGCTTTTTAACTATTAATACGCCCCATAATATACCTTTCATTAATTAGTAATAATATAATTCCCATAAAATTAATCCAAATTTTTAATCCAATAAACAAAAAACCGTTCCCAATCTTCGAAAATATAATAAGCGTTTCTCTACTAAGATAAGTCCCATTCCAACGGGCATGTATTATACCATCTAAGATTAATCGAAAACTCGATTAATTTAACTAAAGTAACCTGAAGAATCAATCGATGAAACTTGAGTAGGTTACTCCTTTCCAATGTTAAAATAAATTTTTGCTCTACATTGTATTGAAGCACTTTGTATTTGTTTTTCTCAATCTTAACCCCTGGATACTGTGCGCTTCCAACGATCGTACTCATACCCACCGGTAAGTTACTACTTATAAATTTACAAATATATATATATATATATATATATATATATATATATATATATAATATATAATATATGTGTGTGTGAGTGTGTGTGTGTGTGTGTGTGTGTGTGTGTGTGCAGACAAACACCAAAACACTCCCTTTATTTGTTGGAGACAATTTCTAACCTGTTTCGATCTAGGTTCATACATATACCCCCTTTCTTTCCTTTTTTTTCTTTTTTCTTTTGTCTCCCTCTGGCTCACCTCCATTCGTTCTTAAAGAATATTTCTTATACAATCTGACTTTTATTCGTCCGCTGGTGTGTATACTTGAAAAAGTACCGGTCGAAATGGCCTTCGTATTCAGATGCTACTATAAGAATATAAGCAATTTTTAATAGTTAGGAGGCTTTAGAACTTGTTTTATAGACTAAATAGATTAAAAAAATGTGACCATTTTTCGGGAAACCCCATCAAATTTGAAGATATAAAAATTAATAACTCCTCCAATTCTTGGAATTGAAAGCTCAAATTTTAAAGATTGTCAAACATAGTTCACACCTGGAAACCAAATTCATAAAAACGAAAGGAGTGGGAAACAATTTACTATTTCCTGGATGATTTGACATGGAATTGTTCTATTTCTTTTATTAATAAGTTATTATAAAAGTTTTTTCTTTATTAAAACTTTATCAACAATCACTTCCTACTTCTGTGTACATCCACCTGTACATAACATGAAAATTTTTAAATATTTACAACTTTGTTAACATTATCTCCTTTTATCTAAGTTCACACTCCAAAATTCTATAGTTAGTTTTTCTATAAATTAACTCTTTGAAAATTGATGATACCAGACCTGATTGCTATTAAGATAGTGATCTATTTGCAAAGGAAACCAATGGGTTAACGAGTCCTCTAGTAATGAGTATATTTAAGTTTGAATATCAAAATCAATCAAAACCGCATATCGTTTAAATACATTATGAATCAATGCACCAAGCTGTTCAAAATCGAGGCAACACAATAGAATAATTAAAGAGTTATAAGAATTTCGTACGGCAAATCATAGAAAATTCAAAATAAAACAACCACAAATCTTTTTGTAATAATTAGCTCAGGTAATGAAATAGGGCGATAGCAATAATCTCAACAAGAAATATTAAACGGTGTTATTATAATATGAGTTTTGGATGAAATATTCTTGAAAATTTAAACATTGAAATAAAGTAATTACGAAAAGTGTTGACAAGAATAGTTTATTCGCTTCAGCAAGTTTTAATTTACCTTTTCCAAAGAAAACGTTTAGGCGGAATATATATTGCAATAATACGTTCCAATAAGCATTGGGATTTCATTGCTATATTATTTAGTTTTGGTAAATAAGAAGATAAAGAAAATGAAATATTTTTCTATCTAATTTCAAAACATTCCACTTTCCGAACTCAATAAAGTACTTAGTAAAATTCATGTAATATTCCATATTTTCATAAAACAGAGATGTGTGTAACATATGTCGCGTTTTATTTCGAAAATTTTAATATCGCGTGCAGTCATTAAATTAGAAAATATATATTTAATGTGTCCCATCTGCGCACTCAACTACATTGCAAAATGTGTTTGGATTCTTGGAAACTTGTATTTTCTGGATATTTTTTTGTTTCATTTTCAAATTTTAGTTTTAAACATTTGAAAGTATTCTTAATTATTTCGTTTAAATTTGAATTAAGAATATTCAACGAGTTGATTAATCGAGAAAAAAAATGATTTACTTGTGGAAAATGAAATGGAAATGAAGACAGTTGTATATGTTACATTAATCTATGCGTACATAAGATTATTGTCAATCCCCTGTATTTCTAAAGGGATGGCCCTTTTCATATCACGGTCGGACTTTCCATGGAATAGTACAGAAGCCGCGAAATATGTGAAACGTGGGACCTGGTTGGCCCTCAGTTTTCAGTTGGACGTCAGGCAGTGAGGATGTATTGCCTAACTGTTAACCCACTCTGCATACGCGCGCTGTGTTAGTCAGATATTTAGTTACATGAAATGTTTAGTTAAGGAAATAAAAGCTAAGAAAAATAACACGGTTTGTGATTAATGAATCTCTGGTAACAAGTCAAGAGTTAGAAGAGAAATGAGTAAGTGCGACGACTACCAAGACGAAGTTACCAGACGAAGTCAAGATGTTAGAGAGACCTAGAAGAACTTAAGATGACAAAGACGCTAAAAGAACAGAGAATAGAAGAAAGTAAGAAGTAATGAGAAGTATGCAACATATATATTGTTAAAAAGGTAGAATACTTTCTAGTAAATATTTTAGCTTTTTATGTTACGATTTTATGCATCTTTTAGCTTCAATCAAGAGCGCTTGTCCAGCAGAGATCCTTTGTGTTAAGCAGAGTGCGATCCTTAGTAAATAATCCTTGGTTGTTCCATGGTGCTCCTCAGGCTTGCAAGTCCTCATTAATGATTGCAAATTGACATCGCTCAATATCAGCAATTAAGTAGTTAATCTGTCACGTATTCAGGCTGTTGATTGGCCTGAGGTTAACCACGTGACCTCATTTAGTCTATACATTAAGTGGTGTATTGGCAGCACGGCTCATAGCCACGAAATAATCAAACAGTTCTTTATGATAGGAATTTTAAAAATATACAACTTTGTACAAATAATGTGTATTAAATAGGAATACTAATAACATATATGTGTACGAAACACCCTTAAGAAACAACTGCCACAAAATATGTAATTTCTATGAACTCCTAACTTCTAGGCATAAAACATAACATTAGACGAGCTGATAGATTAGTATTATCTGCATGATTCGGAGACAATTGCGATTCATGGCCTAATGGATGAAGGGTTAGGTTACAACAGTTCTAAGTGACAATTATCTCTAGACTGCAGGTTCAATCGCTGCAGGGCAGCAGTTTCATAGAAGATAATTAACACAGCTTAATGTCTCTACCCCAGCTATGGTTAGCGGAATGAGAACAGGATACCCCATAGACTGAATAAAGGGTTAGGTTCAAAGTTCCGTGATGGCTCCCGTGTTTGTTTTTTCTAAAATATTTATTTCATATATAATATATATATATATATATATATACTTTGGTTGCGGTACCAAGTTTCTTGGTACAAGGTGATTCTAGGTGGGTCCTAATTCTCTACCCGTAGTTTGTTGTAGAGTTCAGGTTCCGTATGAGAGCTCAATGTTTAATTATTGTAAACAGAGCAAAGTTATGTTGGAATAAAAAGGCCTTAAATACCATGGGCTGTATCCGTGGTATGGACCATTTCCCACTCGCGAGTATGCTCACGAGCTTCTTCAGTGGTTTGAAGAAGCTCGTGAGCATACTCGCGAGTGGAAATGGTCCATAACCACGATACCCATGTATTAAGGCCTTTTTTATTCCCAATATATATATATATATTATATATATATATATATATATTTGTTTTTTGAATAATCATGTCAGATATGTTTTTAAAAGTTTGATTTAAACCTTAAAAAAAAACCGCTAGCATTATTAGCGTCACATTAGTGATATAAACATTACAATGTACAAACAATAAGGATCGTTTAATCATCATTTATAATGTGTTTCAAAAGAGGACCAAAAGTATTTGGAATAATAACTCTTTTTGATTTTTATAACCCTTTGAATATGATATGAAAAAAAAAAAAAAAAAAATATTGAAAGATTGAAAAATTAAAATAAAAACAACCTGCGAAACTATTAGAATTCGTCTTGTATTCAACAGAATGTGAATATATATATATATATATATAGTATATATATATATATTGAATTTAACATTTCGAAAAAATTAGTAATTATTATCTGCTGATAGAATCTGTTTCGACGCCTTAGTAGAAGGTCTTTCCATCAACGAAGCAAAAAAATATATGAAAGAAAGAAGGGATAAAAAAAACCGTTGGAAGAGGAATAGGGGGTACAAAACACACGCTGGAATGCTTGAATTTTTTAAAATGCGCTGATACGTTCAAAATAAAATAAATTTTATTTTAAAAATCAGAAGCATTTTAATCCAAAATAAACTCAAAAGAGTTTGGTGTAAATATATAAAAAGTGTAAGAGATTATCAAAAATGTTCAAAATATATCCAGCTTTTAAGTTGTTTACAGTCCAAGACAATTGAAAGAAGATGTTAAGTTTCCAAAAAGTTTGTGGGTGTAGGTAAATTTTTTGTATGCTTCGTAGATAATTCTTCGGAGGTGTAAATCCGCATATTTTTTTTTTCATGAGACAAATGTGTAAATAAATGGAAATTAATTCCGACAGAATGAATTTAACATATATATATAATATATATATATATATATATATATTCGTAGACATGTGTATTCGATACCACGAGTATTCTTTTTTCATTTTTTGTATGGGATATTTTTTCCAGTCTTCTGGCTATCCTCTGAAATCTGGATCGAGTTGATTCATCATATTTTCAGACTTATTTCCCGGCGCTTTCGACTGTTGCTCCAGCTTATTCATGGGTTATGTAATTTGTTTTTAGTTAATTTTAGTTTTATTATCTGCTTTATCTAATCAGAGAGTCTATTTTTATTTTTTAAGAAAGGGGGGGGGGGATTTAAGGGTGAGTGTTATTATTGAAGATATTTAATACGTGTCTCCGACTTTAATAAATCGAGAGATAATAAAAACTAAAAATTAACTAAAAACCAAATTACATAACCCATGAATACGACTGGAGCGCAACAGTCGAAGCGCTCGGGAAATAAGTCTGAAAATATGATGAATCAACTCGATCCCAGATTCAAGAAGATAGCCAGAAGACTGGAAAAAATATCCATACAAAAAATGAAAAAGAATACTCCGTCGGTATTCAATAACACATGTTTCGAATAATTTGCTGCCAAAATACACAAAATTTAAAATATATATATTATATATATATATATTTCGCTCTGCTAGTAAGGCCGTACTGCCAATACTCAATCAAAGTTTACTTGTTTATATATATACGTGTGCCGTGTGTGAAGCCACTTATATTGCCGTACGGTTCAAGGATTGGCTGTCAGAACTAACCAGCACATACCCGAGTAATACGCGAACACAAACCCATAAAACATCCGGGTTATCGCAGAGCAGCGAGTTCTCGATTATGCGAACATCTAATCAACATGAGCGCTTGCCGGTCTAGTTATAATGATCACCAAAAATCTCTATTTGCACAAGGCTAGGACGAAACATCATTTACAGGTCCTTGA
Organism: Doryteuthis pealeii; assembly: GCA_023376005.1. NCBI lineage: Eukaryota > Metazoa > Mollusca > Cephalopoda > Myopsida > Loliginidae > Doryteuthis > Doryteuthis pealeii. Next base: position 17,529,711 of record CM042143.1, read on the forward strand.
GGCCGTAATTATAAATTTTTTTCGTCCTACCTTGTGCAAACAAATAAGACCTAGGCACTCACTTTTTTATTGGTGAGTGTCTGGGCCTGGTGTCACTTAAATGGGACTTAAAAGAGAAAGTAACCATTTTTTTTCTTTCCAAAAAACCCCCTCATATATATACCCATATGTATTTACAATTTGACTTTTAGTCGTCTCGGCTGTATAAACCTTGATGAGCAACCGACGAAGGGCCCTTGTTTTTCTCAAATAAAACAATTTTTTTCTCTTTTCCTTCGTATCCACCTATATAAGTGATCATAATGATTACCCTAAAGTTATTATTTAGATTTGCCTGTACCAGAAATTTATATAATATATATATATATATATATATATATATATAAATATATATTATATATATAAAGAGCCTGCCTAATTTAAAGATGACCCTAAATTAAAGATATAATTTCTTTATAGTGCAACTAATCAGTCCTTTACTAGGGTTAGATTAGGTGAGAACATAGACATTGAAAGCTACATGAAAAGGCTACTCAATGTAGTTTAACAGGAAAGGAGCTTGGAGGTACCACTGTCCAAACTGGAGTGCATATTGTCTTTATAAACTGCTCACTTCCGAAACAAAACACTAGACACTATTTTCGTCTCTTTCTGTAAACACGAAGATCCTGTTTGCTTTTCTTCTTGTTATAGAAAACAGGCAGTATAAAACGGGCGGTTCCCAGGCATAATGGCAAAAGTGCTGAACTGTTACATCATAGAACCAAGCTCAACCTATAGTGTGCTATGCGTTCACTTTCAGACTAATACTCTTGGTAAAGGTATAAACTCTCACATAACCAACGATGGTGATATAGTAACAACTACTATCTCATAAAAGGGTGTCTTTGGCATTAAATAACCCACTACGCGTTGATATTTCCATTCAACAACAAAAATACAAGTAAACTAAAAGAGGTTTCGTTGAATTTTGTTGGATATAAGGCGGTGCCAGATGTGCACCTCTACTTATAGACTCGCTTATAAGCACATGACATGGAAGGATTCCTATTGTCCAATCACTGCAGTGCTGCTGCGTTGTTTATTATACTAGCCTGATTCTTAAACTTAGCTCATGCCACTTGGATCATCTAGGACGTCGGACCTAAAGGACACTATCCACAAAGGACTTATTGATTTACTCACTTGTTTACTTAAGTTGTTTTACAAACAGGCCAACATCCGTCAAAACCAGAAACCGAAAACGCTCTTTCGAAAAAGCTAGCGATATTTGTCTAGTGACAATCATTTTTGTACAAATTGTAGCGGATTATTTTCCAATGCTTGTCGACCTTATACCACTTGTGCTAAATTTTTTACAGATGTTCATATTTTAAAAAAAAAATAAAACCATTTCGCTTTTATCTTAGTTAGTATCTCCTGCTAGCCATCGTTTTATGACACAATGAAAAAAAATCAAACTCTTTTCTTGACACTTTTTTTATCAGTTTCATTTCAAGTCAGCTGTTTTCTTTCTACAAGCAACTACAATGCCAGAGGTTAGAATGTTATATATTTCTAAAATATAGTAAAATCAACGATATTCGTTTCAATATCGCTTCAGCGAATGGCTGCAAACATGTTATGCTTGATCTTTCTCATGGAGGCCACACAAACAAACTATGTTCAATTGACATAATTGTTATACTATATGTTTTTATGAATGTTTTCATTATTGATTAGCATATCAATTGATGCAAATAACTGCAACAATAAAGGTTAAATCCCTTAAGGACCTCATCTGGCAAAGCTCCCTGACAAATGCTCAGAATATTTTTTTTAAATACGCAATATTCCATTAAATTCTAACCATGGCAAATATTCTCATTTTGAAGGTTAATTTGTGGAAATTAACTTCGTAGCCAGATTACATCATTTGCTAGCCAGGAATATTTGAAACATGATTATTCAAAATAAGAATAAGTCAATGGTAAATTTATTGAATATATGCACAACAAACTTGTGAAACAAAGGTGAAAGGGAAGATGGGTTTAATGACATGTGAACTGTTGTAGGTTATTTAATGCCAAATCTTGTTTTTTTTAGTTGTCCCTTAGTCACCTCCTTATAGCACATCTGTTTATAGATAAAAATGGTTAGGTGTTGCGATATGAGCAATTGGAAGAATACGGTTGGAACTTAATCATATTGCGTTCTAGGGCTTGATATGACCAGCCAGTGATTAGATCAGGCCTCTCCAGCTGCCTGTCTAGCCCAAGTCATACCACCAGGATCCCATCTACAAGCATCATGGTTGCCATTGGGTCAAGGATCTTACCCTTCTGCAAAGCGCAGAAGGCGTATTCTCCAGCCACAGCAATGAGTAAGAATTTATTTTTAGGGTTGAATAGTTTAAAGGATTATGGTCAAAAAAGGACTTGTACAGCATCCCCTCATTCGTTTTCTAATACAGAGGTATTCATATGTTCTTTAATTAAAAAGAAAGAAATTATACGTATATATGGCGTTCCTATTATTGTAGCTTTTGTTTAATTAACCAAGATATATTTTCTTCACTCGACTGACTTAATTCCAGACTAAGATTTAATATAAAATGCCTAAAAAATAATTTGATATAAAATTTAATATAAAAATTTTGTCAAAAACTTTACTTTTACAGGTAGGGTTTTGGCATTAAATAACCCACGGTGTTTATAATTAACCAAAGAAACCAATTCAAGAAACAAAGTAATACTTTATTTAAATTGAAAACTGCTTTTTCCACAAATTAATTAGCATCTGTCATAGCTATACCACTCGTTTCGTCTCTGTTTTCCCTACTGCCCCTGACGAAGAGATTATGTATTTAGTCATAAAGACAAAGGTTTAGATCCTAACTACAAATATAAGTAAAACCCATAAAAAACATTTGGAAATAGAAGGATCACTTGCCGCTTCTAGCAGAACATGATACAATTGAAATATCTCTTATTAAGCATCATCTATTACCAAACTCTACAGAATCGTCGAAAACGACATAGTCGATACAACACAAAGAAATGGATTCTCAAAGGAGGTTAGCACATGACAATCATTTTAACTGCTCAATAACTGAAGTCCCTGAATACGAGTTGCCACTTGAAAATGAATGCATCTAAAATCTACGTAAATTCTATATTCTATTACAATGGTTGAATTTTTATTTTAACATTGTGTGGTGGTAAATGGGAAAATAAAAATAAAATTAGTATCATCATTTCTGTAGAATCTGCTATCTCTAAAACTCTATCTGAGAGATGTGTTATTACATGTTTTAAACATATAACAAACTCACAGGCCTACACAAATAACATGCATTATATCTGCTTTTGTACTTTACAGTATATAGCATATCCTGTCGTGACATAATCATTTTTGGAAAAAAAAAGACCAAGATAATCGTACAAATTAAAATAATCTATGGTACAATAGTCTGGCCTAAAGAAAAACAATATAATATATATATATATATATATATATATATATATATAATCATATTCATACAAAACAAGCAGGAAACTAAAGCTAATACGAAAAAGTGCTCAATACCTAAGTAGAGCAAATAATAAAGATGATCTTAATGAGTCAGACAAACCTACTAAAATTTCCCGCCTAATGCTCTTCGGGCTAAAATCTGAGTCAGATTTTAAGCCTAAGAGCATTAAGCGAAACTTTTAGTAGTTTGTCTGACTCATTAAATTTAGATATCATGCCTGCTGTCTGACTCATTAGATTTATCTTTATATATATTTATATATAATATATTATATATATATATATAAATATAAAGGTTTTATATATTCATTTATTAGAAAAAGGAACTGTCACGGACCATTTGGTTGCATGCATGCATAACCGCAACATCTTCAGGTGCACGCTTGGTTTCAAATGCCAAATGTTTGCAGTTACGCATGCAAGAAACCACAATGGTTCGTGCAGTCCTTTGTCAATAAAAAATATATAAAACCTTTATATATTTATTCTTTTATATTATATATATAGCGTGGGATTGGCACTGTTTCAGCTTTTACTGGAACGGTGTGTCAAAGTATAGTATTATAGGGAGAAGTGCTCAATATAAAAAAAGAGCTATTATAATAAATAAAAGAATAAATATATAAAGTTTTATATATTTTATTTATTAGACAAAGGAACTGTCACGACATTTGGTTTCTTGCATTAATGCAAACATTTGGCATTTGAACCAACGTCCCTGAAGAATGTTTGCGGTTATGCATGCATGAAACCAAATGGTCGTGACAGTTCCTTTCTCTAATAATGAATATATAAAACCTTTAATTTATATTATATATATATATATATATATATATATACTATATATAAGATAAATCTAATGAGTCAGACAGACCTACTAAAGTTTCGCTTAATGCTCTTCAGGGCTAAATCTGACCAGAATCTAAATTTAATGAGTCTGACAACCTACTAAAAGTTTCGCTTATGCTCTTCAGGGCTAAATCTGACTCAGAATCTAAATTTAATGAGTCAGACAAACCTCTAAAAGTTTCGCTTAATGCTCTTCAGGCTAAAATCTGACTCAGATTTTAGCCGAAGAGCATTAGCGAAAATTTTAGTAGGTTGTCTGACTCATTAGATTCATCTTTATTATTTGCTCTACTTAGGTATTGAGCACTTTTACGTATTAGCTTTAGTTTCCCTGGCTGTTTTGTATGAATATATCTAATATATATATATATAATATATATAATATATATATATATTGTTTTTCTTTAGGCCAACTATTGTACCAATAGATTATTTTTAATGGTACGATTATCTTGGTCTTTTCTTTTTCCAAAAATGATTATGTCTAAAAATGTTGTATTATTTATTGTATGCATTTTACGACAGGATAGCTATATACGTAAAAGTACAAAGCAGATATAATGCATGTTATTTGGTAGCCTGTGAGTTGTTATATGTTTAAAACATGTAAATAACACATCTCTCAGATAGAGTTTTAGAGATAGCAAGATTCTCAGAAATGATATACTAATTTATTTTTATTTCCCCCAGTTATTTACCACCACACAATGTTAAAATAAAACATTCAACCATTGTAATAGAATATAGAATTTTACGTAGATTTTTAGAATGCATTCATTTCAAGTGGCAACTCCGTATTCAGGGACTTCAGTATTGAGCAGTTAAAATGATTGTCATGTGCTAACCTCCTTTGAGAATCCTTTCTTTGTGTTGTATCGACTAGTTCGTTTTCGACGATTCTGTAGAGTTTGTAATAGATGATGTTAATAAGAGATATTTCAATTGTATCATGTTCTGCTAGAAGCGCAAGTGATCCTTCTATTCCAAATGTTTTATGGGTTTTACTATATTTGTAGTTAGGATCTAAACCTTTTGTCTTTATGACTAAATACATAATCTCTTCGTCAGGGGCAGTAGGGAAAACAGAGACGAAAACGAAGTGGTATAGCTATGACAGATGCTAAATTAATTTGTGGAAAAGCAGTTTTTCAATTTAAATTAAAAGTATTACTTTGTTTCTTTGATTGGTTTCTTGGTTAATTATCAAACACCGTGGGTTATTTAATGCCAAAACCCTACCTGTAAAAGTAAAGTTTTGACAAATTTTTATATTAAATTTTATATCAAATTATTTTTTAGGCATTTTTATATTAAATCTTAGTCTGGAATTAAGTCAGTCGAGTGAAGAAAAATATATCTTGGTTAATTTAAACAAAAGCTACAAATATAGGAACCCATATATACAAAAGTATAATTTCTTTTCTTTTTTTAATTAAAGAACATATGATAACCTCTGTATTAGAAAACGAATGAGGGGGATGCTGTACAAGTCCCTTTTTGACCATAATCCTTTACATATTCAACCCTAAAAAATAAATTCTTACTCATTGCTGTGGCTGGAGAATACGCCTTCTGCGCCTTTGCAGAAGGGTAAGATCCCTTGACCCCAATGGCAACCCATGATGCTTGTAGATGGGATCCTGGTGGTATGACTTGGGCTAGACAGGCAGCTGGAGAGGCCTGATCTAATCAACTGGCTGGTCATATCAAGCCCTAGAACCAATATGATTAAGTTCCAACCGTATTCTTCAAATTGCTCATATCGCAACACCTAACCATTTTTATCTATAAACAGATGTGCTATAAGGAGGTGACTAAGGGACAACTAAAAAAAACAAGATTTGGCATTAAATAACCTACAACAGTTCACATGTCATTAAACCCCATCTTCCTTTCACCTTTTGTTTCACAAGTTTGTTGTGCATATATTCAATAAATTTACCATTGACTTATTCTTATTTTGAATAATCATGTTTCAAATATTCTGGCTAGCAAATGATGTAATCTGGCTACGAAGTTAATTTCCACAAATTAACCTTCAAAATGAGAATATTTGCCATGGTTAGAATTTAATGGAATATTGCGTATTTAAAAAAAATATTCTGAGCATTTGTCAGGGAGCTTTGCCAGATGAGGTCCTTAAGGGATTTAACCTTTATTGTTGCAGTTATTTGCATCAATTGATATGCTAATCAAATAATGAAAACATTCATAAAAACATATAGTATAACAATTTATGTCAATTGAACATAGTTTGTTGTGTGGCCTCCATGAGAACAGATCAAGCATAACAGTGTTTGCAGCCATTCGCTGAAGCGATATTGAAACGAATATCGTTGATTTTACTATATTTTAGAAATATATAACATTCTAACCTCTGCATTGTAGTTGCTTGTAGAAAGAAAACAGCTGACTTGAAATGAAACTGATAAAAAAAGTGTCAAGAAAAAGAGTTTGATTTTTTTTCATTTGTGTCATAAAACGATGGCTAGCAGGAGATACTACTAAGATAAAAGCGAAATGGTTTTATTTTTTTTTTAAATATGAACATCTGTAAAAATTTAGCACAAGTGTATAAGGTCGACAAGCAATTGGAAAATAATCCGCTACAATTTGTACAAAAATGATTGTCACTAGACAAATATCGCTAGCTTTTTCGAAAGAGCGTTTTCGGTTTCTTGGTTTTGACGGATGTTGGCCTGTTGTAAAACAACTTAAAGTAAACAAGTGAGTAAATCAATAAGTCCTTGTGGGATAGTGTCCTTTAGGTCCGACGTCCTAGATGATCCAAGTGGCAATGAGCTAAGATTAAGAATCAGGCTAGTATAAATACAACAACAGCAGCAGCACTGCCAGTGATTGGACAATAGGAATCCTTCCCATGTCATGTGCTTATAGGCGAGTCTATAAGTAGAGGTGCACATCTGGCACACGCCTTATATCCAACAAAAATTCCAACAACGGAAGACCTCTTTTAGTTTACTTTGTATTTTTGTTGTTGAATGGAATATCAACCGTAGTGGGTTATTTAATGCCAAAGACACCCTTTTATGAGATAAGTAGTTGTACTATATCACCCATAGTTGGGTTATGTGAGAGTTTATACCTTTACCAAGAGTATTAGTCTGAAAGTGAACGCAATAGCACAACTATAGGTTGAGCTTGGTTTCTATGATGTAACAGTTCAGCACTTTTGCCATTATGCCTGGGAAACTCTCCCGTTTTATTACTGCCTGTTTTCTATAACAAGAAGAAACGCAAACAGGATCTTCGTGTTTACAGAAAGAGACGAAAATAGTGTCTAGTGTTTTGTTCGGAAGTGAGCAGTTATAAAGACAATATGCACTCCAGTTTGGGACAGTGGTACCTCCAAGCTCCTTTACCTGTTAACTACATTGAGTAGCCCTTTTCATGTAGATTTCAATGTCTATGTTCTCACCTAATCTAACCCTAGTAAAGGACTGATTATGTTGCACTATAAAAGAAATTATATCTTTAATTTAGGGTAATCTTTAAAAAATTAGGCAGGCTCTTTATATATATATATATATATATATATATATATATATATATATATATATATATATATATAAATTTCTGGTACAGGCAAATCTAAATAATACTTTAAGGGTAATCATTATGATCACTTATATAGGTGGATACGAAGGAAAAGAGAAAAAAAATTGTTTTATTTGAGAAAAACAAGGGCCCTTTCGTCCGGTGGCTCATCAAGGTTTATACAGCCGGAGACGACTAAAAGTCAAATTGTAAATACATATGGGTATATATATGAGGGGGGTTTTAGGGAAAGAAAAAAAAATGTTACTTTCTTCTTTTAAGTCCCCATTAAGTGACACCAGGCCCCAGACACTCACCCAATAAAATAAGTGAGTGCCTAGGTCTTATTTGTTTGCACAAGGTAGGACGAAAAAAATTTATAATTACGGCCTCAAGGACCTGTAAATGATGTTTCGTCCTAGCCTTGTGCAAAATAGAGATTTTTGGTGATCATTATAACTAGACCGGCAAGCGCTCATGTTGATTAGATGTTCGCAAATCGAAGACTCGCTGCTCTGCGATAACCCGGATGTTATGGGTTTGTGTTCGCGTATTACTCGTGGTATGTGCTGGTTAGTTCTGACAGCCAATCTTTGAACCGTACGGCCAATATAAGTGGCTTCACACGCACACGTATATATATAAACAAGTAAACTTTGATTGAGTATTGGCAGTACGGCCTTACTAGCAGAGCGAAATATATATATATATATATATATATATTTTAAATTTTGTGTATTTTGGCAGCAAATTATTCGTAAGACATGTGTTATTGAATACCACGGAGTATTCTTTTTTCATTTTTTGTATGGATATTTTTTCCAGTCTTCTGGCTATCCTTCTTGAATCTGGATCGAGTTGATTCATCATATTTTCAGACTTATTTCCCGAGCGCTTTCGACTGTTGCTCCAGTCGTATTCATGGGGTTATGTAATTTGGTTTTTAGTTAATTTTTAGTTTTATTATCTATGCGATTTATTAAAGTCGGAGACAACGTATTAAATATCTTCAATAACTAACACTCACCTAACCCCCCTCTTAAAAATAATAGACTCTCTGAATTAGATAAAAGCATAGATAATAAAACTAAAATTAACTAAAAACCAAATTACATAACCCCATGAATACGACTGGAGCAACAGTCGAAAGCGCTCGGAAATAAGTCTGAAAATATGATGAATCAACTCGATCCAGATTCAAGAAGGATAGCCAGAAGACTGGAAAAAAATATCCATACAAAAAATGAAAAAAGAATACTCCGTGGTATTCAATAACACATGTCTTACGAATATATATATATATATATATATATATATATATATGTTAAATTCATTCTGTCGGATTAATTTCCATTTATTTACACATTTGTCTCATGAAAAAACAAAATATGCGGATTTTTACACCTCCGAAGATTATTCTACGAACACTACAAAAAAAATTTACCTACACCACAAACTTTTTGGAAACTTAACATCTTCTTTCAATTGTGCCTTGGACATGTAAACAACTTAAAAGCTGGATTATATTTTGAACATTTTTGATAATCTCTTACACTTTTTTATATATTTACACCAAACTCTTTTTGAGTTTATTTTTGGATTAAAAATGCTTCTGATTTTTAAAAATAAAATTTATTTTATTTTTGAAACAGTATGCGCATTTTAAAAAATTCAAGCATTCCAGCGTGTGTTTGTACCCCCTATTCTCTTCCAACGGTTTTTTTATCCCTTCTTTCTTTCATATATTTTTTTGCTCGTTGATGATGACCCTTCTACTAAGGCGTCGAAACAGATTCTATCAGCAGATAATAATTACTAATTGTTTTTTCAGAATGTTAAATTCATATATATATATATATATATATATATATATATATATCAAATTCTGTTGAATACAAGAGAATTCTAATAGTTTCGCAGGTTGTTTTTATTTTAATTTTCAATCTTTCAAATACTTTTCTTTATATTATCATATCAAAAAGGGTTTATAAAATCAAAAAGAGTTATTATTCCAAATACTTTTGGTCCCTCTTTGAACCATTATAAATGATGATTAAACGATCCTTATTGTTTGTACCAATTGTAATGTTTATATCACTAATGTGACGCTAAATAATGCTAGCGGTTTTTTTTAAGGTTTAAATCAAACTTTTAAAAACATATCTGACATGATATTCAAAAAACAAATATATATATATATATATATATATATATATATATTTGGGAATAAAAAGGCCTTAAATACCATGGGTATCGTGGTTATGGACCATTTCCACTCGCGAGTATGCTCACGAGCTTCTTCAAACCACTGAAGAAGCTCGTGAGCATACTCGCGAGTGGAAATGGTCCATAACCACGATACCCATGGTATTTAAGGCCTTTTTATTCCCAAATAACTTTGCTCTGTTTACAATAATTAAACATTGAGCTCTCATACGGAACCTGAACTCTACAACAAACTACGGGTAGAGAATTAGGACCCACCTAGAATCACCTTGTACCAAGAAACTTGGTACCGCACCAAAGTATATATATATATATATATATATATATATATGAAATAAATATTTTTAGAAAAAACAAACACGGGAGCCATCACGGAACTTTGAACCTAACCCTTTATTCAGTCTATGGGGTATCCTGTTCTCATTCCGCTAACCATAGCTGGGGTAGAGACATTAAGCTGTGTTAATTATCATTCTATGATACTGCTGCCCCTGGGCAGGATTGAACCTGCAGTCTAGAGATAATTGTCACTTAGAACTGTTGTAACCTAACCCCTTCATCCATTAGGCCATGAATCCAATTGTATCCGAATCATGCAGATAATACTAATCTATCAGCTCGTCTAATGTTATGTTTATGCCTAGAAGTTAGGAGTTCATAGAAATTACATATTTTGTGCAGTTGTTTCTTAAGGGTGTTTTCGTACACATATATGTTATTAAGTATTCCTATTTAATACACATTATTTGTACAAAGTTGTATATTTTAAAGATTCCTATCCATAAAGAACTGTTTGATTATTTCGTGGCTATGAGCCGTGCTGCAATACACCACTTAAATGTATAGACTAAATGAGGTCACGTGGTTTAAACCTCAGCCAATCAACAGCCTGAATACGTGACAGATTAACTACTTAATTGCTGATATTGAGCGATGTCAATTTGCAATCATTAATGAAGGACTTGCAAGCCTGAGGAGCACCATGGAACAACCAAAGGATTATTTACTAAGGATCGCACTCTGCTTAACACAAAGGATCTCTGCTGGACAAGCGCTCTTGATTGAAGCCTAAAAGATGGCCACTAAAATCGTAACAATAAAAAGCTAAAATATTTACTAGAAAGTATTCTACATTTTTAACAATATATATGTTGCATACCCTTCTCATTACTTCTTACTTTCTTCTATTCTTCTGTTCTTTTAGCGTCTTTGTCATCTTAAGTTCTTCTAGGTCTCTTCTAACATCTTGACTTCGTCTTGGTAACTTCGTCTTGGTAGTCGGTCGCACTTAACTCATTTCTTCTTCTAACTCTTGACTTGTTACCAAGAGATTCATTAATCACAAGACCGTGTTATTTTTCTTAAGCTTTTATTTCCTTAACTAAACATTTCATGTAACTAAATATCTGACTAACACAGCGCGCGTATGCAGAGTGGGTTACAGTTAAGGCAATACATCCTCACTGCCTGACGTCCAACTGAAAACTGAGGAGCCAACCAGGTCCCACGTTTCACATATTTCGCGGGCTTTCTGTACTATTCCATGGAAAGTCCCGACCGTGATATGAAAAGGGCCATCCCTTTAGAAATACAGGGGATTGACAATAATCTTATGTAACCGCATAGATTATGTAACATATACAACTGTCTTCAATTCCATTTCATTTTCCACAAGTAAATCATTTTTTTTCTCGGATTAATCAACTCGTTGAATATTCTTAATTCAAATTTTTAAAACGAAATAATTAAGAATACTTTCAAATGTTTAAAAACTAAATTTGAAAATGAAAACAAAAAAATATCCAGAAAATACAAGTTTCCAAGAATCCAAACACATTTTGCAATGTAGTTGAGTGCGCAGATGGGACACATTAAATATATATTTTTCTAATTTATGACTGCACGCGATATTAAAATTTCGAAATAAAACGGCGACATATTGTTACACACATCTCTGTTTTATTGAAAATATGGAATATTACATGAATTTACTAAGTACTTTATTGAGTTCGGAAAGTGGAATGTTTTGAAATTAGATAGAAAAATATTTCATTTCTTTATCTTCTTATTTAACCAAAACTAAAATAATATAGCAATGAAAATCCAATGCTTATTGGAAACGTATTATTGCAATATATATTCCGCCTAAACGTTTCTTTTGGAAAAAGGTAAATTAAACTTGCTGAAGCGAATAAACTATTCTGTCAACACTTTTTCGTAATTACTTTATTTCAATGTTTAAATTTTCAAAGATATTTCATCCAAAACTCATATTTATAATAACACCCGTTTAATATTTCTTGTTGAGATTATTGCTATCGCCTATTTTCATTACCTGAGCTAATTATTACAAAAGATTTTGTGTTGTTTTTATTTTGAATTTTCTATGATTTTGCCGTACGAAATTCTTATAACTCTTTAATTATTCTATTGTGTTGCCTCGATTTTGAACAGCTTGGTGCATTGATTCATAATGTATTTAAACGATATGCGGTTTTGATTGATTTTGATATTCAAACTTAAATATACTCATTACTAGAGGACTCGTTAACCCATTGGTTTCCCTTTGCAATAGATCACTATCTTAATAGCAATCAGGTCTGGTATCATCAATTTTCAAAGAGTTAATTCTATAGGAAAACTAACTATAGAATTTTGGAGTGTGAACTTAGATAAAAGGAGATAATGTATAACAAAGTTGTAAATATTTAAAAAGTTTTCATGTTATGTACAGGTGGATGTACACAGAAGTAGGAAGTGATTTGTTGATAAAGTTTAAATAAAGAAAAAACTTTTATTAATACTTATTAATAAAAGAAATAGAACAATTCCATGTCAAATCATCCAGGAAATAGTAAAATGTTTCCCACTCCTTTCGGTTTTTATGAATTTGGTTTCCAGGTGTGAACTATGTTTGACAATCTTTAAAATTTGAGCTTTCAATTCCAAGAATTGGAGGAGTTATATCAATTTTTATATCTTCAAATTTGATGGGGTTCCCGAAAAATGGTCACATTTTTTAATCTATTTTAGTCTATAAAACAAGTTCTAAAGCCTCCTAACTATTAAAAATTGGCTTATATTCTTATAGTAGCATCTGAATACGAAGGCCATTTCGACCGGTACTTTTTCAAGTATACACACCAGCGACGAATAAAAGTCAGATTGTATAAGAAATATTCTTTAAGAACGAATGGAGGTGAGCCAGAGGGAGACAAAAGAAAAAGAAAAAAAAAGGAAAAGAAAAAGGGGGTATATGTATGAACCCTAGATCGAAACAGGTTTAGAAATGTCTCCCAACAAATAAAGGGAGTGTTTTGGTGTTTGTCTGCACACACACACACACCACACACACACACACACACACACACACACATATATATATATATATATATATATAATATATATATATATATATATATATATATATATTTGTAAATTTATAAGTAGTAACTTACCGGTGGGTATGAGTACGATCGTTGGAAGCGCACAGTATCCAGGGGTTAAGATTGAGAAAAAACAAATACAAAGTGCTCAATACAATGTAGAGCAAAAATTTATTTTAACATTGGAAAGGAGTAACCTACTCAAGTTTCATCGATTGATTCTTCAGGGTTACTTTAGTTAAATTAATCGAGTTTTCGATTAATCTTAGATGGTATAATACATGCCCGTTGGAATGGGACTTATCTTTAGTAGAGAAACGCTTATTTATATTTTCGAAGATTGGGAACGGTTTTTGTTTATTGGATTAAAAATTTGGATTAATTTATGGGAATTATTATTATTACTAATTAATGAAAGGTATATTATGGGGCGTATTAATAGTTAAAAAGCGAAAGGTTATATATATATATATATATATATATATATATATATATATATATATATATATATATATATATAATATATATATATATATAGCAAGATTCAGTAGATTCGAATAATTGTGAGGATTTCTACTCAAACAAACCTGAACAAGGAACATCTTAAATTGAATTTGCATACTTTCTTGCATCAACCGGAGAAATACAATTCCAACATATTTTTCTACCTTATTTCCTTTTTTTCTTTACATTTTCCTACGATCGCCTGTCACGCATGCCATCTTTTTCCGAAGTTCGTCTGAAGTTTTAGAAGACAAGGAACCAGTTATTATTTAACTTTCCTGGGTATTCTATTCATATTACACCGACCCAGTGACAGTTATCACCGTCTTTTTGCCAAATTTCCATTTTGAATAATAGTTATCAGTGACCATTAAATCAGCTCTGTTCTAAATAACAGCAGAGAAGAGACAGCAGTAGAATCAGTTTTCAAATATGCAATACTAGCTAACTTACTTTTAAAAAATCGTTACAAAGAAAGGATGTAAAAAAATTGTTGAATTAGTGATATACAACTTGTACAGTTAAAGATGTTAAATAGGTCATCTTCTAATCATAGCAGATGAACAGCAGATTTTCTCAAATTAAATATATCATCTTTACATACTAATCAGGTATTGTCTGCATTAACTTAGCTTTAAAAATCATCACAAATTATAAGCATATCTTATTATAATGGAGATTGTTGGTTTGTATGTCTGTAACCGAAACTATATTACTATTCAAGTCACAATTCCCTTTGTTATTTACATCACATTCTCCATGATTTTATTTTTATTTAAACATCAATTATTAATAAAATTGTGTTACATCATTAAGACTCTTGACCATATATACATACTAATAACATGTAATTGTATTTATATATACAAGAAAATAGCGGTTTACAGTGTGAATTGGAAGGCTAATTTGCATGTTGATCTTAAAAATTTGATTTTAATAAATATATGCTTAGTATTATTGATTTCTAATTGTTTGGTTTTATATTAATGAATATGAGCAAATATCTCGGGGATAAATCCTAAAAGAAATCCATTAACAAGAAGAAATAACTGTAATATTATTCTTTACTTCCTATTTTAACTAAATAGTTAAAATAGGAAAATTTACCAATGAAAGACGGGAGTAAGTGCAAATGATGGAAGAGTTAGTTTCAAAGTTGTTCTTTTTTTCAATCATTTCTGTTCCAAATATTTTTTATCTGAATTCTTATTCAGTTTCATTAGCCTTTCTAATTTAACATATTTTATTGTATTAAAACTTAAATACTTGCACCCGGAGGGTGCATATATTTGCTAGTGTAACTAATTAAAAAATGAGATACATAAAAAACTGTCATTTGATTTTTACTGAATATGGATAAAGCAGTGATTTTAACAGATTAAAACACCTAGAAACTCTGATTAATTAACAAATGTAGATTTAGAATGTTGAGAAAAATAAGTATGTAAGTTTTTTAAGCTCAAGAAATAATATTTATTAGATGCTTCATTGTTATTCCTTTTATTAATTCAAAATTGTTTTTCATTAGAAAAATCTGAAAAAATATATCACCAGTATTAAATTCACTTGATTAAAAAAACAATTCTAAAGATTAACATACTAAGGTGAGGTGGCATCACAATCATCATGAGGAAAAACAGAGAAAAGTCAGCAGTAGAATCAGTTTTCAAATATGCAATACTAGCTAACTTATTTTTACAAAATCGTTGCAAAGAAATGAAAAAAAAATCATCGAAAACATCGCAGTAATTAAAAATTGAGAATATAAAATTTCAGTAATATAACTTACGTATACGGTGTGGGACATTTTCTTTAATTAGACAACAGGGTCGGCCTGATTCTAAAACGGTATGATATGTTGGGCTACGGCCTCTTGAAGTAAATTTGAAATGTGACACACTGACAAACTGACAGAAAATTGTCCACCAGCTTCTCTTTCTCTTCTTCCTCTTCTTCCTCTTTCTCTTTCTCTTTCTCGACACTGTTACTGAAGAACAAAAATGCAGTGTCCCGTTCAGGCCAAAATAGTTCACTTTTATAGCCAAATAAAAGTTGCAATGCACCATGGGTAGTCACCCATAATGCATCGCAACCTCTATAAAAAGCCCATTTTGCCCCCTCCAACTTCTTGACACTTCTTACTCAGAGAGGGCATAATGGTGAACCACATTCTTCTTCCCCCAACCACATTCCTTTCCTTGCCTGGGACAGTTTCGCAGGCCAGGCATCGAGGACGCTTTGAGTCAGGTAAGTTCGACTCGTCACTACACTGACATTCTTATTTATAATTAGATATCAATCATATGTTTAGCATAGTTCTTTGATCGACAATACAATTCTTTGATAGACACTTCATTGTTTAAAGGAGTAGACATTTATGTACCTGATCGACTAAACAACGTGTTTTATATAACAGGATAATATTTTTTGATGCAATCGATTATTTTAGTTGATTCCCTGTGGAATCCATACAACAAATATATTTGCATAATCAAATGATTGCCCAAACTGGTTTTAGATATTCTAAGTACTTAGCCAACCTCCCACTGAGTAAATTTTAAGTTGTGTATTACTAACATGCACAAACGTCAGGAATAGTATAATCAACGTCGCCAATGTTCATTTACATATCTATTGATTTCACACTACCTTAAAAGACGCCATATCGAGGGACAATTCAGCAAGCTACTACGGAGAGCCTTAATTGAGCATTCGTTCCAGTGTTACATAATTGTTAGGAACTTATGTACAATTAGTGTAGAAACCAAAATGGCTGTTATGAGTTACAGCCGGTGATCTTTGAGTACGATGTCATGGAGGATTGAGTGACACGTCTTGATCTCATCTTGATCTCTTTTCCGGTAGATACCGTGAGAATCGGTGGAAAATGAGAAAGAAGGTTTCTTCCGGTTTATATTAGAAAGAGTTTTAGTTAGTATTGGACAGGCCACGGAGGGGCAAGTCGCATTAAGCGCTGCCATACTCAATCTGCGCAGTAAGTCTGGTGGGGATTTCGGAATAAAATATGATCTAAAGAAAATCAGAGTCGTGGGTTATTTATCCAAAAACTACCAATGACCCGAGGCTTCTGATAAAGAGAGAAATTCCCAATAGGAGACCAGACACGAAATCGCCAAGACAAGTTCCAGACATTAGAAGAAGAACATACCAAAGATGAGCAAAAGAAGAATAAAGAGAATATACAACAGCAACAATGATACTTCAGCTTTCAGTAAATATTCATTTCTTTTGTGAGACATGGTTACGATTTTTGTTTCGATCGTTTAGGCTTCAGGCTATTCTGTTCATTCTATTCAGAGACTAAACCAGAATAAAGACTTACGACTTTTGGTTTGCCTATCGACAAATAATGGGAACTTAAAATCCCTAATGCCTTTTGGCCATTGTCCTTGGCAGACCTCATTACCAATAATAAACTTCGATCGTATAAACATTGGATCAATTCAGAATATATTGTCGGATTCTTTTCTGCATATTCTGGGTCCCCACTTTGGTCAGATGGTGCGTGTATTATGTTGTGTAGTTGAAGGATGCTTAAATAACCGAGAAACTTGACATCCAAGCTAGCCACACAAACATACTTTTTTTTTCTCGGAATTGTTTTGGATGAAGCTTGATAATTAGTTTTATTTGTATTATTGGGACTATTTTCATCATCTGCATTTTTATCTGTACAAAGTTTCAGTCGATGTGATCTCTGGCCTACTTCGGGTATTTCTAGTCGAAGTCGGGAACTTTCTAGGACTCGGGAACCTTCTTTTCCGACTCTCGAACCTTCCTTTCATAATTGGGAGACATCACGTAACTTTGAACATGAGCCTTTATTCAGTCAATACGTGTATCCAGTTCTTATACCGCTAACCATGGCTAGCTCCCGATTACGACAAGAATGTTCCTGAGTCCGAAAAGAAGGTCTCCGAGTTCGATAATGTTCCCGAGTCCGCCAAAAAATACCTGAAGAAGGCCGGAGCGCACATCGACCGAAACGTTGTACAGTTTACAATAAAGATGAGGACAATAGTCCGAATAATCCAAAAATACTAATACTCTTTTTTCTTTTTGAGTAGTGGGGTATTTTTATAGCTGACAGAATAGATAAACAAGAACATCGCAAAAAGGTTATTTACTATATAGATACATATAGATGTTTATTTCTTCAGTGTTTAGACACGATTAGCAAGAGGAACACAATTTAACAACAATTTCATGCAGCTAAGTTGATATATGACAGGAAAAAACTGTCAAATGGCTGTTCATTAATTTCAATAAACAATTAGCCTACTCACTGTGGTACTATTATATACCCACATTGACATCAGGCACACAATTGGTATGTTAGTGTGAGACTTCAGAGAGAAGAGAGTTCTTCAGTGATAGAGAGAGAGAGAGAGAGAGAGAGAGAGAGAGAGAGAGAGAGAGAGAGAGAGAGAGAGAGAGATTAGAGACTTACTTTATCACTTGTTGACATCTTTACTCTTCCAGTTGCCATGTTCCTGTCTAGTTGAGTTCATCTAGGTGCTTCTTCTTCTAAGGGCTTTGCTTTTGGGTTGAGTTTGTTTTCAATTAAATGAATTAACAAGACATTTTTTGTTGCTTGATCAAGCTTTTATTTTATATTTATACCCATATCACCGCGCGGGGAGACCGGCCTTAGCAGGTCTACACTCTTTGACGGCCGGGCTAAATCTCATTCTCTGGCGGAAACTGGATGTAGTTGCATATTGGATAGCAACTGAACACCGCTTCTTGCATTTAATATTTTTTTAAGCGTATTCATCACGTCGGGACACCAGTTATAAGATGTGAATGTTCTTATAATATGTTAGAATGTTCAAAGTAAACTTCTTACGAGTGTACATATGTGTACATGAATTAATCAGACAAAGAAGTTATATATATTAACAAACATAGAATTTATTCTGTGAGCGCATGGAGGAAAATACATACATGAAAGGTATACACATACTCATGACAAGGTACAAGATAGATATAACGAACAGATACATAAACATACATAAAGAATGTAAGACAAAGTCCTAAAATCTGTGATACAGAGTTACATGTAGAAATGTCACTTACTGATAAAAGCCCCCAGTTACTGACAAAGCCCCCACTTAAGGAACAGAGGCACAAAGCGCCTAACCCATGTGCAGTGGTTGCCTGACCCAGAGAAAAAGAACGATTTTCTCCCCGGCTGCTTTTTATATACGGCAGCCACCTATCGGCACAAACCTGCAGTAAAAGAAGATAATCCTATTGCACTCATGTCCATCCCAACACAGCTAATACCCTTGGAAATGGTATGAATCAAATTGTTCTCTCTCCAACTATTTTACTTAGTAGGGCAGACTGGGCTCTTTAAACTTGGTAATGGCAACCCGTCCATGAGAAGGATAATTTTGAATTCAAACCAAAGAGACTCTCTTCTCATTAGTCAAAACTACTTTGAAAAGTCACCCTTCGCCTCATAAAAGGAAATTACAGCTTCTATATTTGAAATATGTAAACCGATCCATTTTAGCCATAGATGTGTCTCAAGCAGGTATTACCACTCCGGATCAGAATGGAACTGGGAGTAATGAAAGTGAAGGGGAAGTCAGCACTCACAACATCTATAGAACTGGAGAGTCACATTCAGATACAGGACGTGGGAAAAAGTAGTGATCAGATATCCAAATATTGAGTATGGTTTACTGTTGATTAATTATTTTAGCAACTATAATAAATGGCTCCTTTATTCCATAATTAAGCGCGTGTTCAAATGGTTAGAGTCGTAGGAAATGGACTCGACAACCCGAGTTCAATTCCTAGACGAAGCTGTTGGCATTTCACATGGCGCTAATACCCTTGGAAAAGGTATGAATCCAATTCTCCCTCCAGCTATGGGCAAATAGCAGGGCAGACTGGGCTCTTTAACCATGGCTAGGTAACCAGTCTATGAGAAGGAAAACTCTGAATTCAAACCTGTTAAACTCCGCTTAAGAAATTGACCTTGTGTCGCATCCTGCTCGTGCGGAGGGGTTGGTAAATATATATATTCCATAATTAAGCGAAAATACTGAAAATCATTAGGAATGTACTTATTCTTTTATTCTGTTTTATTTTTTCTCTCGGTAGAGTTGTTTTTCATAAAAAAAAGCGAATTTGAAAAATAGCTGAAGGTGCCTCCATTTTTTTGAAAGCTTTTAAGTACGCAACAATAAAAAAAAAAAAGCCCGGATAAAAGAATACTAATATCTAATTACAAACAACATTTGGGAGTAAGAAAGCAACGTGACCCATTTTCATAATTCTTATCGACTCCCTCAGGACAGTCAAAGCAATATTGTAGATCGTAGAAGATAATTGCTTTTATTAGAGCAATGTATCCATATAAAGGCGGGTATTATCGATTGGAAAGATGTGTTTCTAACATTGTTTTCCTCAAGGCCGAAAAGTGAATAAGTGTCCAAATTAATTGTTTATCTCACAAGCTTTTTGTTGGAGAAAGATAAGAAGTAATTTTGGTTTGCCGTCTCAAGGAACACTTAGAATAATTGACAAATAAGTCATATATTTCGTGATATTAAATAGAGAGTATACGGTCTGTTGACGTCAGACTGCGCGGGTGGGTTATAAATATATGCATAAGATAGTTGCTTAATCAGTAAAATTATATCTAAGAAAATACTCTCATTGTATAAAGTGTTATTATCACATTAAGCGTCTGATGTTGTGCTACACATTTGACTTTCATTATATAAACACACACACAGACACACACACACACACACACACACACACATATATATATATATATATATATTTGAAATAAGTTCAAAACAAACGGATAATCTGGCAATGGCCAGCTAGTATAATGGTTAGAGTCTCCGCCTGTCAGCTTGGCAGTCGAGGTTTCGAGTCACACAGGGAGGAGTCTCCCATGTCTATAACCTTGCTGATTAGACCTAATAGGTCGAAATGTACATTCAGGGATTGACATTTTGTCGATTTACATTTGAACATATATGCCCACCTAAAAATTCATTAATTATTAATTAATAAATTTTCAAAATTTGGTATGACTTCAATTAAGCACATATCCTCGAAAAATTGTCGGCTAAACGCCATATCAAATTGTTTGTTTACTTACTCTCATATATATATATATATATATGTACATATATATATATATATATACATATATATATATAACCATTTATTTTTATATGGACACTTATCTATCTATGTATCTATCAATCAATCAATCAATCAATCAATCAAATATATATATATATATATATATTATATATATATATATATATATATATATTGAAAATGCGTAATGTTTTTTTCGATACATACACTCACACACACTCATACTCACACAATAAAGAAGAATTTTTTGACCTCATATTTCAAACTGTCCACCTTTCCAGCATTCTTTCTTCAAACTTCAAATTTTGAACAGATTGATAGACAAGGACTATCGCAGTTTTTCTCGTTATTCTGTGATAAAATGTTTTATTACCTTTCCTTATATCAACACATGCCCCGAAGAAGATCTAATAAATAGATCGAAACACTGCAGCGTCGGCTAATAAACTTACCACTCAATTTATTTAAACCTGTGTTTTTTCAATGTTCTTAATATACTACAGACCGTCCGATTCGCCTTCATCTCTCATATACACACACACACACACACACACACACACACACACACACAGACAGACACACACACACACACACACACACATATATATATATATATATGTAAATATATATATTTTGTCAAATCTGTGTTTGTCTTTTCATTTCTTTCATTTTTTTTTGTTTATGAATTTATATATTTATTTTTTTTTTTGTATTTTTCATCGTTGTTGATTGATGACATTTTTGTTAAAAATTTAAAAAGAGAAATAATGATATACGGAAGAAAAAAGGATTTCGAAGAAAGAAAGAAAAATACTGAAAAAAACATCATCATTATTATCATCATGTCGAGCAATTTGCACGGATATCCATGACAATCTCTCGCCAACCTTCCCTATCATTCATCGACTCTGTACGCTTCTCCGCTCAGCAGCCAGCATCCCTACATAGTTGGTCAATGTAGGTCCTGGCTGGGCGACCCACATTAGCGTGCCCATGTGCTGGCTTCCACAGTAGTACGTCACTTACGAGCTTCTCCAGCAGTGTCCTGCATGTCTAGTTCGTCTTACCCGTGTGGTTTCTGAGATGGCGGGCAGGTGGCCATACAGTTGCTTTTTTGTGGGGTGCTGCTTCCACGACTTATTCAGGACCGCTCGCAGCATTCTCGTATAGCTCCCATCTAGCTTATTCTCAAGGCGCTTCGTTAGAGTCCAATTCGTATCTTCGTACGTACGGTGTTTGTTTACAACTGACACATAGCAGTAAACGTCTGTGGCCCCAAAATTCTTCCACACTCCTTTCGTTTATGGTCAAGGGAAAAGTATCACGTTTCACGGCCGCGTGCTTCTTCGTTACGGCCAATTGCCTTTATCTCAATGGGTATCCAGAGGTCAGGAGAATTTCATTGATAAAACGATACCCCTAGTATTTTTCTCGTCGTAGTAAAAAAAGAATGATAATACGGTGTTTACTTTTCAGAAGTTTATTATTTTCAAATCTTCACTATTACTTTTGAGAGAGAGAGAGAGAGAGAGAGAGAGAGAGAGAGAGAGAGAGAAGAGAGAGAGAGAGAGAGAGAGATTTCGTTAACACATATGTTTTTCTTTAGTAATTCTTAGTTGTCTCAATGTCAGTACTCCAGTGACTTCGTTAATAATAATAATTGTTTTCAACTTCGTATCGCGTAAAAGATTAAAATTCAGGTTGAGTACTTAGCGACATCAGTTCATCAACTGCCACCTGCGGCCTCCTGGCTCTGATATCTTCTCTGACTGGACCCGATCTCTGACTGCCTCTGACCCTCTCCGATCGCAGACTCTAGCTGCCCTGATCCCTCACTGACTCCTTAATATAGTGTCTGAATAATCTTCCAGAAATTTCTTTCTCTAGAAAGTTCGAGCTAGCCCTCGACCGAATCGAATGTTCGATTCCTTCAAATCTCACTGGTCAACCAGAGTTCACCAGCCTAAAGATCAAAGACTCTCTGTAGTCACTAATCCTATTTTTTCGTTAAACATAGACTTATCGTCTCCTTTCTCTCGTTAAAAGATTTGTATCTTTCCAACTCCTTTTTCGGTGATTCTACAAAGACCACCCAGTAATCGGTAGTACATTTTTCTAAAGGTTTTTTTTTCTAAGTCTGGCACAAGGCCACAAATATAGGTGCTGGGCGGCGATTACGTAACAATAGTAAGCGTGCTGGTCAGATAAGTCAGTTAATGGAACATGAGCTTGTGCACCACAGAAAGATCGAGACACTGTAGTAATTAACGGACTGTCCCACATGATCACTATGACACACACGTGCACTCACATGGACATGACTATGTTCATTGGAAACTGGATACTGTATTTCCTTCTGTTAAAAAAATGAAACTATTCAAGGAAATTTGAGTCGTAAATTTCGAATTTTCCTCAGACGCAAAAAACAATCTCCTTGGTCTAGCGCTAGCGACAAGGGGAGAGACTCCCTCGCTGATTGGCTGATACCGACTTTAGGCCACCCCGACGACTCATGGGCCGGGTTAGCTCAGTCGGTAGAGCGTTCGGCTAGAAACCACAAGGTTCCTAGTTCGATACCGGTCCTCGCCAACTCAGCGTATGAGTAGCACAGGGATCTGTGTGGTAAAGTAAGGAGCTGATGGCAGATGTGGCGCTCCACCTCAGATGCTAAAACAATCTCCTTGGTCTAGCGCTATTGAAAAGGGGATAGACTCCCTCGCTGACTGGCTGATACCGACTTTAGGCCGCCCAGTTGACTTTACTTTATATATATATATATATATATATATATATATATATAGGGATAATAAGTGATACCTAATTGAAATTTAATTAGTTGATGATTAATAAATTAGGCGAGCATATCAGTTCAAATGTAAAGGCGTAAACAAATCGAGGAAAAGTGGATCTCTGTATGTACGTTCCGGCATATTATGCCTCATCAGCAGAGTTATAGACAGGAGACTGCTCTTTTCAACTAATTAAATTTCAGTTAGGTATGACTTCAATTAAGCACTTATTCTCCCAAATTGTCAGCTATCGCCATCTCAAACAGACTATAAGCATGTTTGTTTACTTTCATATATATATATATATATATATATATATATTCAATAGCGCTAGACCAAGGAGATTGTTGTAGCATCTAAGGTGGAGCGCCACACCTACCATCAGCTCCTTACTTCAATTAAGCACTTATTCTTCCATATATATATATATATATATGCTTCAATTAAGCACTTATTAAGCACTTCAATTAAGCACTATTCTCCATAATATATATAATATATATATATATATATATATATATGGGAGAATAAGTGCTTAATTGAAGTAAGGAGCTGATGGTAGGTGTGGCGCTCCACCTCAGATGCTAAAACAATCTCCTTGGTCTAGCGCTATTGAAAAGGGGATAGACTCCCTCGCTGACTGGCTGATACCGACTTTAGGCCGCCCCGTCGACTTTACTTTTACTTAATTACTGTTGTGATATTAATTCAACAGTAAAAAAGAAGTCAAGTCGAGGTAGGGTAAAATGAGACAAGTGTATTTACAATAAGGTACAAGAACGGCTAGCTTGCCGCTAGACGTAACAGGGTGTCTCACTATTATAGTGAGAACCGGTGTATATTCTCCACTGTAGGAATGGCCGGTACAACAATTACTATAATTTTGTTCCAATATAATCAACGTATAGATTCGAAAGCCATATAATATATTGACGCTTTTCACTTTTGCCATTTGTGTAGACTCTAGTTATTCCAGTAACATTTTATTTTTCTGTAAAGATAAGCTAACATCCGAATCAAACAGAGGAGACGATCAATAAGATAACTATTTCTCTCTAGCTCATGACATTAACGCACAAAGCAAGGATTCACATCAGTGGTCATAGTTGATTTATCTTTCTCCCTTTGTTCTTTATTTTTGTAATCCCCCAAAACAGAGGATGGGTACAGTTTAATGGATAACAAAATGTGCAAAGAAAAAGGGACAGAAAGCAGAAAGAAGTTTCTGTTTTTTTTTTTTTTTAATGACACGAAAATAGATATCAAATAACTGTTAATTACCTTTTGCTTGAGATGAATAAAAATACGTGTGGTTTTGATTTCTTTCTTCTTTTTTTTTTATTTTTATTTTTTAATATTTTTTATATGAAATAAATAAGTGATTCAAACTAATTTGGTTTTATCGCTCCGTTCGTTATGATATTCCGGCCATGATTCTGCCTTGTTTGGTTTTGATTATCATTGAAGACCAATTATCATCCGGGATCGGATTAACACATTCGCCTCAGGAAAGCGTGAAATTTGAGAGCAATCAAGCGGAAAAATAAACATTTTGACAGATGTGTTTGTTATCTTTCAGAAGTCTACTCTTAATTTTCCGCTATTTTCTCCCGCCCATTTATTTATAATTTTCTTTTGCATCGGTTTTTAAACTATCAAAATGATCGAACGAATCGAACAGACGGAAAAGTAAACGCGTTCACGCATAAATATTTCAGTTACGTGCGTTTAAGCGTGTGAACGAGAAAGAGAGCGGAAGTCAGTGAGTGAATGTGTGAGTGTGTGTGTGTGTGTGAGAGAGAGAGAGAGACAGAGACAGGGACAGGGACAGAGAGAGAGAGAGACAGAGAGAGTTTACCCGATTTAGTACAAAAAGGTATGAATATTAAACTAGTTTATTCATAAAATAATATATAAAGTTTTCGTATACGAATTCTATATATTTTAGTTTTTGGAATAACTGTATTTCTACGGGACGGGGAGTCCCTTTGGCGTAGCGGCTAACATGCAGGACTGTAAAATCGTAGAAGCGAGTTCGAAATCTAGTTATTCTACTACGTTCACTTTCTGACTCATACACTTGCGAAAGGTATGAACCCTCTTATCCCCAAGCTATGAGCTTAATAGTATTACTACTGTTTTTCTACAAGGCTGGCTTTGGAGTTGAATAACCCTCAAATAGTTTTCTGCAATTAAACAAAGAACCAACCAAACCATTTCTACGTGTGCAGGTAATACATTGATCTGACTATGCATGACACTTTGATCCTGGACAAAGCACACAGCTACTACACTTTGATCTTAGACAGAAGTAAAAATCCATACATAAATAGAACTGTGCTAAGTAAAGTAAGTAAGGTCGTCGGGGCGGCCTAATGTCGGTATGAGCCAGACAGCGAGGGAGTCTATCCGCTTTTCACTAGCGCTAGACCAAGGAGATTATTTTTAGCATCTGAGGTGGAGCGCCACACCTACCACCAGTTCTTTCTGTGCTACTCATAACGCTGAGTTGGCGAGGGCCGGTATCGAACTAGGAACCTTGTGGTTTCTAGCCGAACGCTCTACCGACTGAGCTTTTGCCTGAAATTATATCGTGCTTATAATAAGGAACGTCTTTTTTTGTTTTTCTGTTTATAACTTATATAAATTATAAACAGAAATTATAAACTGTTTATAATCTATATAAATTATAAACAGAAAAACAAAACAAAAAAGAAGTAAATTTGTGAAGTAACGTTTTTTGTTTTTCGACTAGAAAACTTTCTATTACAAAATGGTTTAATCCTGTACCATATGGATCATATAACTCAAATATTCCCCCCGGCAAGTAAATATTTTTAGATTCCACTTGAGGTTTTATAGAGATGTTATAAATTGAAAAGTAGAGTAATTAACATTAAAGTTATTTTCTCGTTTTTTTACAAAATACTCTTTTTTTATAATAGAGGAAAGTGTGGATATAACAACACAGACAGCTAAATTCAATTGATATTCCGCCTCATTATTGGATGAAGCTTCTTCAGAACTTTATTGACATAAGTACTTGTACATTCTGCTTTTATAGTGAAAAGGTAAATGAGCAAGGGGTGATGGAAAGTCGGGTAGGGTTGACGTGTAGGGAAAGGTACTTTTATTTTTCTATGGGGTCAGTCGGTTGAATTAGAAGAGAATCTTATATTTGGAGTGTGGGTAAAATGTGTTGATGCCCTATGTGTGTCAGGGGGGCAGGGATATTTTTGTTTGAAAGTATCTTAGAGAAGTCCTCAAAGTTCTTGTTGAAATAAATGCATTTACTATCCGCTTTTGTATATTTAAAAGTTAATTGGATAAGGGAAGTACAGGGCGAGAGTAAAAGAGGACGGGTGGTGTTTTTATTATAAATTAATTAATTTTATGAATCTATAGACACTTCTAAGCTTAAACAATGGAAAGTGTAGGCCATCCAGGTAAAATCTACACCAAACAGTGCGGATTCCGGATGTCGCGAGGAAGACCTGCAGAAGCGATGACTGATGGGAATGGATGGCAAGAGAGTTGTTGATATCCATTCTGTCGGCGTAACCTGATGAGGATATAAACAAAAATGAACGACTTATTGTTTTGGTTTCATAGGGTCACTGCCCTAAGCATGCTAACAAATAATACCTAATAATATCCGTTTTGATTTTATAATCTTCATGAGAAATATATCAAGTTTATCTTCGTATATCTATCTCTGTATCACCTTGTTGACTGCAGCAGAATAATACATCGACTGCACCGCCAGGACCCCATCTATGAGTTAAATAGAAAAATGATTTTAAAACATGTGCTTAAGGAAAAAAATTGTATTTAAAGAAATTGTACATCCATCAAGAATGAATAAATCAAAACGTATTCGGCATTAAATAACCTGAATGGTTTGAGATGCCGTAAAATCTAACCGGTCAAATAAACAAACAGATATCTCTGTATATTTGAGCGTGCTTTGAAATTAGTTTCCCGTTGCTGTTTTGTTTTTTTTTTCCTTCCTAAATTTACAATACATTTTCTTCGTGAATCAAAAGATCTCGATATCAGGGTATCATATGTCGTTTACTAAGTAGCGAGAAAGATCTGTGACTCTTACATCAACTATCGATCCGGACTCGACCTGCATCCGAGAACCTACAAGTAAAAATCTATAGCAAATATCGAACTCAGTCCAACCATTGTTGTGCTGAACATTGATTTTCCTATTGCGAAAGTCAGTGGAAAAAGTTTCAAAGAATAAGTAAGAATAGAATCCACTGACAAGCAGTAAAACAAAGAGAGCGATTGAATAATCAAGATGATTGTTTCACAGAAGCTGCTTTTCACAATGAATATTTGTCTATTCTTATGCAAAACTCTAATCAGCTATTGGACACGAGAGATTTATTGATCTCAAGCTCATTACATGACTCATATATTTATATATATAGATATGTGTGTGTGTGTGTGTGCGTGTGTGTATCTGTGTCTGTGTCTGTGTGTATGCGCGCGTGTGTGTACATATAACTATATATATATATATATATATATATATATATATATATACATATATATTTATGCGTTTATATACACATATATGCGTGTATATAGTTTATAAACATATCTAAATGCATATATATATATATATATATATATATATATATAATAATATACCAAGCGTAAATCCTCGCGGTGAGACAAAAAACCAGCAAATAGTTTGATTGTCAAAATACACTACCAAACATCAACCGGGGAGAAAAATTTTTTGAAAAAAAGAAAAGACCAAGATAGTCGTACCAACAAAAAATAATCTATTGGTACAATATTTGTCCAAAAGAAAAAACAATATATATATATATATATATATATATATATATATATATATATTCATATAACCGCTAGGAGAATAAGCTAATAAGTAAAAAGTGCCCAATACTTAAGTAGAGCAAATAATAAAGATAAATCTAATGAGTCAGACGAACCTACTATTAGTTTCGCTCAATGCTCTTAAGCGCTAAGATCTCACTGTTATATATATATATATATATATATATATATATATATATATATATATGGCTATGTGTATATATGTGTATGTGTGAGTGTATATGTATAGATATGCGAGTATATGTGTTTATGTGTATATATATATGTGTATATATGCATATACACATGTATGCGTATATATAGTGTATATACATATCTAAATACATATATGTATGTATGCATATATATATATATATATATATGGCTGTGTGTATGCAGTGTGTATGCATATGTGTATATATCTGTGCATGAGTGTATATGTAGATATGCGTATATATATATATATGTGTGTGTATATATGTGTATATATATATACGTATATTTGGGTATAAATAGTGTATAAACATATATGTATATATCATATAGTGTTTATATATGTATAGGGTTGTGTGTATACATATATGTAAATATATTTCGAAGGTTTTTAAACCATCCCCATTGCTTTTATAACTTTACCTTATTAACAATGTTCGCAGTGTTACGATTTTAGTAGCCATCCTTTCGACTTCAAGCAAAGTGAGATCCTTGGTAAAGAGTCCTTCAGTTGTTCCTTGGTGCTCCTCAGTCTTGCAAGTTCTTCGTCAATAATTGCAAATGGACATCTCTCAGTATCAGTGATTAAGTAAAACAACCAGCCACGCATTGGCTGAGGTTTAAACCATGTGACCTCGCTTAGTCTATAAATTTAAGTGGTGTATGTTAAGTTTTAAAGACCATTGCTTGGCCTTATAGCAGAAGCAATTATCTGGTGGAATCCTTGATAAAGAGTCGGTCGACAATGGGAATCCGTTGGTTACTAAAGTGTCCTCAGTTACTGGTAATCGTTTAAGTCGTTCGGGAGTATTGGTAAAGATCCCGGCAATCCTATATGCGTCCTCAAAGAGTGTATTTGATGTGTGACCATTATTGGGGGTTTAAGTATCTTATCAGGCCAGTAGTACTGCCAGTGATTGGTTAGAAGAGTCAATCACGTGACCTTGGCCAGTATATAAGTATAGGCGGGGATCTAGTACACACCTTATATACACAAAATACGGATACCTCACGTGGTGTAATGGTTAGCAAGCTCGCTTCGCAAACCATTGTTAGTGAGTTCGATTCTCATTGGGAGCCCCATACTTCTGGCCGTGTGCCATATCTAAGCTCAGCTTAGTAAATAACTATATACACAAAATACGGATACCTCATGTGGTGTAATGGTTAGCAAGCTAGATTAGCAGACCATTGTTAGTGAGTTCGATTCTCACTGGGTGCCCCACACTTCTGACCTTGTGCCACATCTGAGCTAATCTTAGTAAATAACAATATACACAAAATACGGGTACCTAACGTGGTGTAATGGTTAGCAAGCTAGATTAGCAGACCATTGTTAGTGAGTTCGATTCTCACTGGGTGCCCCACACTTCTGGCCTTGTTTCGCATCTGAGCTAAGCTTAGTAAATAACTATATATACAAAATACGGGCACCTCATGTGGTGTAATGGTTAGCAAGCAAAATTAGCAGACTATTGTTAGTGAGTTTGATTCTCACTGGGTGCCCCACACTTCTGACCTTGTGCCACATCTGAGCTAATCTTAGTAAATAACTATATAACCAAAATATGGGTACCTCATTTGGTGTAATGGTTAGCAAGCTAGATTAGCAGACCAGTGTTAGTGAGTTCGATTCTCACTGGGTGCCCCACACTTCTGACCTTGTGCCACATCTGAGCTAATCTTAGTTAATAACTATATACACAAAATACCGGTACCTCACGTGGTGTAATGGTTAGCAAGCTGGATTTGTAGACCATTGTTAATGAGTTCGATTCTCATTATGCACCCCATACTTAAGGCCTTGTGCCACATCTAAGCTAAGCTTAGTAAATAACTATATACACAAAATACAACAGTGTATTGTAGCACACTTTATATACAAAATAATCATTGCATTCAACCAAAATTTTCCAGAGAATCTCCGAAATTTCTACCTCCAATAATTTATGCATTTTTTCTTTATTTATCACATCGTCAAAGATAATATTTAGAATAGGAGGTTCCGTGTTAAATTTTATTTCCAATGTGAAATATACGAAAGATGAATATGCGCTTTGCTTGCCTGCAGGATGAATTTCCGTTTCCACATCTGTACGACTTGATCATCTCTTAAGACGTTTGAATATTACATTCATCATATAAATGAATTATTATTTATTACATTATAAAGAATATAAATAATGATAAACTGATATAAGTTGTCTTAATTGTAATAAATGGAATTATAGTTTATGCCTCATCTACACAGCCCACATTTGTGTTTGTGTATCAATATTTATCCGGCAGATTAATTGCAAAAGATGACATTAGGTAAGATAGGTTTTGAAAATGAAAAAGAAAAATAAGTTTTTAATGAATTAGACTGGCATCATTTCTCTTGAGGCTCATTGCAGATTATAAAAACAGTTCGATATAACGTAGAATCGGTAAACTAAAGAACTTTCCGGTTAAATCGAATTTAACGGACCTAAATTCCACCATTGTATTGTTGCATACCCTTCTTTATTACTTCTTTACTAACTTCTTACTTCTATTCTTCTTCTATTCTTCTGACATCTTAAGTTCTTCTAGGTCTCTTCTAACATCTCTTTTTCGTCTGAACTTCATCCTGGTGAATTTGTGTCTGGTCTTCCATTGGGGATTTCTCTTTATCAGAAGCCCTGTGTCATTGGTAGTTTTTAGATAATAACACAAGACTTCGATTTACTTAGATCACATTTTATTTCGAAATCCCCACCAGACTACCTGCGCAGATCGAGTCGGAGCGAGTATAACACGACTCACCACCGTCGTGGTTTCTCGCCGACTGACTAAAATCTATTTCTAATCTAAACCAGAAGAGGGTCTTCTCCACCGATTCTCACGATATCCACCGGAAAGGATCAGGATGAGGTCAAGCCTTGTCACTCATCATTCAAGGCCGTGGGCTGCAACTTAGCCATTTTGATTTCTACACTAGTGTACATAGATATTAAGAATCTAATAATTATATAACAGTATATCATCCCCGAAAGAAAAAAAATCAGGGAATTAACCGAATTTAATGAAATTTTCAGTGTTGATATATTAATGAATAAAAGATATAACGCACTCGTTATTTTATTTAAAAAGTCTTACAGTTTTTTGCAGGTCAGTTAACTTTAAACCACGTATCTTTCGTCATTTTTTCGAATCTATGTTACGCCTCAAAGATACGTGGCTTAAAGTTAACTGACCTAAAAAAATGTAGAAATTTTTAAATAAAATAACGGGTGCATTATATCTTTTAATCATTGGTATATGAACACAGAAAATTTCATTAAATTCGGTTATTTCCCTGTTTTTTTTTTTTTTTTTTTTTTTTTGTATTTTTTCTTTAGCGGGGTGGAATTTAGGTCCGTTAAATTCGATGTAACCACTTTCGTTTATTGTGAATCATATATATGGAATAAACGCTTGTACGAACAAAATTCCCTGAGAGATCCAATATCGTAAGTATAAGATATCAAGCGACGTTAGGTTTTGTTTATTTGTTTTACGATATATCATCCCTTTACGAGTTATCTAATTCTGAAACAAATCATTTTAATAAGAGTTTTTATGTTTCAAGTTATTAATATCTTCAAATTGGCAAAAATGATGTTAATTAACTTCATTTGGTTTGATTTAGGTCGGATTGGTTGGTTTAATGGTATAATAAAATGTGGGTTATTTAGTGCCAAAAAAACTATTAGACTGTGAGATAAAAGTTGGTAGATGGATTTTGTGGATCTATTTCAAATCTGATTCATAATTGTTTATATAGTTTTATTTCACTTAAGAATGATAAAATGTCATCTATGCTAGTATTCTCAAACAGATCCCTCATATTATTTATGTTGAAATACTTATTTCTGAATGGAGCGAAAACCCCACTCAGTGTCAATTTTGAAGCGGTATTTAACAGGTTTTAATTCAGAGTGTTATATACCCGTTCTCATGGAAGTGCGAGGTGTAATGGTTAAAGGCATGAGAAATGGACTTGTCGCCCCGAGTTCAAATCCTGTAGTGGTAATTGCATTTCACTTAGCACTAATACCATTGGAAAATGTATGAATCCTACTCTCCCTCCAGCTATGGATAAGTAGTAGGGCAGACTGGGCACTTTAACCTTGGTTAGGCAACCGGTCTAAGCGAAGGAAAACTCTGAATTCAAACCTGTTGAACTCCGCTTAAAAAATTGACCTTGTGTCACATCCTGCCTGTGCGGAGGGGTTGGTAAATATATATATACCCGTTCTCACATATCGTTCATCTCGGGTATATAATTGGAGAGAGACAGAGTGTGAGAGATAAGGAGATGAGGGGTGTTTCTGGTTCGATACCGACCCACGCCAACTCAGCGATCTGTGCGGTAAAGTGAGGTAAGTGTGGCGTCCCACCTCAGACGCCAAAAACAATATCCTTGATCTAGCGCTAGTGAAAAGGGGATAGACTCCCTCGCTTTCTGGCTGATACCGACTTTAGGCCACCCCGACGACTTTTACTCGTTAACAATTTCTACTTGTTAACTCTTCGGCCACCATGTTCTTCGGGGCTGACTATCGGGCTAATCTCTGCGGGTCTATTCTTTCGTGTTCGGGCTGGGCGTCTGAGTTGTTTTTCTTCTAAGTCATTTATTTCAACAACCCCAGCCCAACTCAACGCAGCGGTGGAAGAGTCATCTCGAGAGCCGAGATCAGCGTCCGTTCTCGGCTAGAATCTAGTCGCATCTAAAATTAAATTGTCTCACGCCTGTAATCACGCGCAGCAGGAGGGGTTAAGTTGGGGTCTTCATTAATCAATCATTGGAAATTTTCCACTTATCTCCTTCCGATTTTGAATCTAACGATCTCCTCGACAAGCTAAAGAGACGATTCTTCCAGGCTGTGGTCGTGTCGGTACTGCTGTATGGCTGTACCACCTGGACCCTAACGAAACGCATCGATTATAAGCTAGATAGGAGCTGCACAAGAATGCTGTGAGCGGTCCTGAATAAGTCGTGGAAGCAGCATACCACAAAGAAACAACTGTATGGCCACCTGCCCCCCATCTCACAAACCATACCGAGTAAGACGGACTAGCCATGCAGGACACAGCTGGAGAAGCAGGGATGAGCTCGCAAGCGACGTACTACTGTGGAAGCCAGCACATGGACACGCTAATGTGGGCTGCCCAGCCAGTACCTACATTGACCAATTATGTAAGGATGCTGGTTGCTGCGTGGAGGAGCTCCCAGAGTCGATGAATGATAGGGAAGGTTGTCGAGATATCGTCATGGATATCCGTGCAAACTGCGCGTCATGATGATGATGATGAATACCTTTCGATGTCACATTTTTTCAGTACCTGCTATGACCGTAAGTAAGTAAGGAAAAGTCGACGGGGCGGCCTAAAGTCGGTATCAGCCAATCAGCGAGGGAGTCTATCCCCTTTTCAATAGCGCTAGACCAAGGAGATTGTTTTAGAATCTGAGGTGGAGCGCCACACATACCATCAGCTCCTTACTTTACCGCATAGATCCCTGTGCTACTCATAACGCTGAGTTGGCGGGGACCGGTATCGAACTAGGAATCTTGTGGTTTCTAGCCGAACCGACTGAGCTAATCCGGCACGTACCTATATACTTGAGTAATGAACGACTTCGATTAAGGAGTGCCCCCTAATTTTAGCGACAAAGGTGTTTTTTATCATATACTCCGTGTATTGAACGAACCCTAAAATGAGGCTATGTTATCATAAATTGCGTGTAATGAACGACCCCTTGTCTTTTAGGTGTGAAAATTGGTTTTAAAACGACGTTCATTACACGAATATATTTTTTATTTTCTTTTAAGAGCAGTAAACACAATTGCACTCGCTTTGAAGAGCTGTTTTTATGGAGTTATTGAAAACTACAAAATGAAAAATAAGATTATTAAATTACTAGATAACAACAATATTCTATCATTTATGTCTAAAGAAATAGCAGTTTCTATTTTACTTTTTTCAATTCTTTTTTTTTATTCATTTTGTTTTTCTCTTAACATATGCCACACAGATTGAATACAAAATTGGCTCGGGGAAAAGTTTTACTCAAAATGTGCACCACCCTAGGGAAATATATATATATATTTTTTAAATTCATTTTTATCTTATTATTTTTTTAATTTTTTACCGCAGAAAATTACAAGTGGTAATCTGAAAAGTAGTAAGCATATCAGGTTCAATGTTAATCAGTGTGAAAATGTAACTAATTATTACTTCAATTCCACGATTCTACAATTTGATGTGTCACTTTATATCTAAATCGTTAGAGTGAATAATCGTTTTGACGTATTTCTTAAATAAATCAAGAGTTACATGAAAGCGCACTTAGAGGAGTTGAGAATACACTTGTTACATAATCTATGCGGTTGCATAAGATTATTGTCAATCCCCTGTAATTATGAGGGGATGGACCCTTTCATACTATGACCGGGTCCTTCTATGGAAAATTACAGAAGCCCGCCAAATATGTGAAGTCACGTGGGACCTTTTGAGTCCCCAGTTAGACGTCAGGCAGAGCAGTCAGCCATGATGCTCTGTCTAAAACTGTAACTCTGCATACGCGCGCTATGTTATGTCTGAGTTGGGGATTTACCGAATAAAGTAACATTAAAAGAAAATCGAAGTCTTGTGTTTACTAAAAACTAACAATGACACAGGGCTTCTTATAACGAGAAATCCCTAGCATAGAAGACCAGACCGGAATCCCCAAGTTAACACCAGACGCTAGACCAGACCAAGATGATAGACGATCAGATAAGCAAAGCCGGCCAGAGGAAAATACGACCAGAGTAAGAAGTAAGAAAGGGTATACAACATTATATCGATTTGGTACGGTAAAAACGTCAGTGCGTTACACACTGACTGTATTCCCTGAAAAAGAATAAGATACCACCAAAAAGATGACCTGGGTTTAACACTGGATCTGCTGGGAAAGCTCTTGTTCTGGAAATTTGGGGAATGGGGTGTACCCCTTCATTGCCATTACTCCCAGGTCAATTCAAGTAGTCAAGTAGAAAATTAACTATGTTTTGCATTTCTCCTTGCTCTTTTCTCTTGAACGATACAAAAATGATATTAGATGGATGCAACAAAAAAAAGACACTTTTTAGCTGTCAGTAGAGCACTTGCCTAAGAATCGCAAGGTTTCTGGTTCGATACCGTCCCTTACCAACTCAGTGTATGATTGACGTACGTGAAAGGGATGAACCACACCAGACTGAGATGCCGTGCTCACCTGATATATTTCGGGTGATACTGCTGGGGAAGCCGGGCGAACTCATAAGTGACGTTTACCTGTGGACACTACACAGGAACACACCAGTGTAGGCCGACTAGCAGAGACAAATTGATCAGCTCTGTGATCATACTGCATGCCGTGCGTAAGACCTACCAGTACGATGAACGATAGGGAACGATAGTGTGTGTGTGTGTGTGTGTGTGTGTGTGTGTGTGTGTGTGAGAGAGAGAGAGAGAGAGAGAGAGAGAGAGAGAGAGAGAGAGAGAGAGAGAATTAGTGCTGTCAACATGACCTGAAGTAGATTATGATCCTGAATGCCGTATTTTCCACCTAATAATTACTGGAGTGCGGTGTATCCCCTTCATTGCCATTACTCCCAGGCCAACTCTAACAAGTAGAAAATAACTATTTTTGCATTTCTCCTTGCTCTTTTCACTTGAACGATACGAAAAAATGATATTAGATGGATGCAACAAAAAAGAACACTTTTAGCTCAGTCGGTAGAGCACTTGCCTAAGAATCGCAAGGTTTCTGGTTCGACATACCGATATCCTACGGTTTGCACTTTTTAACCGGCAAATACAAGCCAAACTAAGAGTGCATAAACATGCAAATATTTTTTTATCGTAAATTGATAAAAATTTATAAGCAACACAAATTTCTGTTTTGTCGTATTTGGCAAGATGTTAGATTTTATCTGAGCGAAAATCCCATACACCATCAAGAAAACGAGAAAATAAAAGTCATGGGATATATTTTGCAAACCAACGAATTTTTATTGTTTGCTATGCTAACGACCAAAAATGATTTTCTGTTCAATATAAAAAAAGGACCAACATTTTGTTATTTAGTAAAGACCAAACTTCTTTCAACCCTTCATCGACAAATCTTTCAGAGCCAATTTCTCAAGAAATATCCAATCTTCTCTATTAATACAACAATAAAATTTGATAGCGAGCTTTTGATATCCCAATATTTTTTTTCTATTAAACATCCAATCTATTTAGCTCTGCCCAAAACTAGTTTTATATATATATATATATATATATATATATATATATATATATATATATATATATATATATAATGCTGAACCGCCTCTTTATAGTTAATGTCTTTCTAATCACGTTATTATTCATTATGTTTCTTCACCTCGTACTTATGTGAGTGTCTACTGCTTTCTATTCAACTGAACTTAGTACCCGCCCTGTCGTCTGGGGCGTTAGAATGTACCGACTGCACCTCTGCAGAGGGTAAGACTCCCCCAATGGGGCCACCTGTTGGCCGTGGGTGGCGACCCGTGATGCTTAAGGTAGAGCCCAGGTGAGCAGTTCATGACATGCAATACTCCACTTTGGCCCTATGGGCTAGACGGGCGGTCGGAGAGGCCCCCTCCGATCAATCGGCTGGTCACGTCAAGCCCTAGCACCTATATGATTTCCCAACCTATGCCCTTATGGCAAGCCCCAACCTTTTTATCACATGGGTGCTAGAAGGCGGTGGCTGCCCGTCTACATGTCCTGGGAATGACGTTAAACAAAAAGTTTGGAGGTTTGGGAATGTGGAGCACCCCATTCATCACCATTGCTCCCTGGTCCACTCTGACCCGGAGTGGTAGTACCTTTTAGGGTCCCATCTTTGGGTTAAATAGAAAAATGTATTTATTAAAAAAATTGTATTATCCATTAAGAATTGATTTATTTCAAAACTTTATCGGCATTAAATGACCCACTGAGGTTGATATGCCGTAAAACAAAACAAACCCCCCCCCCAAAAAAAATGAACTTAGTACATTTCAAATCCAAAATAGAAAGAGAATAAAGATTGTATTCTTCAGATATTTCAGTTACCTTCTTCCTACTTTAACAATCAGCACTTGAAATACTTGAATCTACATGGAATCGGACAGTGATCAAATATTCACAATGCTAAAAACGATATTATATACAAATAAAAGTAAAGTCGTCGGGCTGGCCTATAGTCGGTATCAGCCAATCAGAGCGGGAGTCCATCCCCTGTTCACTAGCACTAGACCAGGGAGATATTTTGTGCATCTGAGGTAAAGTCTTCGTGGTGGCCTAAAGTCAATCCCATTTTCACTTATGCTAGACCGAGGAGATTGTTCTTTTAGCGTATGAGGTGGAGCCCCACGCCTACTATCAGCTCCACACTTTGCTGCTCAGATCCCTGTGCTACTCATACGCTGAGTTGGTCGTATTTGACAATTATTAAAGTTGATATTAGCCGAACAGTGAGGAAGTCGATTCCCTTTTCGCTACAGCTAGACGAGGAATATTATTTTTGCTGGGTTGGAGCGACCCGTCTACCATCAGTTCCCAGATGCCGCATTGGCGAGGACAGATATCGAACCTTGAACCTGAAAATTCCTAGACGGATGCTCTACTGACTGAGATAATGATCTGGATGGTTTCAATTTTTCGAGTTTTCCCATGTCTCTTTTACGGGTCTTTGGAGACCGTTACAAAGACACCAATGTCGAGGTATATCAGAAAAGTTCCAGTATGTCAGAAACTTCGATGTGCGCCCACAAGAATGCTACGAGCAGTTTTGAACAAGTCGTGGAAACAACATCCCCAAGGGAGCAGCTATATGGTCACCTGCCCCCTATCTCACAGACCATCCGAGTGAGACGGACTAGACATGCAGGGCACTGCTGGAGAAACAAGGATGAACTCATAAGCGATGTTCTCCTGTGGAAGCCAACACATGGACATGCCAGTGTGGGCCGCCCAGCAAGGACATACATTGACCAGCTATGTAAAGATGCTGGCTGCAGCGAGGAAGAACTCCCTGGGGCGATGAATGATAGGGAAGGCTGGCGAGAGATTGTCATGGATATCCGTGTTGCCTGCGCGACATGATGATGATGATGATCTCAGCATTATTCCAGCCATTCTCCTTTAAGATAGGCGTTCATCAAAATGCAGAAGCCAGTAGACGAGTCTCTTCTTTTATTTCTTTTGTCGTGCTAGTGTTTTTATTCGACTGCTTTTGTTTCGAAAGAGAAAACATTTTTAAATATTGTTTTTGTTTCTTTCTGTTTTTTATTCTTTATTTTTTTATTTTTTTTTATTGGATACGTTTTGTTTGCCTCGCAGATATACATTATCGATCAGGAATAGTCGTAAACGACGTCTGATTGTGATTATGAATTCGCCAGCAGATTTTGAGAGACCTTAATAGTGACTTTCTGAATGCCTGTCTGACTATCATGAATGTACTGGATGAGTTGGAAATCTTTGAAATTAATAGTATCCATCAGAATGAGGAAATGTACTTGTGGAACACCTTTCAACTTTCAAACACTTCCAGAAGTTCTCGTTGCCGCTATTTTATTACACTCTTCACATAATAATGAACTGAAGAGGCCTAATGTCAGGATGAATACAGAAACTAACCAGTTTTCGATTTAAAACTTTTCCTCTGACAGAAATGGATTCCAAGATGGTCATGGTATAAAAATAAGACTAACAATTTGTTACATAATTGTATGGTAGCGTAGGGCTTTTGACAAACCCTGTAGCGTGAGATCTGAGGGGATGGAAAAATAACAGCAATGGTTAATGACCCCAACGGACCCCAGAGGCGAGAATCTCACAGGTCACGTGAGATTTAGTTAGTTAGTCAGTTTGCAGCCAGACCCCGGTTGTGACAGACGTGTCCTACCTCGGCCGTGACTCCGCACGATGAGTTAGAAAGGGCAAATAAAGTCTTTGATCAAAGCCATAAGTCTTGTTGATTAGTTATTACATGACTTAAAGCAACAAGTTAGAAGACCAACGAAGATAAAAAAAAAAGTAGTAAAGAGAAACCAGACTTGGCGATCACATCATGGCCGGAATAGAAAGAGAAGAAGAAGTAAAAATACAACATGGCGACTGGAAGAGTACAACTAAGTAAGTTATGTATGTGTCTATTTCTCTCTGATGCCTCTACCTATCATAAGAACTATTGTAATACGAGGGTATATAAGTGTAATACCAAATTAACTTATCTTTATCTGAGCCATTGTTGCAATCGATTTTTTTTCTGAAGGAAATTCCCCGACGTCTAGGTATAAAATTAACCCAGACCGGTTGGTATGGCTTTAAAATAAATCAGTCACAAGGTTTAGTTCTTTCTCGGCAATATTTCTATGTTTGATAAAATAAATGCTGTTAGAAATAAAGTGTACATTTATTTAATCGATGCAGATTTCAGGATATTAATAGTTATATTTAACGTGTAGTTGTATTTTATTTCTTCTCCCATGCCATTCTGTCGGCTGGGGTACCAAATAATCCGACTGCACCTCTACAGAAGGGTAACAATCCGCGCAAGTGGGCCACCTGTTGGCCGCGGGTGGCGACTACATGAGGTTTTAGGGTGGAATCCTAGTGGCTCAGTTATCCATGGCATGCAAAACTCCACTTTAAACCTTACTCGAGATAGACGGTCGGTCGGAGAGGAACCCTCTGATCAATCGGCTTCTCCTATCAAGCCCTAGCACCCATATGATATTCCCGGTCATAAAGCTCTTATGGCAAACCCAAAAAACTTTTTATCATATACGTGTACTAGAAAGCGGTGGTTGATGGTCTTAGTGTTCTTGCTATGATGCTAAACTGTATCTAGTGGTGAGGTTTCAATTCTGCAACTCTGGGGAATGTGGAATACACATTCATCACCATTATTCTCGGGTCTGGAGTGGTAGTATCTGTTAGGGTCCAACCTATAGGTTAAATAGATAAAAAAAGTGTGTTCTAAGAATA
Source organism: Doryteuthis pealeii (assembly GCA_023376005.1). Lineage (NCBI taxonomy): Eukaryota > Metazoa > Mollusca > Cephalopoda > Myopsida > Loliginidae > Doryteuthis > Doryteuthis pealeii. Next base: position 17,570,803 of record CM042143.1, read on the forward strand.
TGTATACCCAACAAGAAAAAATAAACAAAAATGTCTTCGGCATAAAATAACCCAACAAGAGTTGACATGCCATAAAATCCAACCAACCTACCAACCAACCGTACGTAATATTTCTGTGTTTATAAAACCAATGCTGTTAGAAGTAAATTGTAACTTTCTTTAAATACTTATAATGTTTGTTTGTTTTGTTTAACGGCATATCAACCTCAGTGGGTCATTTAATGCCGATAAAGTTTTGAAATAAATCAATTCTTAATGGATAATACCATTTTTTTAATAGATACATTTTTCTATTTAACCCATAGATGGGACCCTAACAGGTACTACCACTCCGGGTCAGAGTGGACCAGGGAGCAATGGTGATGAATGGGGTGCTCCACATTCCCCGAACCTCCAAAACTGGAACCTCACC
>CM042143.1:17578714-17591214 GCA_023376005.1 Doryteuthis pealeii
TGACATGGTTACAGTGACCCACGAAAAATGGACAATATTACCTTTAGGCATCCTTATTGATCTCGATTAAGAAAGGACATGTTTTTCATTTACACAGTCAATATTCGGTTATTTGTTAGGGGTTAGGGTTAGGGGTTAGTTTTATAATTTTTTTTCCAATCTAAAATCGTCTCTTAAAACAACCGGATATTGACGGTGTAAATGAAAAACATGTCCTTTCTTAATCGAGATCAAAAAGGGGTGCCTAAAGATCATATGATCCTGAAAAATTCATAAATATTTTAGGTTTGAAATAGTACAGAAGCAGAAAAATATATCAACCAAGTTTTCATTGTTTGTTTGTTTATAGAGTTTAACGGCATATCAACCCGTCTGGGGTTATGTCATGCCTAACGGTCAGGAAGTAATACATATTGTGTATTTATATTTATATTTTTAGTAATTTGTTTTAACAATGTGTTAGCATTATTGGGATTATGTTGTATGGTATTGATTTGTTTCATGTGTATATTCTATGGTATAATTTCATTTCCCTCAAAAAGGAGAGAATATCCTTCATGTTGACATTTTCAAACAGATCTTTCATATTGTTTGCTTTAAAATAACGGTTTCTGATGTGAGCAAAAAACTTGCATTCCATGAATAAGTGTTTAACTGTCAAAGGTGTTTGACATGTACCAAGTTTTTAGTAATTGTATAGATAACATAAATATTGTCCTTCTTTTGTTTTTTGTTTTGTCTCGTTTTTCTGGTTGACAATGAGTTTATAGAATGTCAACAAAATTATATTTTTAAAAAAATTTGTATCTATTTTTTAATTGAAGTGATCTGGATTATTATGCATTCGGTGCCGTAAAATAAGACACCAACCGCTCTCCCTGCAGCACCGGAACCCAGCTGGAGGTCAAGATTAAGTAGGTGCTATAAGATCTTCCCTTGAACACAGAGAGAAAAATATGCACCAGGTTCTGTAGCCATCTTGAGGCCGTGGTAGAATCTGAGGGCATAAACTTTTATCTCGCAATAATTATTTAGTTTTTTGTTGTTTTTTTAATGGATACTTTTATGGTTTTATGGGATATTGTTTTCTTTTCCTTTAAAAATGCTGTCAAATTTAAATCAACAATCTATATATGAGTAGAGCCAAGATTTTTAGACTTTTGTTTAGTAAAGATTTCCTATTATTGTCTTTATGTTTCATCACACATCATGCTAGTTCTATTTCGGTTCGCTAAGTTAGGGCTCATATATATATATATATATACACACATATTATATATATATTATATATATAATATATATATATATATATAATTAAAAATCAATGTCAAATTAATGAATGGATGAAACAAGAATGAATGAAATGAGGGGGATAAATGAAAAATCCTTTCCAAGGGACCCTTCTCAAATGTATTAAAACACTTTTTGAGAGTAGGGTCCCTGATAGAAAGTATTTCTCATCTATTATTAGACTCCTTTGAAGCATCAAGTTAATATAATTATTTTATAACTTATTAGAGAAGAAAAAATTGATCTCTTACCTTTGAAATATCTGTTGAGAATGGGTTTGAATTTTTATATGTATATATATTTAATCTTGTCTGGTTAACTTCCGGTGAATATTGCTACATTGTATCTATCTTGAATTCAAAATAAAAACGGTTAAATAGAAGAATTTATTTACTTGGCTTTTTTTTTCAGTTGTAAAATAAAATAAAATATATTAATTTAATTAGATAGATCAGTAAATAAATAAAAAGATTATCTTTAATTTAGTTCAGAATTTTCCTTCTCCTAGACAGATTGCCTTACCAATGTTGAAGAGCCCAGTCTGCCCTACTATTTACCCAAAGCTGGAGGGAGTATAGTTGGATTCATATCTTTCCCAAGGGTATTAGCGCGATGTGAAATGCAAACACTTTCGTTTCGGATATGAACTCGGGGCGACAAGTATATTTCCTGCGACTCTGACCATTATGCCACGCGTCTTCGTAATTAGGCGCTCATATATGTCTATGGAAATATGTTTCACTTCCTTCGTTTGCCAAAATTCTTTGAGTAATAAAGAAAATAAGAAAATAACATGACGTATAATATAATGGGATACAGTAAGTAAAACAATATGTGCAATAACATTTTCTGTATTTTATATGAAACAGGACTTTTGCAGTTGGATATTGTGTAACGTAGCGGCGGCGTCACGGTACTAAATTGCAACAGTTTTATCTTCGTTGTAAGGGATGACAATAACAACAAAGTTATCCTCCAGAAGTTTATTGAAATAAATTCAAGCTTCTTAACTTCGAGAGAGAGGGTCAGCTTAATTAATATATTCAGTCTTTAGACTTTCGGTCCTTCGATGAAATTTCTGGGTGACAAGCTTTTTCAGTTGGTAAATATTAAGGCTAGCTTTTCCAACATCAACTACACAAGATCCCGCTCGGCCAACTAACTCGCATCGACTCTCCCGATTACTGACCCCGATCACCTCACTCTCTCCGGCTGACTGCCTCCTGGGCTGACTGACGACAGATCTGTCTCGAGCCCTCATCTCTTTTATATTCATAGCTACTCCTACGCATTTTTATCTCTTGATCTGATAACGGGCATTTGTTATATTTCTTTGTTTAATAAAACCTGGAAATTCATATTTCCGTTTGTACAATATATAACAATTGTAGGCATACCTGATGGTCGATGCCTAGCCTTGGTCAAGTATCTACTCACGCCAAGTTTATATTGCACTTATTGTGCGATCTCCTAATATTAGAATATTTACATCGCATCCCACGTATGCAGGTATGACACAAGGCCGATTAATGTGAGACCACCCTCGAGCTAAAGCTCATGGATTGGCGGGTGCATTCTTGCTCAAGGGGGCACCTCAGCATCTAAAACTAGTGTTGTGTACTGACATCAAATTCTATATGCTATATAGCAGCTTTTTCTTTACGTTGCTAAATTGCGTATCTGTATACGTAGCGGGTATGGTCACAGTACCCAAAGCGATGTATGTTAGTAGTCAGCTACTACCGACTACTGGACTTCAATAACAACAGATTCGTAGGTACAAGGAGGACCCTTTTTTATTTTCTTCGGTGAGTGGGTGTTGAAGGCACGGAGCTTACAATGAGTGCACGAGGGGTGGTTGTTGACGGGAGACGTGAAGTGTCCTTTCCGCTGCCGGCCGGCGTCTGAGTTGACTTGGGGATTTCGGTCTGGTTTTCTGTTACTATGTTCTTGCTGGCTGGTCGTCATTTCTTAGTCTTGTTACCAAGACATTCATTAACCACAAGAACATATTAATTATCCCAACTTTTATTTCCTTAACTATACATAATCCTCTAACAAACATAGCGCGCGTGAGTTCCAGTTTAGACAGAGCAAAAAATGGCCGACCGTTCTACCTGACGTCTAACTGCAAACTGGCGACCGAACAGGTCCTACGTGACTTCACATATTTTGGTGGGCTTCTGTAATTTTCCATGGAAGGACCCGGCCATGATATGAAAAGGGTCACCCTCTCAGAATTACAGGGGATTGACAATAATATTATGCAACCACATAGATTATGTAACACTAGTCCCACCCCTTTAAATCAAGGGGTCAGGTCTTTCAAGGGATCACGCCGTTAATTAAACACTAATAGTTCAGTGGCCGAAGCCACCGGACCCCGGACCCCGGAGCCGGCGGCCGGTTTTATTCCTAATATTATAGACCCTTCTAATATTAGACTATAGTTTATGTCTCAGAACGTTGCATGAGTCGTAGGCGTTTACCTTATGTTGTTTTTAATTTAAAAATTGTTGTAGCTTTTTATACTTCAGAAAAATCCCGACTCGTTATTTGTACATGATTTGTTCGCCTGCATTTAAAGATCTTAGAAGTCTGTAATAAAAACTGCTAAAACGTGTGCAATAGTTCTCGTTTTTTTTGTGGGGTGGAGGGGGATTCTAAAAATGTTTTCGTCTTTTGGCCTTACATCTTGCCCAATATGACTATATTTCAAAGAGACATAAATCAGCCCAACGGTCTGTAAGCGATCGGCTTTGAGCATGGCCTGAAAGAGCAGTCATCCCAAAGATTTGTGTCACTTTCCCTCTCCTCCCTTCCAAATCCAATACGATGGATACTGCATAGATAAAAAAAAAAAGAAAGAGAGGAAGAGAGAAACAAATATATTTCCTTATTCAGTTCTCTGACAAGCCCATTGAGATATTGAAATACAAATTTATCTAATCATCACTTGTCAAATATACCATTGGACATGATTTCCTTTTTAGATGTAACGTGAATTCTTCTTTTAAATATAGTACACAACATCCACATATTGATATCGCTGTCTTCATTATTTCATAACAGTTCGCTTTATAAACAGATTTTTAATTGTTTTGTTTGTTTTGTTTTGTTTTACGGCATATCAACCTCAGTGGGTCATTTAATGCCGATAAAGTTTTGAAATAAATCAATTCTTAATGGATAATACAATTTTTTTATAAATACATTTTTCTATCTAACCCATAGATGGGACCCTAACGGGTACTACCACTCCGGGTCAGTGTGGACCAGGGAGCAATGGTGATGAAGGGGTGCTCCACATTCCTCAAACCTCCAAAACTGGAACCTCACCATCAGATAGTGTTTAACGTCATTCCCAGGTCATGTAGACCCGCAGCCACCGCCTTCTAGCACCCATATGATAAAAAGGGGTTTGGGGCTTGCCATAAGGGCAATAGGGTTTGGAAAATCATATAGGTGCTAGGGTTTGACGTGACCAGCCGATTGATCGGAGGGGGCCTCTCCGACCGCCCGTCTAGCCCAAGATAGGGCCAAAGTGGAGTATTGCATGTCATGAACTGCTCATCCACCTGGGCTCTATCCTTAAGCATCACGGGTCGCCACACACGGCCAACAGGTGGCCCCATTGGGGGAGTCTTACCCCTCTGCAGAGGTGCAGTCGGTGCATTCTAACGCCCCAGCCGACAGGGCCGACAGATTTTTAAATGAATTGATGCACAAAGTCCGAGATGAAGAACCATCTTTATTCTATGTTGATTTATTCAATTTTTGCTTTCTATGATGATATCGTTTCTACCATTCTACTCGCAGCTTCTTTTTTTTCCATGTCCTAGTCTTTGATAACTTTCTCAGTGGGCCCAGCGTAAGGATTTACAACATCTGAACATTTGATCAAGAAAAAATAGATATTAGATTTAAGGTTCTTATATTGCTTCGATGTAAATTGATTTAAGTGTCTTCATTGTTAAATAAGTCGTCGGGAGGCCTTAAAGCCGGCATCAGCAATAAGCGAGGGAGTATATCCCCTTTCCACTAGCGCTAGACCAAAGAAATTGTTTTTGCATCTGATGTGGAACGCCACACCTACCATCAGGGATCTGTGCGGTAAAGTAAGGAGCTGATGGTAAGTGTTACCATCAGCTCCTCATACGCTGAGTTGGCCAAGGCCGGTATCGAACTAGGAACTTTGTGATTTCTAGCCGAACGCCCTATCGACTGAGCTAACCCGGCACCTTGTTAATTATTGTTAAATATGTTGTTTGAAATACAGTTTTCAATAAAAATTCATTTAAAAAGTAATTTCTTTCCGATTGTCTGAGATAAATAACACTCATTATTATAGGATTGTTCATTCAACAGTTACGCTTATTTTATTGTTATTGTCAAAAAGTTATAAGCATTACTTTCTTCGATTTGGAACTCATGTAATTCTTACTGCCCTTTGAACTCTGTTCTGTATATATTTGATGCCTCTTTTCGGCTTGTGGAATTTGCGATTCCATAACACACACTGGTGGAAACAGTATAATTCCCCTATGGAAAATGTCAAGCAAATGATCGGTTTATGAATTAGGAGAAAACCCACAGAATTCAGGTCGCCATTGTTGGGTCACAGTTCTCAGGGAAAATTCTTTGGAAGCCGAGAATTCGAAGTAAAACATGTAAAGCCTATATGAAATTTACCATACAATGTGTACTACTCAGGTGATTGACAAGTACAGTTAATAACGGCTACTACAAGATCCTAATGCCGGTAATAGGCAAAAGTAAACGCAGTTTGTTCAGAAAATCACAAAATACATTAACTAAACTAGTACAAAATAAAAAACACCCTCCGGGTGATGTAAAAATAGATTTTTGAAACATATTGCCTGAGGGGTGGGAGTAAAAAAAATCAATGTCAGCGAGTTTGTACCCTAAGAAAGTAAACTCATCAAATTCATTAAAGGATTAAAAAGTAAAACAATTTGAAATGTAAACTTTTAATATGTATTAAAATAAAACAAACTATATATAGATATATAATACCAGTCATGTATTTATTAAAACTTGTTCTTAAAAAAGGAGGACTTTTTAAATATGCATGTTCAAATTTTGAGTGTATTTATTCTATGTTATGGCGAATTTGGGTAATGTGACGTAAGCAGTGACGTAATTTTTGTTACAGACAAAAACCGGAAGCGAAACTCCATTACTAATAGATAAATACAATAACTAAACTGCTAATGATAACGAACGTTATTCTTTTACTTGACTACCCTGTTTAGATGTTAAAAGGCTTCTGGTGGCGCTAATTACTGTCCCATTTAGAGATTATCTGTGTCACCATCCATGCTTGGCAGCTGATGAGAACAGGGTATCGCATGTGGTATTTATTACACGTTGTCTAGAAAAATCCTGTCCTTTGTTCTATATACATATTTGTTGCCTCTTTGTAGCTTGGTGTTCTTTTCTATCTTGGTGATTGCCACTTTGTTTATTAAAGCCTTTCTTAAGGTTTACTCTAGTTTTGCTGTTTCTACATAGTTTTCATTCCGCACCTTCATCATCATCATCATGTCGCGCAAGCAGCACGGATATCCGTGACAGTCTCTCGCCAACCTTCCCTATCACTCATTGCCTCTGGGAGCTATTCTGCGCGGCATACAGCATCCTCACATAGTTGGTCAATGTAGGCCCTTGCTGGGCGGCCCACACTAGCATGCCCATGTGTTAGCTTCCACAGGAGAACGTCGCTTATGAGCCCGTCTTTGCTCCTCCAGCAGTGCTCCGCATGCCTAGTCCGTCTTACTCGGATGGTTTATGAGATGGGGGGCATGTGGCCATACGGCTGTCTACTTGTTGGGTGCTGTTTCCACGACTTGTTCAAGACTGCACGCAGCATTCTTGTGCAAAATAACGTTATTTTTTTTTATTTCAGGTGGGGGTAAAACATTTATTTACCAAAATATCATAGGTGTTTATCGCCATTATATATATATATATATATATACCAACCCCTCCGCACGAGCAGGATGCAACACAAGGTCAATTTCTTAAGCGGAGTTTAACAGGTGTGAATTCAGAGTTTTCCTTCTAGACAGTTTCCCTTCTCCTAGATGAGTTGTCTACGTACGAAAAAGAGATTGGAAAAAGAAAAGAGGTGGGGGATTCTTCTCATTTTATTTACATTTTTATCATCACAATTAAACCACCTAACTGCTCCTTGGTCAACGACCAATTGAATAATATATATATTTATCAACCCCACAGCACGAGCAGGATGTGACACAAGGTCATTTTTAAGCGGAGTTTAACAGATTTGAATTCAGAGTTGCCCTTCTCCTAGACAGGTTACCTAGCCTTTGTTAAATAGCCCAGACTGCCCTACTATTTACCCATAGCTGGAGGGAGAATTGGATTCATACCTTTCCCAAGGGTATTAGCGCCATGTGAAATCAAAACAGGTTCGTCCAGGAATTGAACTCGGGTCGACAAATCCATTTCCTACGACTCTAACAATTAGACCACGCGTCTATTGAATATAATTCTTGTTTAAACGTTGGAATTTATCTAGTGTTTGTTTAGTTCAATCCATTGAGTAGTTAAACACCATTATGAACAGATGTGACATGATCATGACAGTTTAATGCAAAATGACAGTAGACTAATACTTACTTGTCGTTCCCTATGTTAAATAATGAATATGCATAGCCTATCATTTTTGTAATGATGTATAGTTTAGATCTTAGAATTTAACGTTATTTCGATAGAAAATCACCGAGAGTTTGATTGACAAGAATTAATTGCGAAATCTAGCAAAAAGAATTAATTGCGAAATCTAGCAAAAGCCACCCGTGAAAAATAAATAATTTCTTATACGGAAAGTAACGAGCTACGTACATCAAATTGTTATTAAATTAAGTGACCAGAGAAAAATTATTGAACTTTTAAAAGATAAACTTAAATATAAATGCAATACTTAAATGCAGCGCCCAATTTTGGGATCTGTAGTTTATTTTTGCCTATTACATAGCTATCTCTACTGACCTCGGATTGGAAAACTAAAAAAAATTGTTTATCATGAAGCTTTGAAATAAGTTCCAAGTAAAGACATTATATCATTGTTTTGATGAAAACTGTTAATTATTTGAAATAATATTGCTAAACAAAATGTAATATATAGCCAATGTATGAAGTAATGGGTAATTATGAACTTTTGTTTAGTAAATTAGGGTGTCCCAGAAAAAAAACAGAACCCACAAATTTTGTAATAAAACTGTTAATTTTTACTAGGGGTGTTTATGGTTAGGGTTAGGTTTAGGGTTAGGGTTGGAATTGGGGTTAGAGTTGGGGTTGGGGTTAGGGTTAGTGTTGCATACCCTTCTTTACTTACTTCTATTCTTCTTCTGGCGTCTTTGACATCTTAAGTTCTTCTAGGTCTCTTCTAACATCAGGACTTCTTCTTCTGGTCGGTCGCACTTAACTCATTTCTTCTTCTAGATCAGTCTTGTTACCAAGACACTTATTAATCACAAGACCGTGTTATTTTTCTTAAGCTTTTATTTACTTAACTAAACATTTCATCTAACTAAACATCTGACTAACATAGCGCGCGTATGCAGTGAGTTCCAGTTAAGGCAGGACATCTTCTCTGCCTGACGTCCAACTGAAACTGAGAACCCAACCAGGTCCCACGTGACTTCACGTATTTCGCGGGTTTTCCGTACTATTCCAAGGAAAGTCCCGCCCGTGATATGAAAAGGGCCATCCTTTTAGAAATACAGGGGATTGACAATAATCTTATGCAACCGCATAGATTATGTAACATTAGGATTAGGGTTGGGACTGGGGTTGGGGTTGGGGTTAGGGTTATTTATTTATTTTCCAATTAAACTAACCCTAAACCCTAAACCCCAATCCTAACCCTTAACCCCAACCCTAAACCCCCTAGTTAAAATTAACAGATTTATTACAAAATTTGTGGGTTCTGTTTTTCTTTCTGGGACACCCTAATTGACTAAACAAAAGTTCATAATTACCGAAGTATGTATGTATCAAGAGCCCTCCGCAGGAACTAACTTAATTTCCGCCGGATATGACGGCTTTCACGTTAGTGTTAGATATTTTATCAACTCTTTTTATTATCAAACCGACTGAATCTTCTCATAAGTTGGAAATATTAATAATAAAATGCGCTCGGATTATAAATCATCGGATAATGATATTCCAGCAAACGTATCAAATTAGAAGAAAAATGGCACTTGATGACTCCTTAACATATCTCGCCATTTCCCCCTGACGTCACTATATTTCAAGCCACAGTCGCCAAATGTCGTAACTATATACGTTGCGGAATACAGGATTGGTGGTAAATTTGTATTTCCCCTTGAAGTCTTTCTCACTTCATGCAGTCGTAAAATTATTGTCCACACAGATGTTGTTTGGCCAGCATCAATAAAAACATCGCTGGCATAAATCTACGATTTAAAAAAGGTAATTGATTAAACATGGCCGCCGCCGCACAATCTACACCGTACCGATTTTCCCCCGCGTTCTACTTGTGCGCATGTCATATGCAAATGTTCACAGGTAAATACAGTTTCCACAGAAACCTTCCAAGAATGGGGCCACTTCGAAACTGCTTCATTTAGCTTTCTGCGACGCCGAATAACAAGAGGAGTTTTATTGTTGTATTATTTCATGGTTTACTTGCCCCCCCCCCTCTCTCTCTCTCTCTCTCTCTCTCTCTTCTCTTCTCTCTCTCGCTCGCTCTCGCTCGCTCTCATTCCGCGGTGATTTCTGCCAGTGAACAATTCGGCACCTTCCTTTATTTACACATTTGAACAAAGAATGCAAGCGAAAACTTTTCCACTGAAATTCTTATATTGTGATTAATGCACGGCGAATATCGTAAATTTGAGATTAAGATGAAACGCCTTTCTATTTCTTTCTCTTTCTATCTATCTTCATCTTAATTCAAAAATTTTCCATCTCCACAGATATTGCTTTCGAAAACGCACGGGGTTTATTATTTGAGGTGTGGGATATGTTTAGTCTCTCAGTCGGTAGAGCGTTCGGCTAGAAACCACAAGGTTCCTAGTTCGATACCGGTCCTCGCCAACTCAGCGTATGAGTAGCACAGGGATCTGGGCGATAAAGTAAGGAGCTGATGGTAGGTGTGGCGCTCCACCTCAGACGCCAAAAACAATCACCTTGGTCTAGCGCTATTGAAAAGGGGATAGACTCCCTCGCTGACTGGCTGATACCGACATTAGGCCGCCCCGACGACTTTACTTTTTTTTTACTTTACCATGGCGGAAAATAGGAAGAAACAGTTGATTGTTGACATCGCGAAGGAAAGAATGTTTATCAGTACTAACGACCTCTTCAAGGATTTTTCTTCTCTCGGCTTGATTGATCAACGTTTGTTCTTTCTAGATAGTTTTGGGGAAGATGCTCGTTGTGTAACGGTTATCGTCATTAGAAAAGGAATTGATAACCTGAGTTCAAATACTGGGCAGTGCTGTTTGCGGTTCATTTTGCAGTAATGCCCTTGGAAAAGGCTTTAATCTATCTCTTCCCCCAGCCATGTGTAAGTAGTAAGGCAGACTAAGTTCTTTATCCTCGGTAAGGCAACCAATATAGGAGAAAGAAAACTGTTCTTTCAGACTAGCTTTGTGCAGCTTGAAAAATGATCTTGTGTCACATAATGTATGTAGTAGAGTGTAAAGGACCCCTTAATCGCCATTATTCTAAGGGGTAATTTATTAGGAAGTGCGTCCCGGTCTCCTGCCTCAGAAATTGCTACCCGGTGACTAGATTGATCAACGTTTGCTCTTGTTAGATAGTTTTAGGGAAGATGCTCATCGTGTAATGGTTATCGTCATTAGAAATGGAATTGGCAACCTGAGTTCAAATACTGGGCAGTGCTGTTTGCGGTTCATGTCGTTACATAATTATTAGATACCTAATATTTATGTGCAATAGTGTAGAAATCAAAATGGTCCTTATAAGCTGCAGCCCATGGCCTTGAACGATTTGAATGATAAGGCTTGACCTGTACTGATCCTTCCTTCCCGGTGGATACCGTGAGAATCGGTGGAGGAGACCCTCTTCCGGTTTAGATTAGAAATAGATTTTAGTCAGTCGGCGAGAAACCACGACGGTGGTGAGTCGTGTTATACACGCTCCGACTCGATCTGCGCAGGTAGGCTGGTGGGGGATTTCGAGAATAAAATATGATCAAAGTAAATCGAAGTCTTGTGTTATTATCTAAAAACTACCAATGTCACAGGGCTTCTGATAAAGAGAAATCCCCAATGGAAGACCAGACACGAAGTCCCCAAGAGAAGTTCAGACGAAGAAGAGATGTTAGAAGAGACCTAGAAGAATTTAAGATGGAAAATACGTAAGAAGAACAGAGAATAGAAGAATAGAAGAAGTAAAGTAGTAGGGTATACAACAATTTTGCAGTGATGCCCTTGGAAAAGGATTTAATCTATCTCTTCCCCCAGTCTTGAGCTATTAGTAAGGCAGACTAAGTTCTTTAGCCTTGGTAAGGCAACCAGTCTAGGAGAAAGAAAACTGTTCATTCAGACTAGCTCTATGTAGCTTAAAAATGATCTTGTGTCACATAATGTATGTGGTAGAGTGTAAAAGACCCCTTAATCGCCATTATTCTAAGGGGTAATTTACTTCCTCAGAAATTGCTACCGGGTGACTATTATAATAACGTCCCCAGCTATGTCGTCTCGGCGATGTTAGTTGAAAGAAAACAACCAACTTAGGGCGTTAAATGTATTCTCTTATTTGTCGTAATTATTATCTATTTATCGTAATTTATTGTAATTCTTGTTCATTTATAGAAATTTGTCGTAATTCTTGTTTATTTATCGTAATTTGTCGTAATTCTTGTTTATTTATCGTAATTTGTCGTAATTCTTGTTTAGATATGAAGAAGGATATATAGTTTGGAATAGACTGAGATAGATAGATAGATAAACAAAATAATATAGATAGATATGAACAAATGGAGACGACATAGCTGGGGACATTATTTTAATAGTCACCGGGTAGCAATTTCTGAGGCAGGAGACCGGGACGCACTTCCTCATAAATTACCTTCTAAGGTTCACTCCAAGTAGTAATGTAGTTCCTGTTAGCGTCCAATCTATGGGTTAAAAGACTAAAAAAATGAGTTTAAAAAGAGGTTTACAAAT
>CM042143.1:17596214-17601777 GCA_023376005.1 Doryteuthis pealeii
TTTCTTTTCAATCCCCAAATTCTCCGTAGTCCATAATAATTACGCTCCACCTATTCATTCTTTATTTCACACCTTTTATTTTGTTGAGACGCCTCAATATTAGAAGATAGGTTATAGTAATTAAGTGTAGCTTTGTTGTTACATAGTTCCTGCGTAGCCTATGAATTATGTATGAAGTGTAGTTAGATTTTTGAATTGAAGTTTCAAATAATTGGGTTAAATGGAAAGTTACCGTCAGCCGTTGGAGTTATTCACGGCAGTTAACCTTACTTGACCCCCGCCCAACTTCCGCCAAGGAAAAGCATAGGAAAAGAAATTAAGTTAATTAAGTAGATTCAGGCAGTCAGTCAGCACTCCTAAGATGCTGACTTTTCATCGCCCAGTTAGAAACCCTTTTGGGCTGTGGGTTATTAAAAGACAAAAAAAAAACAAACAACAAAGCATTGCTTATTAATTATTCCAACAACGAAATGAGCAGACACCCAGTCCAGAGAAGAATCAGCTCAGAGGAAAATGGACAGATATGAGAGAGAGAGAGAGAGAGAGAGAGAGAGAGAGAGAGAGAGAGAGAGAGAGAGAGAGAGACCCGTGTTCAAGATTTCCAGCACAATATGGAGAGAGAGAGAACAGACAGACAGACAGAGAGAGACAGAGAGACAGAAAGAGACAGAGACCCGTATTAAAGATTTCCAGCACAATATGAGAGAGTGAGTGAGAAGAGAGAGGGGAGAGAGAGAGAGAGAGGGGGAGAGAATATACCGTTAAAGATTTCCAGCGCAATTTTAAGAGAAAGAGAGAAAGAGAGAAAAGAAAGGGGAGAGAGAGAGAGAGAGAGACCGCGCTAAAGATTTCCAGCGCAATATGAAAGAGAGAGAGAGAGGAGAGAAAGAAAAGGAAAAAGAAAGAAAGAGAGCGTGAGGAGAGAGAGAGATACCTTGTTAAATATTTACAGCGCAATATGATAGAGAGAGAAATAGAGAGAAAGAAATAAAGAGAGAAAGAGAGACACAAAAAGAGAGAGAGGAGAGAGAAGAAGAGAGAGAGATATACGTGTTAAAGATTTCCAGCGGAATAGGAGAGAAAAAAGAGAGAGAAAGAGAGAGAGAGAGAGAGAGAGTAGAGTGAGAGAAAGGAGATATGTACCGTGTTAACTATTTCCAGTGCAATACGAGAGAGAAAGAGAGGGAGAAAGAGAGAGTGAGAGAGAGATACCGTATTAAGTATTTCCAGTGAAATATGAGAGAGAAAGAGAAAGAGAAATAGAGAAAGAGAGAGAGAAAGAGAGAAAAAGGGAGAAAGAGAGAGAGAGGGGGGGATACCGTGTTAAAGATATCCAGCGCAATTTGAGAGAGAAAGAGAGAGAGAGAAAGAGGAGAAAGAAAAAGAGAGAGAGAGAGCCGTTTGTTAAAGATTTCCAGTGCAATATGAGAGAGAAAGATAGATAATAGAAGAAAGAGAGCATATATTATATATAGAGAGAGAGAGAGAACCGTGTTTTAAAGATGTCCAGTGCAATATGAGAGAGAAGAGAGAGAGAGAAAGAGAGAGAGAGAGAAGAGACGGTGTTAAAGATTTCCAGCGCAATAGAGGAGAGAGGAGAGAGAGAGAGAGAGAGAGAGAGAGAGGTACTGTGTTTAAAGATTTCCAGCCCCAATATAAGAAGCAACAGACATTAGATGACATAAAAGACATAGCAGAAAGAACTAAGAACAAACTATCCAGGAGTATGTATGCATGTATGTATGTAGTATGTGTACGTGTTGGTTGGTGGTTGGTTGGCTGGGTTGGTTTTTAACGGCATATTAAACGCTTAGTTATTTTATACCGAATATGTTTTTTTTTGTTTTGTTTTTTTTGTTTTCTTGTTGGTATTCCAAATGAACATCTTTCTCTATCGATCTTTCATGAATGTCCTCTAGTTCTTTTGTAGTGCAAAAAAAGCCGCCAACGATTTGATATCCAATGGCCGATGCAATTTCAGTATTTCCAGCCGACTCTGATATATTGCGAAATTTTCAGAAAAAACAAATAATTGAACTAGAAAGCAAGGCGACTATATAGAAATGGAGAGAGAGAGAGAATCTAACGACTTGATAAATAGTCAGAACAGCTGTTGTTTCTGAGAGCAAGCTCTCTGTCGGTGTCTTAGGCATTTGTGCGTTGTCTAGCAGACAGATTTAAGTGATTCTGAGGACATCTTTTGACAGTTGAGGAGCTAAGAGTTGTTAATCTGTGAAGGATTTACTTTTCTTGTCTAAATTTTATCAACGCCCAGCCTCCATTTCTCTTCGTAAACAGTGTCATTTCCGGTGGCGTCCTAGTCTTCTACCTCACCATCTCTTCCTATTTGCTTCAATGTTCATCGGGGATTTTACGCCTAATCCCCGACTGTCAGTTAAGCCATGAAGCTGAATGTGTATGGTTTTTTTTTTGTGGTTGTTGTTGTTATAAACATTATTTGGATTATTATTGTAGTTTGTATCGCTTTTTATTGAGTACATTTTTTTAAATGAAAACAAACAGTATAATTTGTTTACCAGATTGTTCACTACTAACACTAAGAGGTTTAGATATTATCTAAGTAATTAAAAAAAAATTAAACTTCGAGGGATCTAAAGTTATATGTTGATATAAACATTAAACTTTGTGGATAAGTTTGATAAATATTTTCCTACGATTTGTATACATATTTGTATAATATAAGTTAAAAGAAAGGAAATGAATCCGACAATATGAGTAAGAAAAGGTGGAATGAAAACATCACACAATGCTGTTAAAGAAGAAAACAATTCATAATATAATATAATCATAGCTGATACTGATCAATATTTCGATTTTACAAAAATCATCATCAGAGCTCATTCACTCCCGTAGTTGTTTGGGTACCGACATATATATGGCGCGAAATGCCCACGTTGGTGAATATTGTAACGTCTTTCGTTTTATGCAGTATTAAGGTTTTTTTGTTTGTAAACTCATTTGACTTTCCTCTCCGACCCAAACAACTACGGGAGTTGAATGAGCTCTGATGATGATTTTTGTAAAATCGAAATATTGATCAGTATCAGCTATGATTATATTATAATTGTTTTTCTTCTTTAACAGCATTGTGTGATGTTTTCATTCCACCTTTATTCTTACTCAATATTTGTATAAGTATTTACCCAACCCCTTCACAAGCAATATTTGACACAAGCGTCATTTTCAGCGGAGTGTTTAACCGTCACCTGAATCATGACATCGCCACAAAGCAACACAAGGGACCTTTGAGGGATCTAAAGTTTATATGTTGTTATAAACATTAAAACTTTGTGGATAAGTTTGATAAATATTTTCCTACGATTTGTATACATATTGTATAAAATATTTTACCAACCCTTTCACACATGCAAGATGTGACACAAGGTCATTTTTCAGTTGGATTTACTCGAGTCACCTAATCATGACATTCGCACGAAGCAACACCAAGGACCTTCGAGGGATCTAAAGTTATATGTTGATATAAACATTAAATTTTGTGCGATAAGGTTTGATAAATATTTTCCTACGATTTGTATACATATTTGTATATAGTATTTACCCAACCCCTTCACACATGCAAGAGTGACAACAAGGTCATTTTCAGCGAAGTGTTAAACCGATCACCTAATCATTCGCACGAAGCACACAACGGGACCTTTAAAAAGTGGCGACACATATCATATATATTAGCCCTCTTAACACGAGAAGGATGTGACACAAGCTTCATTTCTACATAAGAGTTTAATTTAGTTTTTTAAACGTCAGTTTTCCTTCTCCTATATCGGCTGCCCTATTGAAGTTTAAAAGAGCCCAGTCCACCTACTATTACCCATTAGCTGGTGGAGAATGATTGGAATCATACCTTTTCCATTGGTAATAGCGTTATGAGAGATGGCAAAACAGTTTCTTTAAACCTGGGTTTGAAACTCTAATCAACCTTGCTCCATTTTGAGCAATGATACCATTACATAGAAACACCTCCATGTATGTATATTTATATGAAATTATCAATATTGTTCACAACAAAAACATTTATACGTTGTCGGTGGTTACACTGGAGGCTGGAGTGACAGCAAGTCTCTTCAGGTCTTCAGGAATCTTATGATTATTCCAGCCGATTCTCCAACAATTGCTGTAGTCTGATAGTCTCGAGGTTCTTCCTCTGATTTCCAGTTCATCTAGACTTCTTTTCTAGATCCGCTGGGAACCGTTCCTATGCACCATTGGAACGATCTTTAACTTGGAATATTTTTCGCTGGCTTATGATCCACAATTTTTTTTTCGTTCTCTTTTCATTTTTACTCTATGATCGGCCGGGACGCAAAATCCACGAGATGACAAGTCTTTTCTCTTCTTGTCAATCAAAACTAGGTTCTGGTCACCCGGGATTATGTGATCCGTTCTGTTATCTCAAGTCCAGAGAATTTTGTGCGTCTTATTCTCCAGGACAGATTCAGGACTGTGCATATTACCATTTGTTGAATGGTTGAAAATTCAACATTTTAATTTATTATTATTATTCTGGCAAATATATGCACCCTCCGGAGTGCAAGTATTTTAAGTTTTAATGTAATAAAATATTGTATTAAATTAGAAAGGCTAATGAAAAACTAAATAATAATACAGATAAAAAGAATTGAAACAGAGGGAGTATAATAAAGATTTGAAACAGAGGGAGTATAATAAAAAATGGAACCAACTGAAACCTTACTTCTCCTCACTCTCGTCTTTCATTGTTATTTTTCTAATTTAAATATTAGTTATAAGAGGAAGTAAAGAATAAAAATGACAGTTATTTTATCTTTTAATGGATTTCATTCAAGATTCATTGAACGAGATTTATTGCTTATATTCAGTAAAATAAAGCCAAACAGTTTAGAAATCAATAATACTAAGCACATATTTATTAAATTCGTTTTTTTAATATTAATATTGCAAAATTAGCTTCCCGTTTCACACTGTAAACCTCTATTTTGTTGATATAATAAATTATAATTGCAATGTTATCATACGTGACATAGTTAACAGTATAATAATGTAAGACAATTTTATTAATATTGAGGATTTAGATATAAAAAATCATGGAGAATGTGCATGTCAATAACTAAGGGAATTGTGACTTAGTTAGGAATATCAGTTTCGGTACAGACAGAAAAACACACAATCTTCCATTATAATAAGATTATTATTATTATTCACTCCTTTTGAGTTTCACACCAGTGTTAAGCCGATGGTATTTATCTGGCAGTCTGAGTGACAGCAAGTCTCCCAGTTCTCCAGACTCTTCTGAGTTATTCTGGCAAATTGCAGCTCTGCAGGTTGTTCTGAATCGGTATTCAATCCTTCCCTTCTTGATATCCAACACTTTCCAAACCCTTTTCTAATCCTTTTGGGACATGCTTCCAGTGCACCAACCACATATTTGGTATCACTTTCCTTTCATGTTCCATAACGTTTTGTCAGTTTCTCTGGCAAGGTCCAGATATTTGTCCACTTTTTCATTTTCCTTACTTCACCCTGTGACTCTGCTGGACATCTCTCT
>CM042143.1:17601877-17616877 GCA_023376005.1 Doryteuthis pealeii
TATTATATAATATATATATATATATATAATATATATAAATGAATAAAAAGTACTTAAATAAAACATTGTGTTTATTTGATAATTGCTTTTAGCCGACAATTTTTGGAGGATATGTCAATAAAAAGTGGAAATATAAATAAGTTACCAAACGGACGAAGAATTTGGGATTGGCAAGCTGGTGTAGTGGTTTAGAATCTCAGCTGGCAGTTGACGTTTCGAGTCACACACGGAGCAGTCTCCCATGTCTATAACCTTACTGATGAGAATATAGGTCGAAATGTACATTCAGGATTGACAATTTCTCGATCTTGTTTGCCTTACATTTAGAACATATATTCCGCCTAAATTCATTAATTAATACTAATTAATTTTCAAAAATTAGGTATGACTTCAATTAAGCACATATCCCTCCAATATATATATGATATATATATATATATATATATATATATATATATATATATATATATTATATATAATGTAGTTAATCAATGATTCTACACGATGATTATAACATCCTTTTACACAAACACATATTCAGTTTTCAGCATACTACCTTTCCTCGTCAATTTATTTAATTTATTTGCGAATATTAATTAACATTGGCTGAAAATGATGCAGTTGAAATGTCAGATATATAGGGATTGGCCCTATATTTTTACGGCATGTGGAATGACCAAATTAAAATAAGTTTTCTTAAATATCTAATTTACAATGGTATGTCATGAGTTTAGAATTAGGTAAACAACAAGAGAATCAAAATAATATTAGTTTGGAATATTTTAGAAACAATAGAAACAATAATTTAAATTCCATAGGGAATATGTTACGCCATCGGAATGTCAAATCATTCGATATTGCATCATTGCAAATCACCTGATATTTGAGGAATATTTGTAACTTAATGATCACAATAGACAATGACAATGAGAACATTATTAAAAGGCCAGAGAGCTGAAACACGAACAGACAGACAGCGAGAACTTACGCTCTTCCCGACTCGACAGAGTTGGGGCGAATGCCCCTCTAACTCGACAGTAGGAGCGAAAGTTTCCTCCAACATCGACACAATGGGAGAAGTCGCTGCCCGAAAGACACAAAATGATATATCAGGTTGGTCTCGTAAATTCGTTTCCAAATTTTCTTCTCTCGGCTCAACAAAAAACAATTTCAATCACAAGTTTCAATCACAGACAAAACTGCTACCATGTTGACAAAACCAATCGCACAAATATAAACAATACATGTCACTCTTGTCACACATGACTATGTACAGACACATACAGTCTGCAACACCACTGAAAGAACAATTGAATATACCAATTGTAAATTAATGTATATAAAGTTTGTTTCCTTTATCAATTTTGTCTTCTTCTTTGTTTTCTATGGAAACTACATTTCCGTAGTCTTATACATATAAATTGTGGGGACTCATAACTCGGATCTTCTTCAACTAAACACTCACCAAACAACCGGGTCCCTACAGATACGACTTCAATTCTCAACTAAATTTTAAACCTTTGTTTCTTCGTGCAGCTTTAATATATATGTTTATCTATAACTAAAGGACAGGGCTCATCGGTTTCACAATGGTTCATCCCTCGCCTAGAATCGTCCTTATTGGTCATCGCATTTTTGCAAATAGTGTAGACGGTAGTCAGCATCCGCACAGAGATGATGAATGTACATTTTCTGGTCAGACAATACTTGTTGTGTCCATAGAGAAAAGTAGTTTATGAGTCTCTACCAGCCGTTCCCGGTATTTCTTGCTCGTATTTCGTAGATCATTTTAAGATGAGAGATAAAAATAACCGTACAACTGCTGCTGCTGCTCCCCAGGAAACCGTTCCAAACAGCATGCAGCCTAAATGTTTTTTTCTCATCTAGCTTTTTCCCAAGTGTCAGAGTCCCTAGTGAAAGAAATCATTCAGTATTAGTGCACATGGTTACAGTGACCCACGAAAAATGGACAATATTTACCTTTAGGCATCCTTATTGATCTTGATTAAGAAAGGACATGTTTTTCATTTACACAGTCAATATCGGTTATTTGTTAGGGGTTAGGGTTAGGGGTTAGGGTTAGGGGTTAGTTTTATAATTTTTTTAAATCTAAAAATCGTCTGTTAAAACAACCGGAGAGTGACGGGGTAAATGAAAAACATGTCCTTTCTTTAATCGAGATCAAAAAGGGGTGCCTAAAGGTCATATGGCCCTGAAAAATTCATAAATATTTTAGGTTTAAAATAGTACAGAAGCCGAAAAATATCAACCAAGTTTTCATTGTTTGTTTGTTTATTGAGTTTTAGGGCATATCAACCCGTCTGGGGTTATGTCATGTCTAACGGTTAGGAAGATATACATATCGTGTATTTATATTTATACTTTTTAGTAATTGGTTTTAACAATGTTTAGCATTATTGGAGATTATGTTGTATAGTACTGATTAGTTTCATGTCTATATTCTATGGTATAATTTTATTTCCCTAAAAAAGAGAGAATATCCTCAATGTTGACATTTTCAAACATATCTTTCATATTGTTTGCAGTAAAATAACATTTTCTGATGTGAGCAAAAAACTTTCATTCCATGAATAAGTGTTTAACTGTCAAAGGTGTTTGACATGTACCAAGTTTTTAGTAATTGTACGAAGTTAATGGATAGATAACATAAATATTGTGCTTCTTTTGTTGTTTTGTTTTGTCTTGTTTTTCTGGTTGACATTGAGTTTATAGATTATCAACGGAGTATAATTATACTTTAAAAAAATTTTTTAATCTATTTTTTAATTGAAGTGATCTGGATTATTATGCATTCGGTGCCGTAAAATAAGACACCAACCGCTCTGCCTGCAGCACCGGAACCCAGCTGGAGGTCAAGATTAAGTAGGTACTCTAAGATCTTCCCATGAACACAGAGGGAAAAACATGCACCAGGTTCTAGAGCCATATTGAGGCCGTGGTGGAAGCTGAGGGCATAAACTTTTATCTCTCAATAATTATTTGTTTTTTTTGGTGTTTTTTTAATGAATACTTTTATGGTTGTATGGGATATTCTTTTCTTTTCCTTTAAAAATGCTGTCAAATTTAAATCATCAATTTATATATGAGTAGAGCCAAGATTTTTAGACTTTTGTTTAGTAAAGATTTATGTTACATCACACAGCATGCTAGTTCTATTTCGGTTTGCTAAGTTAGGGCCCATAGTATATATATATATATATAATATATATATATATATATATATATACGAGCAGGATGCGACACAAGGTCAATTTTTTAAGTGGAGCTTAACAGGTTTGAATTCAGTCCTAGACAGATTGCCTTATCAAGGTTGAAGAGCCCAATCTGCCCTACTATTTACCCATAACTGGAAGGAGTATAGTTGGATTCATATCTTTCCCAAGGGTAATAGCGCGATGTGAAATGCAAACACTTTCGTTTCGGATATGAACTCGTGTCGACAGGTACATTTCCTACGACTCTGACCATTATGCCACGCGTCTTCGTAATTAGGCGCTCATATATGTCTATGGAAATAATTCACTTCCTTCGTTGCCAAATTCTTTGAGTGTAAAAGAAAATAAGAAAATAACATGACGTATAATATAATGGGATACAGTAAGTAAAACTATATGTGCAATAACATTTTCTGTATTTTATATGAAACAGGACTTTTGCAGTTGGATATTGTGTAACGTAGCGGCGGCGTCACGGTACTAAATTGCAACAGTTTTATCTTCGTTGTAAGGGATGACAATAACACCAAAGTTATCCTCCAGAAGTTTATTGAAATAAATTCAAGCTTCTTAACTTCGAGAGAGAGGGTCAGCTTAATTTATATATTCAGTCTTTAGACTTTCGGCCCTTCGATTAAATTTCTGGGTGACAAGCTTTTTCAGTTGGTAAATATTAATGCTAGCTTTTCCAACACCAACTGCACAAGATCCTGCTCGGCCAACTAACTCGTATCGACTCTCCCGATTACTGACCCCGATCACCTCACTCTCTCTTCGGCTGACTGCCTCCTGGGCTGACTGACGACTGACCTGTCTCGAGCCCTCAGCTCTTTTATATTCATAGCTACTCCTACGCATTTTTATCTCTTGATCTGATAACGGACATTTGTTATATTTCTTTGTTTAATAAAACCTGGAAATTCATATTTCCGTGTGTACAATATATAACAATTGTAGGCGTACCAGATGGTCGATGCCTAGCCTTGGTCAAGTATCTACTCATGCCAAGTTTATATTGCACTTATTGTGCGACCTCCTAATATTAGAATATTTATATCGCATCCCACGTATGCAGGTATGACACAAGGCCGTTTAATGTGAGACCACCCTCGAGCTAAAACTCATGGATGGGAGGGTGTATTCCTGCTCAAAGGGGCACCTCAGCATCTGGGCACTAAACCTAGTGTTGTGTACTGGTATCAAATTCTATATGTTATATAGCGGCTTTTTTTCACGTTGCTAAATCGCGTATCTTTATACGTAGCGGGTATGGTCACAGTACCCAAAGCGATGTATGTTAGTAGTCAGCTGCTACTGATTACTGGACTTCAATAACAACAGATACGTATGTACAAAGAGAGGGCCCTTCTTTATTTTCTTCGGTGTGTGGGTGGTGAAGGCACATACCTTACAATGAGTGCACGAGGGGTGGTTGTTGACGGGAGACGTGAAGTGTCCTTTCCGCTGCCGGCCGGCGTCTGAGTTGACTTGGGGATTTCGGTCTGGTTTTCTGTTACTATGTTCTTGCTGGCTGGTCGTCATTTCTTAGTCTTGTTACCAAGACATTCATTAACCACAAGAACATATTAATTATCCAAACTTTTATTTCCTTAACTATACATAATCCTCTAACAAACATAGCGCGCGTGAGTTCCAGTTTAGACAGAGCAAAAATGGCCGACCGTTCTACCTGACGTCTAACTGCAAACTGGCGACCGAACAGGTCCTACGTCACTTCACATATTTTGGCGGGCTTCTGTAATTTTCCATGGAAGGTCCCGGCCATGATATGAAAAGGTTCACCCTCTCAGAATTACAGGGGATTGACAATAATATTATGCAACCACATAGATTATGTAACACTAGTCCTACCCCTTTAAATCAAGGGGTCAGGTCTTTCAAGGGATCACGCCGTTAATTAAACACTAATAGTTCAGTGGCCGAAGCCACCGGACCCCGGACCCCGGACCCGGCGGCCGGTTTTATTCCTAATATTATAGACCCTTCTAATATTAGACTATAGTTTATGTCTCAGAACGTTGCATGAGTCGTAGGCGTTTACCTTATGTTGTTTTTAATTTAAACATTTTTGTAGCTTTTTATACTTCAGAAAAATCCCGACTCGTTATTTGTACATGATTTGTTCGCCTGCATTTAAAGATCTTAGAAGTCTGTAATAAAAACTGCTAAAACGTGTGCAATAGTTCTCGTTTTTTTTTGAGGGTGGAGGAGAGTTCTGAAAATGTTTTCGTCTTTTGGCCTTACATCTTGCCCAATATGACTATATTTCAAAGAGACATAAATCAGCCCAACAGTCTGTAAGCGATCGGCTTTGAGCATGGCCTGAAAGAGCAGTCATCCCAAAGATTTGTGTCACTTTCCCTCTCCTCCCTTCCAAATCCAATACGATGGATACTGCATAGATAAAAAAAAAAAAAAAGAGAGGAAGAGAGAAACAAATATATTTCCTTATTCAGTTCTCTGACAAGCAACTGAGATATTGAAATACAAATTTATCTAATCACATCACTTGTCAAATATACCATTGGACATGATTTCCTTTTTAGATGTAATGTGAATTCTTCTTTTTAAATATAGTACACAACATCCACATATTAATGTCGCTGTCTTCATTATTTCATAACAGTTCGCTTTATAAACAGATTTTTAATTGTTTTGTTTGTTTTGTTTTGTTTTACGGCATATCAACCTCAGTGGGTCATTTAATGCCGATAATGTTTAGAAATAAATCAATTCTTAATAGATAATACCATTTTTTTTATAAATACATTTTTCTATCTAACCCATAGATGGGACCCCTAACAGGTACTACCACTCCGGGTCAGAGTGGACC
This sequence comes from Doryteuthis pealeii, assembly GCA_023376005.1. NCBI lineage: Eukaryota > Metazoa > Mollusca > Cephalopoda > Myopsida > Loliginidae > Doryteuthis > Doryteuthis pealeii. Next base: position 17,607,968 of record CM042143.1, read on the forward strand.
AGGGAGCAATGGTGATGAAGGGGTGCTCCACATTCCCCAAACCTCCAAAACTGGAACCTCACCATCAGATAGAGTTTAACGTCATTCCCAGGACATGTAGACCCGCAGCCACCTCCTTCTAGCACCCATATGATAAAAAGGGGTTGGGGCTTGCCATAAGGGTAATAGGGTTGGGAAAATCATATAGGTGCTAGGGTTTGACGTGACCAGCCGATTGATCGGAGGGGGCCTCTCCGACCGCCCGTCTAGCCCAAGATAGGGCCAAAGTGGAGTATTGCATGTCATGAACTGCACATCCACCTGGGCTCTATCCTTAAGCATCACGAGTCGCCACACACGGCCAACAGGTGGCCCCATTGAGGGAGTCTTACCCCTCTGCAGAGGTGCAGTCGGTCATTCTAACGCCCCAGCCGACAGGGCATACAGATTTTAAATGAATTAATGCAAAAAGTGAGTAATTTCTGTCAGAAAGTCCTAGATGAAGAACCATCTTTATTCTATGTTGGTTTATTCAATTTTTGCTTTCTATGATGACATCGTTTCTACCATTCTACTCGCAGCTTTTGTTTTCCATGTGCTAGTCTTTGATAACTTTCTCAGTGGACCCAGCGTAGGGATTTACAACATATCTGAACATTTGATCAAGAAAAAATAGATATTAGATTTATGGTTCTTATGTTGCTGCGATGTAAATTGATTTAAGTGTGTTCATTGTTAAATAAGTCGTCGGGGTGGCCTAAAGTCGGTATCAGAAATCAGCGAGGGAGTATATCCCCTTTCCACTAGCACTAGACCAAGGAAATTGTTTTTGCCTCTGATGTGGAGTTCCATCAACTATTGGAAATTCCATAGTTAATTATCTCCCCCTGCCGCTAGGGGGCGATCGCCAACATCGTACGTTGGGGCCAAAACCAAAAACTTTACTTATCTCGGAGCACTCACTGAGGGTAGTCACGTAAATAGCGGTCCCTAAACTTCACTCATCACTTAACCCAAAAACAGGGCTTACTTCTACGGACCGTTGACCGGGACGGAGGCATTTTTTCACAGCACACTTTCGAAAGCATTGTGTCCGCAGAATACAAGGCTGTCACAATAGCACACTACAGAAGGCACCAAGACCAAATAGTCTACTTCAAAAGGGCGAGAAGCTTCTAAAATAGCATCCCCCATTACTTATCACTGAACCGGTTACGATGAAGAATAAGAAACGTCCGAAGAAAGGTCCTATCAACTTTCCAATAAGCAACAGAATATCCCTGTTATCACCACTACTCCAAGAACATTACTTAACTCAGATAAGTCTCGTAGCAAATACCAATAAAATTTGCAACAAGTTCTTGTATTATTTGTCAATACATGTATTAAATTTGCATTGTGTGTTTGTCTTCTTTATCCGGCAATTTGCCTACAATTAGGGAGATATAAGAGCTCCTTCAAATCCCGTTAATAATCTTACAACATCAGCACAGGGATCTGTGCGGTAATGTAAGGAGCTGATGGTAGGTGTTACCATCAGCTCCTTACTTTACCGCACAGATCTCTGTGCTTCTCATACGCTGAGTTGGCCAGGGCCGGTATCGAAGTTGGCACTTTGTGATTTCTAGCCGAATGACCTAGCAACTAGGCTAACACAGCACCTTGGTAATTATTGTTAAATAAGTTATGTTTGAAATACAGCTTTTAATTAAAAAATTAATTTAAAAAGTGGGTAATTTCTTTCCGAATGTCTGAGATAAGTAACACTTATATAGGATTGTTCATTCAACAGTTATTCTTATTTTATTCTTATTGTCAAAAAGTTCTTGTCATAAGCATTACCTACTTCGATTTGGAACTCAGGTAATTCTTATTGCCCTTTAAACTCTTGTTGCATACTGGCATCAAATTGTTGCTTGGCTGACTTCTGATTTAGGTCGGAAAATTAAAACGGAAAGTTTTTTGGTGGTACCCCTGTTGAATGTTTGTTGATATAAGGCATGGGGCAAATGGTCACTCCTAAATATAGACTCGTTGACTACCACGTGACCACCGAAGGCATTTCTATTGTCCAATCACTGGCACTGCTGCTGCTGCTTCTGCTGTATTAATAGACCCCATTCTGAGCTTATGTCATTGATACTTGGATTATCTTGGACGACGGACTTACAAGGAATACCCTAACACCGGATTCTTATTGGCTTGCTTACTTACTTATTACATCTGGAACCAAGGATGCCGACCAGATACTTAACAACCCCAATGACAGTTTAACTACAGTCTATGAATTAACATTTTGCGAATTGGGTTACGGTTTTAGGGGATTAAGGTAGTTTTTTAATTACGTATTGCTTCAAAAAATAAAAAACGAAAAACCCAAATTACTATACATTTAATGTTGAAAAATATTCAAGTTTAATTGAAATTATACATTACAATACAAACACAAACAACTGTCTCAATAATAGATTCAATAATTAATTTCAATGGTTAATTAAATATAATTTGGGTTTTTTGTTTTTTATTTCTTAAGCAATACGTAATTAAAAACAACCTTAATCCCCTAAAACCGTAACCCAATTCGCAAAATGTTGATTCATAGACTGTAGTTAAACTGTCATTGGGGTACCACCAAAAAACTTTCCGTTTTAATTTTCCGACCTAAATCAGAAGTCAGCCTTGTTGCATACCCTTTTCATTACTTGTATTTTTCTTCTGGTGTCTTTGATATCTTCTCTTTTAGCGTTTTCTTCTAACGTCTGGACTTCTAGCGTCTTGGTGGTCGGTCGCACTTAACTTATTTCTTCTTCTAGATCAGTCTTGTTACCAAGACATTCACCAACAACATCACCATGTTATTGTCTTAAGTTTTTTATTTATTTAACTAAACATTTCATGTAACTAACATCTGACTAACATAGCGCGCGTATGCAGTGTGAGTTCCAGTTAAGGCAGGACATCTTCTCTGCCAGACGTCCAACTGAAAACTGAGGACCAAACCAGGTCCCACGTGACTTCAGGTATTTCGCCGGCTTTCTGTACTATTCAATGGAAAGTCCCACCCGTGATATGAAAAGGGCCATCCCCCTAGAAATACAGGGGATTGACAATAATCTTATGCAACCGCATAGATTATATAACAAAATCTATATGTTATGTAGTGCCTTCTTCGATACTCTAAATCGTGTACGTTAGTACTGGGTGTTTTCACTGTACCCAAAGCGATGTATGTTAGTAGTCGCTTAATGAAATCTCAACACAGGCTGTATAGTAGGAGTTGACTTTATTTCTCTTCGTCGGCTGGTGAGTGGCGAGCGTGACAATAGGAATGTCCAAGGGTTGACGATGACTACTACTACTGCTGGGATGGTGAGCTAAAGGTGTGGCTGGTGGCGTATCACCGCCCTTAACCGCAACGGACCGTGAGCGTCGGTCACTCACTGTTCGCCGTCCGCTTTCTGACTGTCTGACTGCTAACTGACTCTCTGGGATCTCTGACTTCCTTTTATATATATCAAACGCCTACGCGTTTTCTTTTGTTATCTTTATCTTCTCCCTGCTTCTTTGACCGGAAAGCCTCGCTTCCGTTTTTTAACTTCTTTTTTCGCTTTTACCGGGAAAAAAAGTCCCTTGGCATTTTTGTCGTCTTTTCTTTTCTTTGTTTAATTTAACCGGAAATTCCTATTTCCGTTTGTACAATATACAACACTCTGTTCTATATATATTTGATGCCTCTTTTTGGCTTGTGAAGTTTGCGATTCCATAACACAAACTGGTGGAAACAGTATAATTCCCCTATGTAAAATGTCAATCAAATGATCGGTTTATGAATTATGATTAAACCCACAGGATTCAGGTCGCCATTGTTGAGTCACAGTTCTCAGGAAAAATTCTTATGAAGCCGAGAATTCGAAGTAAAACATCTTAAGCCTATATGAAATTTACCGCACAATGTGTACTACTCAGGTGATTGACAAGGACAGTTAATAACGGCTACTACGAGATCCTAATGTCGGTAATAGGCAAAAGTAAACGCGGTTTGTTCAGAAAATAATACAAATTGTGATTAAGGCTTCAATGTTGTTGTGATGAAATGAGTTGGGTGTGAGAATCTAATTGCTGCTCACAATGGGATCTGGTTGGACGATATAAGCCGGGGCAGAACAAATGGGGAAGTGTGACCCATGCACGGAACATTACGAAGTTTTTAAAAATTCGTCATTAAAATGAGTTGCCTACTTACGAAAAAGACATTGGAAAAAGAAAAGAGGTGAGGGATTCTTCTCATTTTATTTACATTTTTATCATCACAATTAAACCACCTAACTGCCCCTTGGTCAACGACCTATTGAATATATATATATATATATATATATATATATATATATATTTATCAACCCCACTGCACGAGCAGGATGTGACACAAGGTCATTTTAAAGCGGAGTTTAACAGGTTTGAATTCAGAGTTTTCCTTCTTCTAGACAGGTTACCTAGCCTTTATTAAATAGCCCAGTCTGCCCTACTATTTACCCATAGCTGGAGGGAGAATTGGATTCATACCTTTCCCAAGGGTATTAGCGCCATGTGAAATCAAAACAGGTTCGTCCAGGAATTGAACTCGGGTCGACAAATCCATTTCCTACGACTCTAACAATTAGACCACGCGTCTATTGAATATACTTGTTGTTTAAACGTTGGAGTTTATCTAGTGTTTGTTAGTTCAATCCATTGAGTAGTTAAACACCATTATGAACAGATGTGACATGATCATGACAGTTTAATGCAAAATGACAGTAGACTAATATACTTGTCATTCCCTATGTTAAATAATGAATATGCATAGCCTATAATTTTTGTAAGCATGTATAGTTTAGATCTTAGAATTTAACGTTATTTCGATAGAAAATCACCGAGAGTTTGATTGATAAGAATTGATTGCGAAATCTAGCAAAAAGAATTAATTGTGAAATCTAGCAAAAGCCACCCGTGAAAAATAAATAATTGCTTATACGGAAAGTAACGAGCTACGTATATCAAATTGTTATTAAATTAAGTGACCAGAGAAAAATTGTTGAACTTTTAAAAGATAAACTTAAATATAAATGCAATACTTAAATGCAGCGACCAATTTAGAGTTCTGTAGTTTATTTTTGCCTATTACATCTCTATCTCTATTGACCTCGGATTGGAAAATAAAAAAAATGTTTATCATGAAGCTTTGAAATAAGTTCCAAGTAAAGACATTATATCATTGTTTTGATGAAAACTGTTAATTATTTGAAAAAATATTGCTAAACAAAATGTAATATATAGGGGTAATTATGAACTTTTGTTTAGTAAATAAGGGTGTCCCTGAAAAAAACAGAACCCACACATTTTATAATAAAACTGTTCATTTTTACTAGGGGCTTTCTGGTTAGGTTTAGGGTTAGGGTTGGGATTGGGGTTAGGGTTGGGGTTGGGGTTAGGGTTAGTGTTGCATACCCTTCTTTACTTACTTCTATTCTTCTTCTGGCGTCTTTGACATCTTAAGTTCTTCTAGGTCTCTTCTAACACCTAGACTTCTTCTTCTGGTCGGTCGCACTTAACTCATTTCTTCTTCTAGTTCAGTCTTGTTACCAAGACATTCATTAATCACAAAACCGTGTTATTTTCTTAAGCTTTTATTTACTTAACTAAACATTTCATGTAACTAAACATCTGACTAACATAGCGCGCGTATGCAGTGAGTTCCAGTTAAGGCAGGACATCTTCTCTGCCCGATGTCCAAACTGAAACTGAGAACCCAACCAGGTCCCACGTGACTTCACGTATTTCGCGGGCTTTCTGTACTATTCCACGGAAAGTCCCGCCCGTGATACGAAAAGGGGCCATCCCTTTAGAAATACAGGGGATTGACAATAATCTTATGCAACCGCATAGATTATGTAACATTAAGATTAGGGTTGGGGTTGGGGTTAGGGTTATCTATTTATTTTCCCATTAAACTAACCCTAAACCCTAAACCCCAATCCTAACCCTTAACCCCAACCCTAAACCCCCTAGTTAAAATTAACAGTTTTATTACAAAATTTGTGGGTTCTGTTTTTCTTTCTGGGACATCCTAATTTACTAAACAAAAGTTCATAATTACCGAAGTATGTATGTATCAAGAGCCCTCCGCAGGAACTAACTTAATTTCCGCCGGATATGACGGCTTTCACGTTAGTGTTAGATATTTTATCAACTCTTTTATTATCAAACCGACTGAATCTTCTCATAAGTTGGAAATATTCATAATAAAATGCGCTCGGATTATAAATCATCGGATAATGATATTCCAGCAAACGTATCAAATTAGAAGAAAAATGGCACTTGATGACTCCTTAACATATCTCTCCATTTCCCCTGACGTCACTATATTTCAAGCCACAGTCGCCAAATGTCGTAACTATACGTTGCGAATACAGGATTGGTGGTAAAATTGTATTTCCCCTTGAAGTCTTTCTCACTTCATGCAGTCGTAAAATTATTGTCCCACAGATGTTGTTTGGCCCAGCATCAATAAAACATCGCTGGGCATAAATCTACGATTTAAAAAGGTAATGATTAAACATGGCCGCCGCCGCACAATCTACACCGTACCGATTTTCCCGCGTTCTACTTGTGCGCATGTCATATGCAAATGTTCACAGGTAAATACAGTTTCCACAGAAACCTTCCAAGAATGGGGCCACTTCGAAACTGCTTCATTTAGCTTCTGCGACGCCGAATAAACAAGAGGAGTTTTATTGTTGTATTATTTCATGGTTTACTTCCTCTCCCCCAGTCTCTCTCTCTCTTCTCTCTCTCTCTCTCTCTCTCTCGCTCTCATTCCGCGGTGATTTCTGCCCAGTGAACAATTCGGCACCTTCCTTTATTTACACATTTGAACAAAGAATGCAAGCGAAAACTTTTCCACTGAAATTCTTATATTGTGATTAATGCACGGCGAATATCGTAAATTTGAAATTAAGACGAAACGCCTTTCTATTTCTTTCTCTTTCTATCTATCTTCATCTTAATTCAAAAATTGTCCATCTCCACAGATATTGCTTTCGAAAACGCACGGGGTTTATTATTTGAGGTGTGGGATATGTTTAGTCTCTCAGTCGGTAGAGCGTTCGGCTAGAAACCACAAGGTTCCTAGTTCGATACCGGTCCTCGCCAACTCAGCGTATGAGTAGCACAGGGATCTGTGCGGTAAAGTAAGGAGCTGATGGTAGGTGTGGCGCTCCACCTCAGACGCCAAAAACAATCTCATTGGTCTAGCGCTATTGAAAAGGGGATAGACTCCCTCGCTGACTGGCTGATACCGACATTAGGCCGCCCAGACGACTTTACTTTTTTTTACTTTACCATGGCGGAAAATAGGAAGAAACAGTTGACTGTTGACATCGCGAAGGAAAGAATGTTTATCAGTACTAACGATCTCTTAAAGGATTTTTCTTCTGTCGGCTTGATTGATCAACGTTTACTCTTTTTAGATAGATTTGGGGAAGATGCTCGTTGTGTAACGGTTATCGTCATTAGAAATTGAATTGGTAACCTGAGTTCAAATACTGGGCAGTGCTGTTTGCGGTTCATTTTGCAGTAATGCCCTTGGAAAAGGCTTTAATCTATCTCTTCCCCCAGCCATGTGTAAGTAGTAAGGCAGACTAAGTTCTTTATCCTCGGTAAGGCAACCAATATAGGAGAAAGAAAACTGTTCTTTCAGACTAGCTTTGTGCAGCTTGAAAAATGATCTTGTGTCACATAATGTATGTAGTAGAGTGTAAAGGATCCCTTAATCGCCATTATTCTAAGGGGTAATTTATTAGGAAGTGCGTCCCGGTCTCCTGCCTCAGAAATTGCTACCCGGTGATAGTTTTGGGGAGGGTGCTCATCGTGTAACGGTTATCGTCGTTAGAAATAGAATTGGCAACCTGAGTTCAAATACTGGGCAGTGCTGTTTGCGGTTCATCTTGTTACATAATTATTAGATCCTAATATTTATGTGCAATAGTGTAGAAATCAAATAGTCGTTATAAGCTGCAGCCCATGGCCTTGAATGACAAGGCTTGGCCTGTCCTGATCCTTCCTTCCGGTGGATACCGTGAGAATCGGTGGAGGATACCCTCTTCCGGTTTAGATTAGAAATAGATTTTAGTCAGTCGGCGAGAAAACACGACGGTGGTGAGTCGTGTACTACACGCTCCGACTCAATCTGCGTAGGTAGTCTGGTGGGGTATTTCGAGAATAAAATATGATCAAAGTAAATCGAAGTCTTGTGTTATTATCTAAAAACTACCAATGACACAGGGCTTCTGATAAAGAGAAATCCCCAATGGAAAACCAGACACGAAGTCCCCAAGAGAAGTCCAGACGCTAGAAGAGATGTTAGAAGAGACCTAGAAGAATTTAAGATGGAAAAGACGTCAGAAGAAGAACAGAGAATAGAAGAATAGAAGAAGTAAAGTTGTAGGGTATACAACAATTTTGCAGTAATGCCCTTGGAAAAGGCTTTAATCTATCACTTCCCCCAGCCATGAATAAGTAGTAAGGCAGACTAAGTTCTTTAGCCTTGGTAAGGCAACCAATCTAGGAGAAAGAAAACTGTTCCTTCAGACTAGCTTTGTGCAGCTTAGAAAATGATCTTGTGTCACATAATGTATGTGGTACAGTGTAAAGGACCCCTTAATCGCCATTATTCTAAGGGGTAATTTATGAGGTAGTGGGTCCCGGTCTCCTTCCTCAGAAATTGCTACCCGGTGACTATTAAAATAACGTCCCCAGCTATGTCGTCTCGGCGATGTTAGTTGAAAGAAAACAAACAACTTAGGGCATTAAATGTATTTTAGAGGGGGGTCTCTTATTTGTCGTAATTACTATTTATTTATCGTAATTTGTCGTAATTCTTGTTTATTTATAGAA
>CM042143.1:17624377-17729377 GCA_023376005.1 Doryteuthis pealeii
GAACATCTTTCTCTATCGATCTTTCATGAATGTCCTCTAGTATCTTTTGTAGTGCAAAAAGAGCCAACATTTGATATCCAATGGCCGATGCAATTTCAGTATTCCAGCCGGACTCTGATATATTGCGAAATTTTCAGAAAACAAATAATTGAAGTAGAAAGCAAGGCGACTATATAAGAAATGGAGAGAGAGAGAGAATCTAACGACTTGATAAATAGTCAGAACAGCTGTTGTTTCTCGAGAGCAAGCTCTCTGTCGGTGTCTAGCATTTGTGCGTTGTCTAGCAGACAGATTTAAGTGATTCTGAGGACATCTTTTGACAGTTGAGGAGGCTAAGAGTTGTTAATCTGTGAAGGATTTACTTTTCTTGTCTAATTTTATCAACGCCCAGCCTCCATTTCTCTTCGTAAACAGTGTCATTTCCGGTGGTGTCCTAGTCTTCTACCTCACCATCTCTTCCTATTTGCTTCAATGTTCATCGGGGATTTACACCTAATCCCCGACTGTCAGTTAAGCTATGAAGCTGAATGTGTATGTGTTTTGTTGTTGTTGTTTTTGTTGTTGTTATAACATCATTTGGATTATTATTGTAGTTTGTATCGCTTTTTATTGAGTACATTTTTTTAATGAAAATAAACAGTATAATTTGTTTACCAGTTTGTTCACTTCTTCTCACTAAGAGGTTTAGATATTATCTAAGTAATTAAAAAAAATTAAACTTCGAGGGATCTAAAGTTATATGTTGATATAAACATTAAACTTTGTGGATAAGTTTGATAAATATTTTCCTACTATGTGTATACATATTTGTATATAAGTATTTACCCAACCCCTTCACACATGCAAGATGTGACACAAGGTCAATTTCAGCGGAGTGTTAATCGAGTCACCTAATCATGACATCGCACGAAGCACACAAGGGACCTTTGAGGGATCTAAAGTTATATGTTGATATAAACATTAAACTTTGTGGATAAGTTTGATAAATATTTTCCTACGATTTGTATATGTATTTACCCAACCCCTTCTCACATGCAAGATGTGACACAAGGTCATTTTCAGCGGAGTGTTACTCGAGTCACCTAATCATGACATCGCACGAAGCACACAAGGGACCTTTGAGGGATCTAAAGTTATATGTTGATATAAACATTAAAATTTGTGGATAAGTTCGATAAATATTTTCCTACTATGTGTATACATACTTGTATAAGTATTTACCCAACCCCTTCACACATGCAAGATGTGACCCAAGGTCATTTTTAGCAGAGTGTTAACCGAGTCACCTAATCATGACATCGCACGAAGCACACAAGGGACCTTTAAAAAGTGGAACACATATCATATATAATAGCCCATTAACACAAGAAGGATGTGACACAAGTTCAATTTCTACAGCAGAGTTTAATAGTTTTAAAGTCAGTTTTCCTTCTCCTATATCGGTTGCCCTATGAAGTTTAAAGAGCCCAGTCCACTTTACTATTTACCCATAGCTGGTGGGAGAATGATTGAATTCATACCTTTTCCATTGGTAATAGCGTTATGAGAGATGCAAACAGTCTTAACCTGGGTTTGAACTCTAATCAACTTGTCCGTTTTGAGCAATGATAACCATTACATAGAAACACCTCCATGTATGTATATTTATATGAATTATCAATATGTTCACAACAAAAACATTTATACGTGTCGGTGGTTCACTGGAGGCTGAGTGACAGCAAGTCTCTTCAGGTCTTCAGGATTCTTATGATTATTCCAGCCGATCTCAACAATGCTGTAGTCTGGATAGTCTCGATTCTTCCTCTGATGTCCAGTTCATCTAGACTTTTTTCTAGATCGCTGGGACCCTTCCTATGGCACCATTGGAACGATCTTTACCTTGTGAAACATTTTCGCTGGCTTATGATCCACAGTTTTTTTTTTCTTTCTCTTTCATTTTTACTCTATGATCGGCCGGGACGGCAAAATCCACGAGATGACAAGTCTTCCTCTTCTTGTCAATCAAAACTAGGTCTGGTCACCCGGGATTAGGTGATCCGTCTGTATCTCAAAGTCCCAGAGAATTTTGTGCGCCTCATTCTCCAGGACAGATTCAGGCTTGTGCATATACCATTTAGTTGCATGGTGAAAATTACATTTTATTATTATTATTATTATTATTATTATTATTATTATTATTATTATTATTATTATTATTATTATTATTCCCTCCTTTTGAGTTTTCACACCAGTGTTAGCTGATGGTATTTCACAGGAGTCTGAGTGACAGCATGTCTCTTCAGGTCTCCAGGACTCTTCTGAGTATTCTGGCAGATTGCAGCAGTGCATTGTTCTGAATGGTTTCAATCTTTCCTTTGATATCCAAACTTTCCAAACCCTTTTCTAATCCTTTTGGGACTGTTCCAGGTTCACCAACCACAATTGGTATCACTTTCACTTTCATGTTCCATAACTTTTTCAGTTCTCTGGCAAGGTCAATATATTTGTCCACTTTTTAATTTCCCTTTAGCTTCACCCTGTGATCTGCTGGCACTGCAAAATCCACCAGTGGACAAGTTATTTCCTTTTTGTTTATCAACACTAGGTCTGGTCTTCTTGCTGGGATTATTATTATTATTATTATTATTATTATTATTATTATTATTAGTAGTAGTAGTAGTAGTAGTAGTATATTTCTAAGAACACGTTGTGAGACTCAACCCTACTCGTAATGATCTGCCAGTCTAACTTGCTCAGATCCAATATGCAACTTAATAATATAAGAGATGTGTTCCCTCTTATCCTGACCATTATAGATTCTCAAAGGATATGTTAAATATTAATTAGAAATGATCTCCCTTAATTTAATTGCAGTTAATTATTAATTCTATAAATAGAATGGGATAATAGATATCGGGCTTAATGGTTACACACATTGGCTTTTAAGCAAGTGTTAATTAAGATCTGCTTCCTCATCTGCACAGAAATGCAAAATATCGTATTAGCATAAAGAAATCTTCCAGTTTTCATTAAAAATGCTTAATTTAGCCTACAGTTACTATAAAAACTAAGCAATGCTTAGATTTGGTAAAAGGCCGCAAGTAAGGTACACTTAGTGATGATAGAACTCTGTTTAATTAATTCTGTTGCGTACCCTTTTTTACTTACTCATTTCTATTCTTCTTCTGACGTCTTTGCTATCTTAAGTCTTCTTCTAACATCTCTTCTAGCGTCTGGACTTCATCTTGGGGAATTCGTGTCTGGTCTTCCATTGGGGATTTCTCTTTATCAGAAGCCCTGTGTCATTGGTAGTTTTTAGATAATTACACAAGACTTTGATTTACTTAGATCATATTTATTTCGAAATCCCCACCAGACTACCTACGCAGATTGAGTCGGAGCGTGCAGTACACGACTCACCACCGTCGTGGCTTCTGGCCGACTGACTAAAATCTATTTCTAATCTAAACCTGAAGAGGGTCTTCTTCACCGATTCTCACGGTATCCACCGGAAGGTTAGGACTGAGGTCAAGCCTTGTCATTCAACCTTCAAGTCCGTGGGCTGCAAATTTTGATTTCTACACTACTGCGCATAAATATTCGGAATCTAATAATTATGTAACAATTGTAATGGCATTTCATACAGTCTACGTTTATTTTGTCAAGAGTCAACGGAATATATTTATATCTACATTTTTTGTGTAGTTTCTTCTTAAGTTGTTGGAATTTTTGTGATATATAAGGCGTGTGCCAGACGGTCACTTCTAAATATAGACTCGTTGACTACCACGTGACCACCGAAGGCAACCTATTATCCAATCACTGGCAGTGCTGCTGCTGCTGTTGGTGTATTTATAATGCCTGATTCTAATCTTAGCTCACTGCTATTTGGATCATCTTGGACGTCGAACCTAAAGGACACAATCCCACAAGGACTTGTTTACTTTAAGTTCTTTTACAACTGGAACAAAGGATGGCGGCCAGTTACTCAACAGTTTTTGTTTCAATCATATCAGTTTGACCCATGGATGGGACCCTAACATATACGACCACTTCAAGTCAGAGTGAATATGAGTGTAATCATAATGAAGGGGTACTTCAGAGATATCAGAACCGGAACCTCGCTATTAGGTGCAGTTTAGATTAAGAAAAGAAAATATATCGCCTTATTGATTGATTTTGAGGGCATTCCAACCCGTCAAGAGTTATTTTATAACTAGAGGTTAAGGAATCGTGTTCATTATACGTTTTATTAGTATTATCTGCGTTATTCGGAATATTGTCCCCATCTGTTGGCACTTACGTTATTTTATGTCGATATTGTGTTAGTATAGCACATTATTCTAAGGCTAACAGCAACAAATAAATGAATTAATATTATCTGTGTTATTCGGACTATTGTCCCCATCTTCATTATTATTTGTACAACGTTTCGGCCGATATGCCCTCCGGCCTTCTTCAGGTATTTCTTGTCGGACTCGGGAACCTTCTCGGACTCGGGAACTTTCTTTTCGAACTCGGGAACTTTCTTGTCGTAATCGGGAGCCATCACGGGACTTTGAACCTAACCCTTTATTTAGTCCACGGGCGTATCCTGTTCTAATTCCGCTAACCATAGCTGGGGTAGGAGTTGTGTTAATTATTTTTCTATGTTACTGCCTCTACTCAGGATTGAAACCGGAATCCAGAGATAACTGTCACTTAGAACTATCTTAACCTAAGTCAATCCTGAGTAGAGGCAGTTAGAAAAATAATTAACACAACTCCTACCCCAGCTATGGTTAGAAGAATGAGAACAGGATACCCCCGTGGACTAAATAAAGGGTTAGGTTCAAAGTTCGGTGATGGCTCCCGATTACGACAAGAAAGTTCCTAAGTTCAAAAAGAAGGTTCCCGAGTCCGAGAAGGTTCCCGAGTCCGACAAGAAATACCTGAAGGCCGGAGGGCATATCGGCCGAAACGCTGTACAAATAACAATGAAGATGGGGACAATAGTCTGAAAAACGCAGATAATACTAATCTTCAAGCCTCATCTCAAACATTCAGAGAAATAGTATTATATGTTTATATTTTCATTTTTAATGAAGTTCTTTGTTTTGTTGCACACACGCCTATCAAATAGGAATATATTTGCCCAGATAAGGAGTACTAACCATTGACGATCAGAGTGAACCTGTGAGTAAGCAACATAAATGGGTAATCTAGAGCTCCAGAACTGGAGCCTCACCATCAGATGTAGTTTACTGGTTGGAGGTGCCTGGTGTAATGGCTAGAGTCACAGGAAATGGACTCGTCGACCGAGTACAAATCCTGGACGACCCTACAGTTCACATAGCGTTTATATACTGAGAAAGTTATGAATCCAACTACTCTCCCTCCAGATATGGGTAAACAGTAGGACATAGTGGGCTCTTTAACCTTGGTTAGGTGACCAATCTGGTAAAGGGGAAACACTGAATTCAAACCTGATAAATCCGTTTGGGCTGGTCAATATTAGAATAGACTCAATCCTAATTAGTTATCTATTTCATTTAGCTAAATATAGACGGTACACCCTGTTAAGTATCTGGCCGCCATCCCTGGCCAGCTGGAAAGAACTTAAAGTAAATAAGTAAGTAAGTCCCGAGTTATAGAATCCTTTGGCAAGTGACTTATTGTCCTGTGATATAGAATCCTTTGGTAAGTGAATAAGTCCTGTGGTATAGAATCCTTTGGTAAGTGAATAAGTCCTGTGGTATAGAATCCTTTGGTAAGTGAATAAGTCCTGTGGTATAGAATCCTTTGGTAAGTGAATAAGTCCTGTGATATAGAATCCATTGGTAAGTGAATAAGTCCCGTAATATAGAATCCTTTGGTAAGTGAATAAGTCCTGTGATATAGAATCCTTTAGGTCCGTCGTCCAAGAAGATCCAAGTAGTAGTGAGCTAAGATTAGAATCAGCCAGTATAAATAACAACAGCAGCAGAGCACTGCCAGTGATTGGACAACAGTCTGGTCACATGTCCATCGGCGAGTCTAAAAGTAAAAGTAGCCGTCTGGCACACACCTTATATACCAAAAATTCTCGTCAACACGAGTTCAAATCCTTGACGTGGTAATTGCATTTCACTTAGCGCCAATACCCTTGGGAAAGGTATGAATTCTACTCTCCCTCCAGCTATGGGTAAATAGTAGGGCAGACTGGGCTCTTTAACCTTGATTAGGCAATCGGTCTAGGAGAAGGAAAACTCTGAATTTAATTAAAGATACACTTTTTATTTATTTAATGATCTATCTAATTAATTTAATATATTTTATTTTATTTTACAACTGAAAAAAAGCAAAGTAAATAAATTCTTCTATTTAACCGTTTTTATTTTGAATTCAAGATAGATACAATGAAGCAATATTCACCGGAAGTTAACCAGACAAGATTAAATATATATATATATATATATAAATTCAAACCCATTCTCAACAGATATTTCAAAGGTAAGAGATCAATTTTATCTTCTCTAATAAGTTATAAAATAATTACATTAACTTGATGCTTTAAAGGAGTCTAATAATAGATGAGAAAAACTTTCTATCAGGGACCCCACTCTCAAAAAGTGTTAAACCCCGCTTAAGAAATTGATATTGTGTCACATCCTGCTCGTGCGGAGGGGTTAGTAAATATATATATACCAAAAAATCTAACACACCCGTTTTGGGGAGGGATTCTTACCACGCTGCAGAGGAGATGGTCGGCGTAGGCTAAGCCTCACCGTCAGGGCTGTCTATGACGTTAACTATTACACCTGACGAATTGCACTTTCGCTCTTACAATTAGACGGTAGCTAATCTTGTTTCTGTGTCAACACATTAAGTGTAGACTCTGTCACTTGTGTGAACTAGATACTGAACACCTGGTCGCCATGATAAAATCGTCATACCCGTAGCGTGATAAAAAAAAAATGGGTTGAGATCAATGATGGGAAGACTTTACGACTACAGTTCAATTACTCTGTCATTTCAAAGTAAAATTTAGATAATTTCGTCTTTGGTAATTGGGGCTTCCCGCGATCGAGTGAAGCCGGCTATTTATCTACATCTAATACTGTTTATAATTCAATTTGTACGCACTAAATCCCACAGGTCATTAAACAGAAGATATCCACTAATGCTAAATTGATTTCGCTTTTGCTTACTCCTGCTGCTATTGCGTAATTCAATATATTATTGATGTAAAATTAGTTGATTGAATACATGGGGGATATACATATTAAATTCTGCATCAGAACGAGAAAACAAAGGAACAATTACATAAACTGTGGAGCCAACGTAAATCTCGCGAGGTCTGGAACGAGAGTTAGTTACGGAGGTTTTTGTATCGGAGACAATTAGTTAATTAGCATCCATGATGAAGAATACGTTATCTGTTTTCGGCGGTAAATTTTGAAATATGTAACAAACGTGGAAATGACCAGTCACGTTAGATAAATTAGTTTGAATTTGTCTATAGCAAGATATACAGATAGATAGATAGATAGATAGATAGATAGATAGAGACTGTAACATATATATAGAGAGAGAAATATATATATTATATATATATATATATATATAATATATATATATATATTGTATATTAATTGACTGTTACATAAATGGATAGGAAGATAGATTGATGGATAGATAAATAGACAGATAGATAAAGATATAGTCTATAACATAGATAGATAGATAGATAGATAGATAGATAGCGACAGTAACGTAGATAGATTGTATATAAATTGTGTGAACTAGATACTGAACACCTGGCCGCCATGTTAAAACAGTCACGTTAGATAAATTAGTTTGAATTATCTATAGCAAGATAGACAGATAGATAGATAGATAGATAGATAGACAGATAGAGATAGAGACTGTAACATATATATATATATATATTGTATATAAATTGACTGTTACATAAATGGATAGGAAGATAGATTGATGGATAGATAAATAGACAGATAGATAAAGATATAATCTATAACATATATAGATAGATAGATAGATAGATAGATAGATAGCGGCAGTAACGTAGTTAAATTGTATATAAATTGTCTGTAAAATAAATAGACAGAAAGAGTACATTTAAAATTATATATTTGTACCTGCATTAACAAAGATGCAGGGGGGTAGCTTATCTTCGTTCGGGCATATTTATAGTCATTCCTCCATGCATTATAGTCTACCAATGGATGCTGAGATGCGCAAGCGTACAGATTGTGTAATGCGTTCCTATCTGCTAATCTGATAAAGAATGGAGGAATTGTCAACGACGAGATTGTCTTGTTTGTTTGTTTGTTTTGTTTTACGGCATATCAACCTCAGTGGGTCATTTAATGCCGATGAAGTTTTGAAATAAATCAATTCTTAATGGATAATACAATTTTGTTTATCAACTCATGTTTTTCTATTTAACACATAGATGGGACCCTAACAGGTACTACCACTCCGGGTCAGAGTGGACCAGGGTGCAATGGTGATGAAGGGGTGCTCCACATTCCCCAAACCTCCAAAACTGGAACCTCACCATCAGATAGAGTTTAACGTCATTCCCAGGACATGTAGACCCGCAGTCACCGCCTTCTAGCACCCATATGATAAAAAGGGGTTGGGGCTTGCCATAAGGGTAATAGGGTTGGGAAAATCATATAGGTGCTAGGGCTTGATGTGACCAGCCGATTGATCGGAGGGGGCTTCTACGACCGCCCGTCTAGCCCAAGATAGTGCCAATGTGGAGTATTGCATGTCATGAACTGCTCATCCACCTAGGCTCTATCCTTAAGCATCACGGGTCGCCACCCACGGCCAACAGGTGGCCCCTTTGGGGGAGTCTTACCCCTCTGCAGAGGTGCAGTCGGTGCATTCTAACGCCCCAGCCGACAGGGCAGGATGAGATTGTCCAATGCAAGACAGTATCATAAGATTTGAAAATATTGTTGATTGCTATTTAAAAAAAAGGTTTTTATTCAATTTCTTTTTGCTTTATTTCAGGTGATGCAAATTCTCCTATGGACAAATGGAAAATTTGGGGTCCAGTTTAGACCTTAATACTGTCAACTTGTTGTGCACAGTTGTGTCAAAACCATCTACAAACATGCCCAGCACCTCAGAACCAAATATGATGCAGCCTGCACAGACCTACACGGTCCCAGCTGAGCAAGTGTTCAATGCACAGGATCAAATCTCTGCAACACGAACAATCACTCAGGCCAGCAATGGGTTTGAGCTGACTCGATTGCCAGCTCCGTATGCCAATGGAATCACCGTCGGTTCAATTGCAAATTTCTCCGCTTCGGAAGTGAATCAGATCGTTGCACGAGGCAAACAGCCTTTTACAACAACTGGCCTGCCCAACATTAACAGCTTTAGTGACCCCATCCATTTTATTCCCCAGGCTTCATTAAACACACGCGGACCACCATCCTTCGTCGAGAAGAATGAACGCCTCCCCAGGTTTAGCACCATAGTAGCGTCTGCTGCATCGAGCAGTCCAGCGATTGGACTATAACGCCAATTCACTAACACACCGCCATCAACGGTTAAGCATCCTCTCACATTACCATCACCTGTGTCATTTTTTATGTATTTTATATTCAGGACATTGCATCTTGCACCCATCCAGGGACACAGTGTGGTTTCCGAGCAACCAACGGCAGGAGGGGTACCAGGAGAGAGGATGCCACTCTGCACCGCATTGACGGACCTAACGAAGGTATCCAACCTGGCCACCCAAAGTGTTCGCAGTCACTGCACCAGAGACTCCAGATATTGCTATTCAAAAATTGTACCGCTCAACCACTCACGCAGTTTTTAAAAAAAAAGTGGACTACGCCATCATCTTTAGTAGACGGAAGAATGCCAACCATATTCAAATAACGATTTCTTGAGAAATTGTCAAAATAATAATAAAAGTTTTAAATATACTAATTTATTTGAGTAGATATTGTCTTATTCTATTCTGTATTTTGTCTTTAAAAATAACTTAAACATTTTTTTTGTACGTTAATATATGAATGCCATGATCAAAAGTGTCTCTTTATGATATTTAGACAGAAGGAAAAGGGGTAACACATAATGTAACGGTTATCGTCCTAGAAAAGGAAATCGGCCACCCGAGTTCAAATCCTTGACGAAATACGCAGGTTGCCTAACAAAGTTTAAAGAGACCCAGTCTACCCTACTATTTACCCATATCTAGAGGAGGAATAGTTAGATGAATACATTTACCTAGGCTATTAGCGCTATATGAAATTTAAACAGCCACGTCAGGATATGAACTGTGGTAAACGAATCTATTTCCTACGATGATAACCATTACACCACGCGCATCCAGAAATATATATATATATATATATATATATATATATATATATATATATATATATATTGGAGGTGTATGGTGTAAAGGATATCGTTGTAGTAAATAGACACGGTGAGACGAGTTCAAATCCTAATCGAATCTGTTTGCATTTCAAATGTCCTAGGCAATTGATCACGAATTCCATCTGGAGGAGTTGGTAAATGTATATATATATATATATATATATTATATATATATATATATATATATGTGTGTGTTGTGTGTGTGTGTGTGGTGTGTGTGTGTGTTTGTGTGTGTGTCTGTGTGTCTGTGTGTGTCTGTGTGTGTGTGTGTGATTTATCATAATTAACGTTTATATCTATTTAGTGGATATGTTTGACAAAGATGTTACGATAAACATTGTATAGAAAGATGAAATAGATAGAATCTAACTATAAAAGTACAAGGAACACGATTCGCTAACCTCTTGATATAAAGTAACCCAAGACTGATTGACATGCCTTTTAAAATCAATCAGAAATAAACAGAGACTGAATCTGCTAGCAAAATACATAGATAGGTAATGAAAGTAATACATAAAGGCGTAGATGATTACATGAAATAATTCAATTTTAAAATGGGTGTGCTTGAGCCTCTAAATATATATATATATATATATATATATATATATATATATAATATGTAAACAAAGGGCATCTCCTGTTTAACAATTTTTTTTTTTATCTTTTCTAATTTTCTGGCCAACTTTTTAATGTTTGGGTGGAATATTCTAACGGAAAATACACACATTCTGCACAAAGAAGAAAATAATCAAAAACTCCAAATACTAGAAGCTTTATACATAAAACAATACAAACCATCCTTAAACAAAATTAATTTCCAATACAGTACACACATTCTAAAATGCCTATAACGCCTTTCTCACCAATTCTTCTCCTTCCAGCCTCCACATTAATATAATTATTAAAAAAAAACTGGAATACATCACCCCTGATGATGGCACTTCGAAGTGCCGAAAGTACTCGGGAACTAAACTTTGGTGGACTTATCCACCAATTCCACCCAAACATTAAAAAGTTGGCCAGAAAATTAGAAAAGATAAAAAATAAAATTGTTAAACAGGAGATGTGCCTTTTGTTTAATTCTACATGTATAAATGAAAGAATGCTGCCCAAACACACACACACACACACACACACACACACACACATATATATATATATATATATATATATATATATATATATATAATATATATATATATATATATATATTTATTGTGTGTGCTTTTTCAGCATGGACTATAAGGCTAATGGAATAATTTTGATGGAAATTGGAAACCTGGTGCGTGAAATCCCTTGACTCCAGTGAGTGTTTTATATTTATCTTCGGGCTCTGGATGTAGTGAATTCACGCACCTGGAGGTGGCCAGATCCTTTTAGCTAGAAAGTGGTTCAGAAAAGCTTAATTCCTCACGAAATCAAAGAAGAACCTCGAGGGGACATTGGACTTTAGAGAGAGAGAGAGAGAGAGAGACAGAGAGAGAGGGAGAGAGAGAGAGAGAGGGGGGAGGGGGTACTTATCCGAAACCATTTATTCCACTTTACAGACTTTTCGTTTGATTCGCAAATTTTGATGAAACTTGGCATTTGAAACCGCTTGATCCCAGGAAATGTTTTAGAGGCATCTGTGTCGCAGGGTGTCATGGAGGCTCTCACCTTTAATCCTGGAGGTACTCGGAACATTTTAGCGTAAAATTGATCAAGATAGTCTAATTCGCGTATAAGGAAATCAAAACAAGCATTTTTTTTTTTTTAGATTTCTCCCGCCTTTCGTTCGGGCACTCGGACGTCGTGGTGATAAAATTAACAACAGAACACGTTGGTACAGAAACTATATAGAATCTTTTTGTCTAACAAAATATAATCTGTCTCTTCAATGTATATGTAGATGTATACTAGCTGATCTTCCCGGCGTTGCCAGGGCTTAAAAAATCACTTATCTATATGTACGAGCAGGATGTGACACATGGTCAATTTCTTAAGTAGAGTTCAACAGGATTGAATTATTGTTTATATATAGTAGAATATCACAAAAAATATATCTCAGAATATTAAGGGTGTCCCAATGTGGTTTAATGAAACGTATTCTATTTAAGAGGAGGATCCGCTAATGTAGTTTTGACTAACGAAAAGACAATCCCTTTAGTTTGAATTCAGAGGTTTCCTTCTCCTAGATGGGTTGCCTAACCAAGGTTAAAGAGCCCACTCTGCCCTACTATTTATCCATAGCTGGAGAGAGAGTAGGATACATAACTTTCCAAAGGGTATTAGCGCTAAATGAAATGCAATTACCACATCCAGGATTTGAACTCGGGGCGACGCGTTCATTTCCCATGACTTTAACCATTACACCACGCGCTTCCATATGATTTATCTATATGAATATTTAAATTGATAAATATTCTTTTCATATCTCTTTGTTTTATTTCCTTTTATTCTTTACATATTCTTATTCTTGAGCTGTTTAATGCTTTATTCTTCCTGTTTGCATCTTTCTTTTATTAGTCTTCTGTTAAGTTTTGACCTTTTATAAATTGTTTTTTTATTTTTCAATTATCTTAACTAGCAAATATAAGCACCCTCCGGGTGCAAGTATTCAAGTTTTAATGTAATAAAATATCATATTAAATTAGAAAGGCTAATAAAACTAAATAAGAATACAGATAAAAAGATTTGAAACAGAGGGAGTATAATAAAAGATTTGAAACAGAGGGAGTATAATAAAAAATGGAACAACTGAAACTTACTCTTCCATCACTCACGTCTTTCATTGTTATTTTTTCTAATTTAAGTATTTAGTTATAAGAGGAAGTAAAGAATAAAATGACAGTTATTTTTATCTTGTTAATGGATTTCATTTAAGATTCATTGAAGAGATTTTTGTTTATATTCATTAAAATAAAACCAAACAGTTAGAAATCAATAATACTAAACACATATTTATTAAATTCGATTTTTTAATATTAATATGCAAATTAGCCTTCCCGTTCAAACTGTAAACCGCTATTTTGTTGTATATATAAATATAATTGCATGTTGTCAGTATGTAGACATAGTTAACAGTATTAATAATGTAAGACAATTTTATTAATAATTGAGGTTTAGATAAAAATAAAATCATGGAGAATGTGATTTCAATAACTAAGAGAATTGTGACTTGAGTAGGAATATAGTTTCGGTTACAGACAGAAAAACACACAATCTCCATTATAATAAGATATATCATTGATTTATACCATTATAATTTTATTTAGCCTTCCTTAAAGAAAATGAGTAGTAAAAACTTTTTTTTAACTTCCTCTCGGTGCGGATTTTATTGAACTTATTTGAACTGTTATAATTTCAAATAACTGTTAATAATAATAATAATCCTTAGTTAACGATTGTAGTAAAGATCTTCGAACCGAACCCTTTAATCAAATTACCGGTGTAGACTGTTCTCATTCTGTTAATCATTGCCGGGTACAAATGTTAAGCTATGTTAAGTATTCTATGTTATTATCGTCCGTGGTCAGGATTGAACGAGCAATCTACAGATGATGTCTTGAGTTGGACACATGGTGCAACGGATATAGAGGTTAAGTTAATATAGTTCTAAGTGACAATCATCTGTATCTTGCATGTTCAATCCTGACCACGGGCGATGATAAGTATACTTAATAGAGTACACGGTCTACCCGAGTGGATTGAATAAATGGTTCGGTTTGAAGTTAATTAGATATCACTAAGCCATTTCATTACTACGTTAGGTGTGTGTGTAATAAATACACACACACACACACACACACACATATATATATATATATGTGTGTTTGTGTGTGCGTGTGTGTGTGTGTGTGTGTGGATAATGACAGGTGTATCTCTGTCATTATACACCTGTAATATTGGAGAGAACATGGAGGGTTGGAAATGCTATACATGTGGTAGAATTCTGCTTTCAAAGGCTGGATATGTCAATCATAGGAAATCTCATCATGGACAATTCATGCAAACTCGAGGAATAAACAATATGTCTTGTGCAATCTGTAACAAAGTCTGTAAGTCAGTTTCTGGTCTTAAGAGACATATGGTGGTGTATAAGCATAACATTTTATCATCTGATCCATCTGATACAACGGGAAGGATTTCCTTCCTATGTCACATTTGTATCAACCTTTGTGGATCTGCAGCGGGTTTGATGAGTCATTTGAGGGCTCACGAGAGGAAAGGTTCTGGTAGTGGGGTTATAGGATTATGAGGGATGGCAGTGATCTGTAACGATTATGCTATGCTATTGCTATGTATGTATAATACATACACACAAAATACTTATTTGAATATATACAATGTGACAAAATAAATGGAATGAAGTATTTCGCAAAAAAAGAAAACTACAAAAAGTAATTTTACTTATTAGAATCTAGATATTGGGGTGGGGGGCGAACACATTTTTGTAATTTCCCTTTTAGAGTTCTAGTTTTCTTCATCGTTGGATGGGAATCGTTCACTTTAACGCCATTACTTTCGTCTGTTATGACTTCCCGAAAATATAGATTTTTAATAATTTCCAACTTAATTGATCAATTTTCAATTTAATCATCATTTTTCTTATTAAAAGATAGAAAAATTGGTAAATTTGTGTCAAAACTAAGGAAACTGGACATTTCCTGTGCGATGGGGTCGTAGGGGGTTGGAGTGTTCTTATACCTGCGGTGGAGCAACTGATAGGGGAGGCAATCGCGTTGCTATTTTTTCTTTCCATCTTTTGTTCCTCTCTTACATATAAATAAATGTGTATATAAATAAAATTTTATCCGTGTGGTACACATAGATGATACGTACTAGCGTAATTGTAATATTACAAAAAATGAAAAAAAAAAACACAAGTTTCAGTCATGAATGATATGTAATAAGTCGACGCTGCAGTGTTTCGGTTCGTTTAACAAACCTTCCTCGGGACCTTCGTTGGTTTAAGGAAAAAAAAAAGATTAATGAAAACAGAAGTCTGCAAGCCTCTGCTTTTGGAATTTTGTTGCTTTTGTTTATATTCAAATATGAGGACCGCCCCAATGGGTCCACCTGTTGGCTGTGGGTGGCGACCTGTGATGCTTAAGGATAGAGCCCAGGTGGATGAGCAGTTCATGACATGCAATACTCCACTTTGGCCCTATCTTGGGCTAAACGGGCGGTCGGAGAGGCCCCATTCGATCAATCGGCTGGTCACGTCAAGCCCTAGCACCTATATGATTTTCCCAACCCTATTGCCCTTATGGCAAGCCCCAAACCCTTTTTATCATATGGGTGCTAGAAGGCGGTGGCTGTGGGTCTACATGTCCTGGGAATGACGTTAAACTCTATCTGATGGTGAGGTTCCAGTTCTGGAGGTTTGAGGAATGTGGAGCATCCCTTCATCACCATTGCTCCCTTGTCCACTCTGACCCGGAGTGGTAGTACCTGTTAGGGTCCCATCTATGGGTTAAATAGAAAAATGTATATATAAAAAAATTGTATTATCCATTAATAATTGATTTATTTCAAAGCTTTATCGGCATTAAATGACCCACTGAGGTTGATATGCCGAAAAACAAACCAAACCAAACCAAACCAAATATGAGGACCAAAAAGACATACTTTAAAACGCTGATTAACGTCGGCGTCTTAATTTAAAATGACGTGACGTAATTTTTCCCGAATATTCTTAGAAACTAATTTTAATGAATAGAAAATTTATTTTACGTCAGCGTCCCCATTTATACTACGTGGTGTGTGTTTTTTTAAAAATCATCATCATCATTATATGCGCAAGCCTTGCACGTGTCTATGTCGATGTGGCATGTCTTCATGTCTCTCTTGCAGACATCTTTGAATCGTAGGCGTGGTCTCCCTGCCGGTCGGGTACCCTCCACTAGTTCACCATACAGTAGGTA
Organism: Doryteuthis pealeii; assembly: GCA_023376005.1. Classification (NCBI taxonomy): domain Eukaryota; kingdom Metazoa; phylum Mollusca; class Cephalopoda; order Myopsida; family Loliginidae; genus Doryteuthis; species Doryteuthis pealeii. Next base: position 17,640,661 of record CM042143.1, read on the forward strand.
TTTGGAGATGCGGCCTTTGTCCATCCTCCTGACATGGCCAAGCCAGCGCGGGCGTCTCTCGCTGATGATGGCAGGCATGCTGTTTGCTCGTTACAACACTTATGTGTTGGGCACTTTGTCCTGCCAGCGAAATATATATATATATATATATATATATATATATATATATATATATATATATAATGTTGTTCTGATTCCAACGGGAGAAAATTCAATATTTTATAAAAAAGAAGGTCCGAAAAATGAATTATCTTTTCAGAAAAAAAATTATTCTTTTTATCTTACATATGGAACACGTGCTTCAGATCTTCTGATATATATATATATATATATATATATATATATATATATATATATATATATAATTCTGTTTATATCAATTTACTTATTTGAGTATATGCATATGTATCTACCTAGCTACAGATCAATCTATCAGTCTATCATAGTATATCCATATATATATATATATATATATATATATATATATATATATATATATATATATAAGCTGTTGTCATTTCACATAGCACTAATACCCTTAGGAAAGGTATGAATCCATATATTCTCCCTCCAACTATGGGTTAAATAGTAGGGCAGATTGGGCTCTTCAGCCTTGGGTAGGTAACCAGTCTAGGAGAGGGATAACTCTGAATTCAAAATTCCTGAGGTCGGTCGTTGATTGGGTTTGTGGCAACCTTTGATGCACCAATTCTTTCCTATCGACTGTGCCAAAAAGTGTGGATGGTCCAACACAAGCCTTCACCACTATAAATAAATCCTTGTGTGGATGTTCATCGTGTGTATGAACCCTCATACATCGAAAATCGACGAGAGAGTCCATTATAATATATAATATATATATATATATATATACACATATATATATATATATATATATGTTAAAGAAAGGAAATGAATCCGACAATATGAGTAAGAAAAGGTGGAATGAAAACATCACACAATGCTGTTAAAGAAGAAAACAATTTATAATATAATCATAGCTGATATTGATCAATATTTCGATTTTACAAAAATCATCATCAGAGCTCATTCACTGTTTTCTTCTTTAACAGTTGTTTTCTTCTTTAACAGCATTGTGTGATGTTTTCATTCCACCTTTTCTTACATATATATATATATATATATATATATAATTTTTACTTGAATGCACTTACAACGCATGTATCGCATAAAATTCGATACTTTTTCTTATAGAAAATGAACTTGACAAGTGTAATTCCGGAAAAGGATCGCTCGGTGTGTAGAATATCGTACAGACTGTTTCGACTTTTTAAAGTCTCATCAGCGATATATACTAACGATTTCCCTCCGACAAAAATCGAAACTGGGACCTCAGCAAGCATAGTGAAACACTATATCGTCTCGACCACAGTACACAGCTAACAATCCCAGCGAAATTAAGCTTGTCAAATGATACTACACGCCTCTACCATAATAGGTAAGGGGGGCGTTTTTGAGATAATAATAACAACAAACAGATCTTATGCCCTTCGGCGAAGTGAATAAGATTTTTGGATGTTTGTTTATTTTTTAGAAGCATTGATGAATAAAGTATATATCAAATTTTTACTTGAAGGCACTTACAACACATGTATCACACACACACACACACACACACACAACCACACACACATATATATATATATATATATATATATATACTTATCTCTCTACCTATCTACTTATCATCCATCGGTGTCGGGTTTAATCCTGTAGACCCGAGAAGACGTGCTGTCACTTGGACAGTGAAACTCTACGAATTAAATTGTGAAAAGTCTCTTTCCGGCATTACTTTCCGAGTAACTATATTAGTAGTATATGTAATTACCATAAATCTAACCATATAACTATGGGCAAATGTTAGATCACTGATGCATCAAGGAATTACAATACTTTATCAATAAGATTCTCATATCATCTTATTCGTGATGAGATTGAGAAAATAGATTGATCAATGTCCTTCTGGAGGAAATTAAGAAAAGCGAGATATCAACGTATAGACTTCGCATTCGGTAAGGGTGGGTGGATATAACCTCACGTGAAATGCGATCGGGTGGTGAGATATTCACAACAAACAATTGCAGAAAATGGCGCAGAAGTTCATGGAGGTAGGAAACAGGGAAGACAATTGTATTGAGGGCTCTTATAGGATTACAGTTCTTATCAAAGTATATGCCCTGAACTAGTAATAATAGTAATAGTACTAATGACTTAAACATATCCATGCTACCAACATTGTATTTACCTCGGACCTCACTTGTACGGGTTAGGCACAAGGCCCTATTAACGTGGGACCACCCACAAACCTAAGCTCATGTGTGGCAGGTGAAAAATTGCGTCGATCCCGTCGGCATTCCCCCTCAAGGGGGGGGGGCGCCACAGGCGCTGGGCAATAAACCCAGCCCTGCCTCTTTCAATCAAGGGGACAGGTGTTGCCTGGGGGATGGCCCCTGGGATCGACGCCGTTTACCAACATACCAGAAGTAAAATCTTACATTGTATTTACCTCGTACCCACTTGTACGGGTTAGGCACAAGGCCCTATTAACGTGGGAACACCCACAAACCGAAGCTCATGGGTGGCAGGTGAAAAATTGCGTCGATCCCGTCGGCATTCCCCCTCAAGGGGGCGCCTCAGGCGCTGGGCAATAAACCCACCCCTGCCCCTTTCAATCAAGGGGGCAGGTGTTGCTTGGGGGGATGGCCCCCTGGGATCGACGCCGTTTACCAAATCTTACATGTCTCATCAGAAATAATTCGAAGGAACTATTTTTGGGGGATAATTATTTCCAAAAAATAACAAGGATAAATGTTAAATTTCTAATAATAAGTATGAATGTCAGAGTATCACATTTTTTCAAATTTTCTCCTAAAGTCCAACATCATACCAGTATGTATCATACCATATCCGTGAGCACATTAAAAGATATTCCGAGTCGAATACAGATCCGCAATCCCGAAATTTTGAAACCTTTGGTCGATAAAAATTGTAGAATTTATAGGACAATAGTCCGAATAATCAAACTGTATAATTTGTAGGACAATAGTCCGAATAATCCAAATAATACTAAAAATGAACGTGTATTAAAGAAGTCCGAAAATAAGAAAAAAATGTTTGTTCGCCATAGTTACATCATCAGTGTACATGTTTTTTTTTAGAAAAATTGATATCATTTTATAATCTTATAAGTAATTATCATGGAAGCGCGTGGTGCAATGGTTAAAGTCATGGGAAATGGACACATCGCCCCGAGTTCAAATCCTGGACGTGGTAATTGCATTTCACTTAGCGCTAATACCCTTGGGAAAGGTATGAATCCTACTCTTCCTCCAGCTATGGATAAATAGTAGGTCAGACTAGGCTTTTTAACCTTGGTTAGGCAACCGGTCTAGGAGAAGAAAAACTCTGAATTCAAACGTATTGAACTCTGCTTAAGAAATTGACCTTGTGTCACATCCTGCTCGTGCGGAGGGGTTGGTAAATATATATAAGTAATTCTCATTCAAATCTCAAATTTTATCAGCAATGAAATTACTCATTATTTGAATTTTTTATTAAATTTTTTATTAAAATTTAAAGTCATTTAATCTTATACTTTCTAGTTATTTCTACAGATGCTGTTAAAATTGGAGACCATTCGACAAGAATTAATCAATGATTTGTCTGAATTTTTTAGATGAGTATAATCTTCATTTTTTCGGACTGTTGTACTCGTCTTTATTGTGGTATCTAAAAACACACCGTTTCGGCCCGCTGTGTCCTCGACCTTCCTAGGTCATTGCTATACTCAGATACACACAAAATTTCTTAAGATGTCACCGAGTACAAAGTACAATTCTGTAGTCTAATAGATTACAAAATTGTTATATCTCGAGCATCCGTTAACGGTGAAATAATAGCAAGAAACCCAATGAGTATTAAAGAAAGGGAAAATGTTTTTTAAGCAAAGATACAAGGTGATCGGACTAATTATCAATTTCTAGGTTAACAAGTCCCGTGAGATTTCGTTATTTTTCGACTCAGGGATTTTGTCAGACATTATTTATAGGAAAACAGACGATTCATAATCCTTATTTAGGTACTATATGAAAAAGATACTAATTTTTCTGAAACAGTCTTTATAATTCAAAAGATATCAGATATTTTGAAACACGCTGTATAATTCAAATACTTTCATAACCTTTTATATGAAATAACGAGTATTCTGAAATTTATTGCATTCAGAGTTGTGCCGCCTATAAATGGCTGGGAGCAATATTTGACTTCAATCATAAAAGAATTATTCAAGTTAGTGGCAATAATTTGATTTTTTTTAATATTGAAATGAAGTAAACAATTTTATTGAAATATCGAATCCTTTTATAGAACTTCCGGATGGAAATGCCCCTTCAGTACGTTGGAAACATTAAACATCTGATGTTAGGGGCTTCGCACTCAATAACAAGAGGTAGATATACCTACATTTTCTAAGATGTGTTTATATACTATCATCCTCGCCAGGTAATGCTGACAGCACAGAATCGCATGACCGAAACTCGCCATCCGTCCCTATCAGTCAATCGGTCCTGGCATGTTTTCCGCGCGGCAAACAGAATCCGCACCGGTTATGTAGTTTTTGCTATTCGACTTACACTGGCGTGTTCATGTGTAATCCTTAACTTTTACTTCGTAAATTCCTACCATAAAATAAACTGAACCCTCATTTTATGTCCGTGTTTTTGCAATAAATGTTTTATTTTTCTCGCACCCGTTATTTTACAATGCTAAATATATTTTCTTTATTCTGTATTCTTTAACAAATAAAGAAGATATATTTAGAAGTGTAAAATAACGGATGCAAGAAAAGTAAAAAATGTATTGCAAAATGAGGGTTCAGTTTATTTTATGGTAGGAATTTACGAGGAAAAAGTTAAGGATTACCTGTTCATGTGTAGGCGACTACTGGAGAATGCAATGTCAGTAGCCGCATGGGAAAGGTATGGACAGCTATAAACAGGTTATCGATCATATGGAAATAGGATCTCTCTAAGAAAGGGAGAATTCTCCCAGGTTGTGACCGTGTCAGTGTTACTGTATGCCTGCACTACCTGGACTCTAATAAAAAATATATGCTGTAAACTAAAGAAAATTCTGCAGAGTGACCTATTTTACGAATTAGCCGGGGGTCTATCTTCTTTTTCCCCTTTTTACTCGCGCTAGACCAGGGAAATTGAGGTTGAGTGCCACACCTATCGTCAGCTCCCAGATGTATTACCGCACAGATCAGATTACCTCAGTAATGCTGTTAATGCATTGAGTTGGTAGGGACCGATAACCAACTCAGAACCTAGCGAAGTTACAATAAATTGTTGACAGACTCTGTAGCGAGAATTCAAAGGGGTCAGTGGAAAATATTCAGAACTGCTGGAGACCCTGACCCCAGGGGCGCGATTCTCACGCGTCACGTTATCAGTTAGTAGAGAATCAGATGCAACCTGAATTTTGATCGGAGAGGATGTCTCTTTGCTGTGCTGGGGTTGGTATCTCACCGCGCGGAAGTACATGGGTAAAATAAGATCTTGATCAAGGAATAAAGTATTGTGGTTTAATTAATTGCATGACTGAAAGAGTTAGCCCTTAGAAGAAGCCTTACAAAAGGCAGTTGAAATACTAGACGGTGAGATAACGGACAGACAAGAAGTTAGCTGAAGTAGTAAAGAGGAAATAAAATAAGTCTCTGTCAGTCTGTCTCTCTGTCTCTCTCTGTCTCTCTGTCTCTTTATCACCCGAGTTTCTGTTGGAAATTTTTAAGATATAGGCGTGTGGTGAATGGTCACTTCTACTTATAGACTCGCCTATAAGCACGTGAACCTGGGAAAGATTCCTATTGTCCCAATCACTGGCAATGCCCTGCTGCTGCTTATGATTATTTATACTGACCTTTTCTGGTCATACTAGCATTACTACTTGATCTTCTTGGACGACGGAACGTAGTAATTATATCGCGGGACTTATTGACTTACCAAAAGGATACTATACCACAGGAAACTTATTGACTAACCAAAACGATATTATGTCACAGGACTTATTCACATTACCAAAGGATTCTATAACTCGTTACTTACTTACGTATTTACTTTTAAGTTCTTTGCAACTGGCCAAGGATGGCGGCAAGATACTTAACAGTTTCCTCTCCTCGATTATACACCCGACGATGTTCGACGATGGGGTATATAACAGCGATTCCTAGATGAATACTTTACCCCGACGTTGATTTAAAAAAAAATGATTACAGAAAATAGTGCTGATTTGGCTTTTAACAAGAATTTATACATTATATATTCATTTGTCTTTTACAATAACATCGGTTTACACAAATAAACTGTCTGTATATTTGTTTATTTTTGTTAAATGTTATTTTCTTAAATTCAAATTTCTGAAATATTCTTAAATTGTTCATTAAATTTAATTTGATCGCATAATCACACTTTCCAAAAACTTTTTTTTTCTTCTTCTGATGAACACCTTACTTGTACCTTTACAAGGTGTATTAATCTAATTGATAAGATATAGATAAATTAACTGACTTAAAAAAAAAAAATTAGTATGGTCAAAATGAAATAGAGAGTACGCATAGTTGCTCCTTTCACTTGGTACCGTCGGCTGGAGCTGTATAATATGCCAGCTGTACCTCTGCAGAGAGGTTACATCCCTCAATGGGACAACCGTGGCGAGCCGTGAATGTTTCAGGACAAAATGCTGGTGGCTAAGCTGTCCATGGTATTTAACATTCCTTGCTTAGGCTAGAAGGCAATAAGGAAGCAATTGATCGGGTAGTCATATGTTGAATAGGGCTAATTTGAGTTGTAGTATTATTCGCTAGTAAAGTAGTCGTCGTTAGTTCAGAAAACAACATACGCATGTCGTATAGTCACAAAGGGGTTGTTTTTTCTTTCTAGGCTCGTGGGTTCTTTTTCAGAGAGAGAGAGAGAGAGAGAGAGAGAGAGAGAGAGAGAGAGAGAGAGAGAGAGAGAGGGAGAGAGAGAGGGGGTTCAAATTATTTCTATCGTAAATATGGTTCGTGCTACTATGCGCGACCACATCCACGGGGAACTCGAAAGCCCCCATCCGTCCCCTTACGAAGGCCAAAGACGAAGAAGACCGATGTTTCTGGTTCTTGCCGTTTGTTGTCCAGGGTGGGAGGGTAACCCACTTCCGCTTCCGGCATAATCCGCGACTTCCCGTTTTATCATTTCAATCTGAGTTCGCGGGTCATTTTGTCAGTCATTTGAAAAAAGAACCAGCATAAGATAATCTAAATTTGACCACGTAAAATGCCCAGCCAACCAAGTTAGTTGTTAATTGAATAACGCGAGAAAGCGATTGTGAAAGGGCCGGTTTTATCCACTGCTGAATAGTAAACACCAAAAAGGATGTTCCTGAGCATGATACAAACTGCATTCGATAGTGAGGCTACAGTTATGAAATTTTGGATTAGGTGATTAATCATTTATTGTTGCATACCCTTTTCTTTTACTTACTTATATTCCTAGTGTCTCGACTTCGTACTTGGGGACTTCGTGTCTGGTCTTCCATTGGGGATTCTCTTTATCAAGAAGCGCCTGGTGTCATAGGTATGTTTTTAGATAATAACACAGCTTGATTTACTTAGATCACATTTTATTTTTCGGAAAATCCCACCTGCGCAGATCGAGTCGGTTCGGGGGCGTGTATAAACACTAATCAGACATCGTCGTGTTTTTGGCCGACTGTTCTAAAATCTATTTCTAAATCTAAACGGAAGAGGGTCCTTTTCTCCACCGATTCTCACGGTATCCACCGGAAATGGGTCATGGATGAGGTCAAGTCCTTGTCACTCATGTCCTACAAGGCCATGGGCTGCAACCTTATAACATCCTTTTGATTTCCCTACCACTACTGTATGTACATAAATATTTAGATTTAATAATTATGTAACATTATTACCATTTCCAATCAGGTCTATTTTTAACCCTTGGATTAGTAGTACCTGTTAATATCACATGCTAATTGACCTAATGGATCGTTTAAAAAAATTTTGTATTAGAGGTTTTTTGTGTGGTGAGGGGAAACTTTCCATCTCCATAAAAACTCCATCAAACACACAAAAAGTCTAAACTATAATCGATTCCAATTAAATGTTTTAGCAAGGTCTACAAAATCAAAACAAACGGCGTTTTCTATTTCTATCCACACTAAAAGACTACCAAAAAATGATAAAGAATTTTATTAACCTCTTACATGATATATACATAACGATTCCTACCGCCTTTGCATAAAATAACCCTAGGATGAGTCTACATGGCTGTTTAAAAAAATCAATCAAAGGACAAACAGTGTTTCATTTCTATCGCCACTAAAAGACTCCAAAAATGATACTTTTATTTACCTCTTCATGATACCTACATCGATTCCCTAACGCGCCTTAGCAATAAAAATAACCCTAGATGGGTCTACGTGCCATTAAAAAATAAATCAAGAACAACGAATGTTTCAGTCGCATCCAAAACATTAAAAAAAAAAAAAACTACCAAAAGTGATAGAATTTATTTACCTCTTACATGATACCTAACATCGATTCCTAATCCGCTTAGCATAAAATAACCCTAGATGGGTCTAACGTGCCATTAAACAAATAATCAAACAAACGATGTTTCAGTCCCTATCCAATCAATTGAAAAAAAAAAAACCTAACCAAATGAAATAGAATTTTATTTACCTCTTACGATGATACCTACATCGATTCCCTAACCGCTTAGCATAAAATAACCCTAGATTGGGTCTATCGTGCACATTAAAAAATTAATCAAACAAACGATGTTTCGTCCTATCCACAATAAAAAAAACTACCAAATGTACATTTTAGTATTAAATTCTTTTGCCTGCCTTATTCGGATTATTGTCCCATCCTCAATTTTATTTTGTACAAGCGTTTCCGTCGTTTCTTGTCGGACTCAGGAAGCTTTTCTGAAGAAGGCCGGAGGGTATATCGGCCGAAACGTTGTACAAATAACAATGGAAGATGGGGACAATAGTCGTTAATAGAACGTAAGATGATACTGAATCTTAAGCCTCATTTCAAACATTCGAGAAAATATGATAATTTTATTTTACCCTTACATGATACTGCATCTATTCCCCTACCGCTTAGCATAAAATAACCCTAGATGGGTCTACATGCCGTTAAAAAAGGCATCAAACAAACGTGTTTCATTTCTATCCCGAACACTAAAAAGACGTAAATATAATTGTATCATTTTGGAAGTTTTGTAGTGTGGATAGGAATGAAACACACCGTTTGTTTGATTTGATTTTTTAACGGCATGTACCCCATCTCGGGGTTATTTTAATGTTAAGTAGGTTTAGGGAATCGCATGTAGATATGTAAGACGTAAAGAAATTAGTAATCATTTTGGTAGTCTTTCATGATCTAACATTCACCTGGTGAAGTGTACCATTATTTTATTGGCCTCACACCTCCTGCCGTTATTCATAATAATACAAAATAATAATAGAATTTGGGGTTTTTTTGTCACCAGAGGCTGGGGAGTGCCAAAACAGCAAAAAACCTTTGGATTCTGACTCTTCTATTTTTGGCAGCCTCTGACTCTGACTCTTCTATTTTGGCACCGTCCGACTCTGAGCTCCTCTTCATGTAATTAGTGATTTGGTTAGACATCCCATAAAGCCTAATGCATATGTTCCTTACTAGAGTCGTAGGACTAATATCATTATAACTGATTGATGATCAAAGTAATGAATTGTGGCTTTTTATATCATACTATCTTCGTTAAATTATTTTTTCTAAACAGATTATAAGAGACACAATCTTTGAAAGGATATAGAAAAAAATTGAGCAAAATAAATAAATATGCTATAATGTCAAACTTTTTACATACTACGTATATATATATATATGAATAATATAGATCCCAACATCATTCACTTCCAATAACTCTTGTACTAGGTTACTATTGGATCCTATTTTTAATTATCTTTCTTCCAAGTTTCTTAACTTTTCAAGAAATGTAAGTTTTGAAATGTTTTGAGTGGCGAATATCTTTTGGCATGTTACCTGTAAACGAACTTAGTCTGGAGTTCCATTGGGCTTATAATTCTAAATTGAATGATCGTAGCAGGTTCGACACAGTGGTTTGATCCACATTAGCACTTCCGCAGACCTTCGATCCAGTGCAGACCTTCGATTGACTCGTGTAAATCTTTTGTTCAAGACTTTCAAGTAGAAATTTAAAGAAAAGGTTAAAAGCACATGGAATGCCTCAGCAGATCAAAAACATCAAAAGAAGCACTAGAACAACAGGTTAGAACAAGGCCAAAATGAGCGGCAACGTGAGAGGGAGGTGGTGAGGGTAACTAAAGGGAGCCCCAGTAGTAAAGTTCAAATGTTAGTCGAGCAACTATTACAAAAAGAAAGAAGAAATTAGGTCACTTAACTAGTGGTCCTTTGCTAGGGGGTTGGTTGTTACTGACCACTGCCAGCGAGTTGACATCTCATTGGATGCTTCATACTTCCGGTCGTGTGTCACAAATAAGCCAACCCTAGCAAAGGACCACTAGTTAAGTGACCTTATTTCTTTCTTTCTTTTTAATATCTCGACTAACATTTGAACTTACTACTGGGGCTCCCTTTAGTTACCCCTCACCACCTCCTCTCACGTGCCGTTCTCATTTGGCTGTTCTAAACCTGTTGTTCTAGTGTTCTTTTGATGTTTTTGATCTGCTGAGGCATTCCATGTTTGCTTTAACCTTTTCTTTAAATTTCTACTTGAAAGTCTTGAACAAAAGATTTACCACGAGTCATCGAAGGTCTGCACTGGGATCGAAGGTCTGCGCTGGGATCAAACACTGGTCGAACCATGCTACGATCATTCAATTTAGAATTATAGCCCAATGGAACTCCAGACTAAGTTCGTTTACGGTAACATGCCAAAAGCATATCGCACTCAAAAACATTTCAAACTTACATTTCTTGAAAAGTTAAGAGAATTATGAAAAAGATATTAAAAAATAGGACCAATAGTACCTAGTACAAGAGTTATGGGAAGTGAATGATGTTAGGGAATCTATATATATATATATATATATACGTATGTATGTAAAAAGTTTGACATTATAGCATATTTATTTATTTTTGTCATTTTTTTCTATATCCTTTCAAAGATTGTGTCTCTAATTCTGTTAGAAAATATTAACGAATGAATAGGTATGATATAAAAGCCACAATATCATTATTCTTTGATATCAATCAGTTATAATGATATTAGTCCGACTCTAGTAAGGAACATATGCATAGGCTTTATGGGATTTCTAAGCCATAATCACTTAATTACATGAAGAGGAGTCAGAGTCGGAGGTGCCAAAAATAGAAGAGTCAGAGTCAGAGGTGCCAAAAATAGAAGAGTCAGAATCAAAGGTTTTGTGTTTGGACTCCCCAGCCCTGGTGACAAAACAACCCAATTCTAATTATTATTTTTAGTATTATTATGAAATAACGGACAGGAGGTGTGAGGCAATAAAATAATGGTACACTCACCAGGTGAATGTAGGTATCATGAAAGACTACCAAAATGATACAATTTCTTTACGTCTTACATATCTACATCGATTCCCTAACCTCTTAACATAAAATAACCCGAGATGGGTGTACATGCCGTTAAAAAATCAATCAAACAAACGGTGTTTCATTCCTATCCACACTACAAAACTTCCAAAATGATACAATTTATTTACGTCTTTTAGTGTGGATAGAAATGAAACACCGTTTGTTTGATTGCCTTTTTAACGGCATGTAGACCCATCTAGGGTTATTTTATGCTAAGCGGTTAGGGAATAGATGCAGATATCATGTAAGTGGTAAATAAAATGTATCATATTTCTCTGAATGTTTGAAATGAGGCTTGAAGATTAGTATCATCTACGTTATACGGACTATTGTCCCCATCTTCATTGTTATTTGTACAACGTTTCGGCCGATATACCCTCCGGCCTTCTTCAGAAAGTTCCTGAGTCCGACAAGAAACGGACGAAACGTTGTACAAATAACAATGAAGATGGGGACAATAGTCCGAATAAGGCAGATAATACTAAAATGTATCATTTTGGTAGTTTTTTTTTATTGTGGATAGGACTGAAACATCGTTTGTTTGATTAATTTTTTAATGGCACGTAGACCCATCTAGGGTTATTTTATGCTAAGCGGTTAGGGAATCGATGTAGGTATCATGTAAGAGGTAAATAAATTCTATCATTTTGGTAGTTTTTTTTTTTTTTTAATTGTGGATAGGACTGAAACATCGTTTGTTTGATTATTTTTTTAATGGCACGTAGACCCATCTAGGGTTATTTTATGCTAAGCGGTTAGGGAATCGATGTAGGTATCATGTAAGAGGTAAATAAATTCTATCATTTTGGTAGTTTTTTTTTTTTTTAATTGTGGATAGGACTGAAACATCGTTTGTTTGATTATTTTTTTTAATGGCACGTAGACCCATCTAGGGTTATTTTATGCTAAGCGGTTAGGGAATCGATGTAGGTATCATGTAAGAGGTAAATAAAATGTATCATTTTTGTAGTCTTTTAGTGTGGATAGAAATGAAACACTGTTTGTTTGATTGATTTTTTAACAGCATGTAGACTCATCTAGGGTTATTTTATGCAAAGCGGTTAGGGAATCGATGTATATATCATGTAAGAGGTAAATAAATTCTATCATTTTGGTAGTCTTTTAGTGTGGATAGAAATGAAACGCCGTTTGTTTGATTGATTTTTGTAGACCCATATGCTAAACATTAATGGAATCGCATTCATATTTAGATTTTTGTGTGGTTGATGGAGTTTTATGGAGATGGAAAGTTTCCCTCACACACAAAAAACTCTAATACAAAATTTTTTAAAGGGATCCATTAGGTCAATAGCATGTGATATTAACAGGTACTACTAATCCAGGTAAAAATAGACCTGATGGAAATGGTAATAATGTTACATAATTATTAAATTCTTAATATTTATGTACAGTAGTGTAGAAATCAAAATGGATGTTATAAGTTGCAGCCCATGGCCTTGTAGGATGAGTGACAAGGCTTGACCTCATCCTGACCCTTTCCGGTGGATACCGTGAGAATCGGTGGAGAAGACCCTCTTCCGGTTTAGATTAGAAATAGATTTTAGACAGTCGGCCAAAAACCACGACGATGGTGATTAGTGTTATACACGCCCCGACTCGATCTGCGCAGGTGGGGATTTCGAAATAAAATGTGATCTAAGTAAATCGAAGTCTTGTGTTATTATCTAAAAACTACCTATGACACAGGGCTTCTGATAAAGAGAAATCCCCAATGGAAGACCAGACACGAAGTCCCCAAGACGAAGTCCAGACACTAGGAATATAAGTAAGTAAAGAAAAGGGTATGCAACAATAAATGATTAATCCACAATCCAAAAATTTCATAACTGTAGCCTCACTATCGAATGCAGTTTTGTATCATGCTCAGAACATCCTTTTTGGTGTTTACTATCTCAGCAGTGGATAAAACCGGCCCTTTCACAATCGCTTTCTCGCCGTTATTCAATTAAAACTAACTTTGGTTGGCTGGATTTTACGTGTCAAAATTTAGATTATCTTATGCTGTTTTTTTTCAATTGACTGACAAATGACCCCGGAACTAGATTGAAATGATAAAAACGGAAGTTCCGGGTATTGACCGGAAGCGGAAGTGGGTTACCCTCCCACCCTGGGACAACAAACGGAAGAACAGAAACATCGGTCTTCTTCGTCTTGGCCTTCGTAAGGGGCGGATGGGGCTTTCCGAGTTCCCCGTGATGTGTCGCGCATAGTAGCATCGAACATGATTTACGATAGAATAATTTGAACCCTCTCTCTCTCTCCTCTCTCTCTCTCTCTCTCTCTCTCTCTCTCTCTCTCTCTCTCTCTCTCTCTCTCTCTGAAAAGAACCCACGAGCCTAGAAAGGAATAAACAACCCCTTTGTGACTATACGACATGCGTATGTTGTTTCTGAACTAACGACGACTACTTCTACTAGCGAATAATACTACAACTCAAATTTAGCCCTATTCAACATATGACTACCCGATCAATTGCTTCCTTATTGCCTTTCTAGCCTAAGCAAGGAATGTTAAATACCATGGACAGCTTAGCCACCAGCATTTTGTCCTGAAACATCACGGCTCGCCACGGTTGTCCCATTGAGGGATGTAACCTCTCTGCAGAGGTACAGCTGGCATATTATACAGCTCCAGCCGACGGTACCAAGTGAAAGGAGCAACTATGCGTACTCTCTATTTCATTTTGACCCGATACTAATTTTTTTTTTTAAGTCAGTAATTTATCTATATCTTATCAATTAGATTAATACACCTTGTAAAGGTACAAGTAAGGTGTTCATCAGAAGAAGAAAAAAAAGTTTTTGGAAAGTTGATTATGCGATCAAATTAAATTTAATGAACAATTTAAGAATATTTCAGAAATTTGAATTTAAGAAAATAACATTTAACAAAAATAAACAAATATACAGACAGTTTATTTGTGTAAAACCGATGTTATTGTAAAGACAAATGAATATATAATGTATAAATTCTTGTTAAAAGCCAAATCAGCACTATTTTCTGTAATCATTTTTTTTTAAATCAACGTCGGTAAAGTATTCATCTAGGAATCGCTGTTATATACCCCATCGTCGAACATCGTCGGGTGTATAATCGAGAGAGGAAACTGTTAAGTATCTTGCCGCCATCCTTGGCCAGTTGCAAAGAACTTAAAGTAAATACGTAAGTAAGTAACGAGTTATAGAATCCTTTGGTAAGTGAATAAGTCCTGTGACATAATATCGTTTTGGTTAGTCAATAAGTCCTGTGGTATAGTATCCTTTGGTAAGTCAATAAGTCCCGCGATATAATACTACGTTCCGTCGTCCAAGAAGATCCAAGTAGTAATGCTAGTATGACCAGAAAAGGTCAGTATAAATAATCATATCAGCAGCAGGGCATT
This sequence comes from Doryteuthis pealeii, assembly GCA_023376005.1. Taxonomy (NCBI): domain Eukaryota; kingdom Metazoa; phylum Mollusca; class Cephalopoda; order Myopsida; family Loliginidae; genus Doryteuthis; species Doryteuthis pealeii. The sequence goes on from CM042143.1 coordinate 17,655,726, forward strand.
GCCAGTGATTGGACAATAGGAATCTTTCCCAGGTCACGTGCTTATAGGCGAGTCTATAAGTAGAAGTGACCATTCACCACACGCCTTATATCTTAAAAATTCCAACAGAAACTCGGGTGATAAAGAGACAGAGAGACAGAGAGAGACAGAGAGACAGACTGACAGAGACTTATTTTATTTCCTCTTTACTACTTCAGCTAACTTTCTGTCTGTCCGTTATCTCACCGTCTAGTATTTCAACTGCCTTTTGTAAGGCTTCTTCTAAGGGCTAACTCTTTCAGTCATGCAATTAAATTAAACCACAATACTTTATTCCTTGATCAAGATCTTATTTTACCCATGTACCCGCGCGGTGAGATACCAACCCCAGCACAGCAAAGAGACATCCTCTCCGATCAAAATTCAGGTTGCATCTGATTCTCTACTAACTGATAACGTGACGCGTGAGAATCGCGCCCCTGGGGTCAGGTCTCCAGCAGTTTCTGAATATTTCCACTGACCCTTTGAATTCTCGCTACAGAGTCTGTCAACAATTTATTGTAACTTCGCTAGGTTCTGAGTTGGTTATCGGTCCCTACAACTCAATGCATTAACAGCATTACTGAGGTAATCTGATCTGTGCGGTGAATACATCTGGGAGCTGACGATAGGTGTGGCACTCAACCTCAATTTCCCTGGTCTAGCGCGAGTAAAAAGGGGAAAAAGAAGATAGACCCCCGGCTAATTCGTAAAAATAGGTCACTCTGGCAGAATTTTCTTTAGTTACAGCATATATTTTTTTATTAGAGTCCAGGTAGTGCAGGCATACAGTAACACTGACACGGTCACAACCTGGGAGAATTCTCCTTTCTTAGAGAGATCCTATTTCCATATGATCGATAACCTGTTTATAGCTGTCCATACCTTCCCATGCGGCTACTGACATTGCATTCTCCCAGTAGTCGCCTACACATGAACAGGTAATCCTTAACTTTTCCTCGTAAATTCCTACCATAAAATAAACTGAACCCTCATTTTGGCAATACATTTTTTACTTTCTTGCATCCGTTATTTTACACTTCTAAATATATCTTCTTTATTTGTTAAAGAATACAGAATAAAGAAAATATATTTAGCATTGTAAAATAACGGGTGCGAGAAAAATAAAACATTTATTGCAAAAACACGGACATAAAATGAGGGTTCAGTTTTTTTATGGTAGGAATTTACGAAGTAAAAGTTAAGGATTACACATGAAACACGCCAGTGTAAGTCGAATAGCAAAAAACTACATAACCGGTGCGGATTCTGTTTGCCGCGGCGGAAAACATGCCAGGACCGAATTGACTGATAGGGACGGATGGCGAGTTTCGGTCATGCGATTCTGTGCTGTCAGCATTACCTGGCGAGGATGATAGTATATAAACACATCTTAGAAAATGTAGGTATATCTACCTCTTGTTATTGAGTGCGAAGCCCCTAACATCAGATGTTTAATGTTTCCAACGTACTGAAGGGGCATTTCCATCCGGAAGTTCTATAAAAGGATTCGATATTTCAATAAATTGTTTTACTTCATTTCAATATTAAAAAAAATCAAATTATTGCCACTAACTTGAATAATTCTTTTTATGATTGAAGTCAAATATTGCTCCCAGCCATTTATAGGCGGCACAACTCTGAATGCAATAAATTTCAGAATACTCGTTATTTCATATAAAGGTTATGAAAGTATTTGAATTATACAGCGTGTTTCAAAAATATCTGATATCTTTTGAATTATAAAGACTGTTTCAGAAAAATTAGTATCTTTTCATATAGTACCTAAATAAGGATTTGAATCGTCTGTTTTCCTATAAATAATGTCTGACAAAATCCCTGAGTCGAAAAAATAACGAAATCTCACGGGACTTGTTAACCTAGAAATTGATAATTAGTCCGATCACCTTGTATCTTTGCTTAAAAAACATTTTCCCTTTCTTTAATACTCATTGGGTTTCTTGCTATTATTTCACCGTTAACGGATGCTCGAGATATAACAATTTTGTAATCTATTAGACTACAGAATTGTACTTTGTACTCGGTGACATCTTAAGAAATTTTGTGTGTATCTGAGTATAGCAATGACCTAGGAAGGTCGGAGGACACAGCGGCCGAAACGGTGTGTTTTTAGATACCACAATAAAGACGAGTACAACAGTCCGAAAAATGAAGATTATACTCATCTAAAAAATTCAGACAAATCATTGATTAATTCTTGTCGAATGGTCTCCAATTTTAACAGCATCTGTAGAAATAACTAGAAAGTATAAGATTAAATGACTTTAAATTTTAATAAAAAATTTAATAAAAAATTCAAATAATGAGTAATTTCATTGCTGATAAAATTTGAGATTTGAATGAGAATTACTTATATATATTTACCAACCCCTCCGCACGAGCAGGATGTGAACAAGGTCAATTTCTTAAGCAGAGTTCAATACGTTTGAATTCAGAGTTTTTCTTCTCCTAGACCGGTTGCCTAACCAAGGTTAAAAGCCTAGTCTGACCTACTATTTATCCATAGCTGGAGAAGAGTAGGATTCATACCTTTCCCAAGGTATTAGCGCTAAGTGAAATGCAATTACCACGTCCAGGATTTGAACTCGGGGCGATGTGTCCATTTCCCATGACTTTAACCATTGCACCACGCGCTTCCATGATAATTACTTATAAGATTATAAAATGATATCAATTTTTCTAAAAAAAACATGTACACTGATGATGTAACTATGGCGAACAAACATTTTTTTCTTATTTTCGGACTTCTTTAATACACGTTCATTTTAGTATTATTTGGATTATTCGGACTATTGTCCTACAAATTATACAGTTTGATTATTCGGACTATTGTCCTTAAATTCTACAATTTTTATCGACCAAAGGTTTCAAAATTTCGGGATTGCGGATCTGTATTCGACTCGGAATATCTTTTAATGTGCTCACGGATATGGTATGATACATACTGGTATGATGTTGGACTTTAGGAGAAAATTTGAAAAAATTGTGATACTCTGACATTCATACTTATTATTAGAAATTTAACATTTATCCTTGTTATTTTTTGGAAATAATTATCCCCCAAAAATAGTTCCTTCGAATTATTTCTGATGAGACATGTAAGATTTGGTAAACGGCGTCGATCCCAGGGGGCCATCCCCCCAAGCAACACCTGCCCCTTGATTGAAAGGGGCAGGGGTGGGTTTATTGCCCAGCGCCTGAGGCGCCCCCTTGAGGGGGAATGCGACGGGATCGACGCAATTTTTCACCTGCCACCCATGAGCTTCGGTTTGTGGGTGTTCCCACGTTAATAGGGCCTTGTGCCTAACCCGACAAGTGGGGTACGAGGTAAATACAATGTAAGATTTTACTTCTGGTATGTTGGTAAACGGCGTCGATCCCAGGGGGCCATCCCCCCAGGCAACACCTGTCCCCTTGATTGAAAGAGGCAGGGCTGGGTTTATTGCCCAGCGCCTGTGGCGCCCCCCCCCCTTGAGGGGGAATGCCGACGGGATCGACGCAATTTTTCACCTGCCACACATGAGCTTAGGTTTGTGGGTGGTCCCACGTTAATAGGGCCTTGTGCCTAACCCGTACAAGTGAGGTCCGAGGTAAATACAATGTTGGTAGCATGGATATGTTTAAGTCATTAGTACTATTACTATTATTACTAGTTCAGGGCATATACTTTGATAAGAACTGTAATCCTATAAGAGCCCTCAATACAATTGTCTTCCCTGTTTCCTACCTCCATGAACTTCTGCGCCATTTTCTGCAATTGTTTGTTGTGAATATCTCACCACCCGATCGCATTTCACGTGAGGTTATATCCACCCACCCTTACCGAATGCGAAGTCTATACGTTGATATCTCGCTTTTCTTAATTTCCTCCAGAAGGACATTGATCAATCTATTTTCTCAATCTCATCACGAATAAGATGATATGAGAATCTTATTGATAAAGTATTGTAATTCCTTGATGCATCAGTGATCTAACATTTGCCCATAGTTATATGGTTAGATTTATGGTAATTACATATACTACTAATATAGTTACTCGGAAAGTAATGCCGGAAAGAGACTTTTCACAATTTAATTCGTAGAGTTTCACTGTCCAAGTGACAGCACGTCTTCTCGGGTCTACAGGATTAAACCCGACACCGATGGATGATAAGTAGATAGGTAGAGAGATAAGTATATATATATATATATATATATATATATGTGTGTGTGTGTGTGTGTGTGTGTGTGTGTGTGTGTGATACATGTGTTGTAAGTGCCTTCAAGTAAAAATTTGATATATACTTTATTCATCAATGCTTCTAAAAAATAAACAAACATCCAAAAATCTTATTCACTTCGCCGAAGGGCATAAGATCTGTTTGTTGTTATTATTATCTCAAAACGCCCCCCTTACCTATTATGGTAGAGGCGTGTAGTATCATTTGACAAAGCTTAATTTCGCTGGATTGTTAGCTGTGTACTGTGGTCGAGACGATATAGTGTTTCACTATGCTTGCTGAGGTCCCAGTTTCGATTTTTGTCGGAGGGAAATCGTTAGTATATATCGCTGATGAGACTTTAAAAAGTCGAAACAGTCTGTACGATATTCTACACACCGAGCGATCCTTTTCCGGAATTACACTTGTCAAGTTCATTTTCTATAAGAAAAAGTATCGAATTTTATGCGATACATGCGTTGTAAGTGCATTCAAGTAAAAATTATATATATATATATATATATATATATGTAAGAAAAGGTGGAATGAAAACATCACACAATGCTGTTAAAGAAGAAAACAATTGCTGTTAAAGAAGAAAACAGTGAATGAGCTCTGATGATGATTTTTGTAAAAATCGAAATATTGATCAATATCAGCTATGATTATATTATAAATTGTTTTCTTCTTTAACAGCATTGGTGTGATGTTTTCATTCCACCTTTTCTTACTCATATTGTCGGATTCATTTCCTTTCTTTTAACATATATATATATAATATATATGTGTATATATATATATATAATATTATATATAATATAATGGACTCTCTCGTCGATTTTCGATGTATGAGGGTTCATACACACGATGAACATCCACACAAGGATTTATTTATAGTGGTGAAGGCTTGTGTTGGACCATCCACACTTTTTGGCACAGTCGATAGGAAAGAATTGTGCATCAAAGGTTGCCACAAACCCAATCAACGACCGACCTCAGGAATTTTGAATTCAGAGTTATCCCTCTCCTAGACTGGTTACCTACCCAAGGCTGAAGAGCCCAATCTGCCCTACTATTTAACCCATAGTTGGAGGGAGAATATATGGATTCATACCTTTCCTAAGGGTATTAGTGCTATGTGAAATGACAACAGCTTATATATATATATATATATATATATATATATATATATAATATATATATAATGGATATACTATGATAGACTGATAGATTGATCTGTAGCTAGGTAGATACATATGCATATACTCAAATAAGTAAATTGATATAAACAGAATTATATATATATATATATATATATATATATATATATATATTATATATATTCAGAAGATCTGAAGCACGTGTTCCATATGTAAGATAAAAAGAATAATTTTTTTCTGAAAAGATAATTCATTTTTCGGACCTTCTTTTTTATAAAATATTGAATTTTCTCCCGTTGGAATCAAGAACAACTTAATATATATATATATATATATATATATATATATATTATATATATATATATATATTCGCTGGCAGGACAAAGTGCCCAACACATAAGTGTTGTAACGAGCAAACAGCATGCCTGCCATCATCAGCGAGAGACGCCCGCGCTGGCTTGGCCATGTCAGGAGATGGACAAAGGCCGCATCTCCAAATACCTACTGTATGGTGAACTAGTGGAGGGTACCCGACCGGCAGGGAGACCACGCCTACGATTCAAAGATGTCTGCAAGAGAGACATGAAGACATGCCACATCGACATAGACACGGTGCAAGGCTTGCGCAATATAATGATGATATGATTTTTAAAAAAACACACACCACGTAGTATAAATGGGGACGCTGACGTAAAATAAATTTCTATTCATTAAAATTAGTTTCTAAGAATATTCGGGAAAAATTACGTCACGTCATTTTAAATTAAGACGCCGACGTTTAATCGCGTTTTTAAAAGTATGTCTTTTTGGTCCTCATATTTGGTTTGGTTTGGTTTGTTTGTTTTTCGCATATCAACCTCAGTGGGTCATTTATGCCGATAAAGCTTTGAAATAAATCAATTATTAATGGATAATACAATTTTTTATATATAACATTTCTATTTCCCATAGATGGGGACCCTAACAGGTACTACCACTCCGGGTCAGAGTGGACAAGGGAGCAATGGTGATGAAGGGATGCTCCACATTCCTCAAACCTCCAGAACTGGAACCTCACCATCAGATAGAGTTTAACGTCATTCCCAGGACATGTAGACCCACAGCCACCGCTCTAGCACCATATGATAAAGGGTTTGGGGCTTGCCATAAGGGCAATAGGGTTGGGAAAATCATATAGGTGCTAGGGCTTGACGTGACCAGCCGATTGATCGAATGGGGCCTCTCCGACCGCCCGTTTAGCCCAAGATAGGGCCAAAGTGGAGTTATTGCATGTCATGAACTGCTCATCCACCTGGCTCTATCCTTAAGCATCACAGGTCGCCACCCACAGCCAACAGGTGGACCCATTGGGGCGGTCCTCATATTTTGAATATAAACAAAAGCAACAAAATTCCAAAAGCAGAGGCTTGCAGACTTCTGTTTTCATTAATCTTTTTTTTTTCCTTAAACCAACGAAGGTCCCGAGGAAGGTTTGTTAAACGAACCGAAACACTGCAGCGTCGACTTATTACATATCATTCATGACTGAAAACTTGTGTTTTTTTTTTCATTTTTGTAATATTACAATTACGCTAGTACGTATCATCTATGTGTACCACACGGATAAAATTTTATTTATATACACATTTATTTATAATGTAAGAAGAGGAACAAAAGATGGAAAGAAAAAATAGCAACGCGATTGCCCTCCCCTATCAGTTGCTCCACCGCAGGTATAAGAACGACTTACCTAAACCCCCTACGACCCATCGCACAGGAAATGTCCAGTTCCTTTAGTTTTGACACAAATTACCAATTTTATCTTTTAATAAGAAAAATGATGATTAAATTGAAAATTGATCAATTAAGTGGAAATTATTAAAAAATCTATATTTTCGGGAAGTCATAACAGACGAAAGTAATGGCGTTAAAGTGAACGATTCCCATCCAACGATGAAGAAAACTAGAACTCTAAAAGGGAAATTACAAAAAAATGTGTTTCGCCCACACCCCAATATCTAGATTTCTAATAAGTAAAATTACTTTTGTAGTTTTTCTTTTTTTGCGAAATAACTTCATTGCCATTTATTTTTGTCAACATTGTATATATTCAAATAAGTATTTTTGTGTGTATGTATTATACATACATAGCAATAGCATAGCATAATCGTTACAGATCACTGCCATCCCTCATAATCCTATAACCCCACTACCAGAACCTTTCCTCTCGTGAGCCCTCAAATGACTCATCAAAACCGCTGCAGATCCACAAAGGTTGATACAAATGTGACATAGGAAGGAAATCCTTCCCGTTGTATCAGATGGATCAGATGATAAAATGTTATGCTTATACACCACCATATGTCTCTTAAGACCAGAAACTGACTTACAGACTTTGTTACAGATTGCAAAGACATATTGTTTATTCCTCGAGTTTGCATGAATTGTCCATGAATGAGATTTCCTATGATTGACATATCCAGCCTTTGAAAGCAGAATTCTACCACATGTATAGCATTTCCACCCTCCATGTTCTCTCCAAGATATTACAGGTGTATAATGACAGAGATACACCTGTCATTATCCACACACACCACACACCACGCACACACAAACACACATATATATATATATATGTGTGTGTGTGTGTGTGTGTGTGTATTTATTACACACACACCTAACGTAGTAATGAAATGGCTTAGTGATATCTAATTAAACTTCAAACCCGAACCATTTATTCAAATCCACTCGGGTAGACCGTGTACTCTATATTAGTATACTTTCATCGCCCGTGGGTCAGGATTGAACATGCAAGATACGATGATTGTCACTTAGAACTATATTAACTTAACCTCTATATCCCTTTGCACCATGTGTTCCAACTCAGACAATCATCTGTAGATTGCTATCAATACTGACCCGGACGATAATAACATAGAATACTTAACATAGCTTAACATTTGTCCGGCAATGATTAACAGAATGAGAACAGTCTACACCGGTAATTTGATTAAAGGGTTCGGTTCGAAGATCTTTACTACAATCGTTAACTAAGGATTATTATATTATTAACAGTTATTTGAAATTATAACAGTTCAAATAAGTTCAATAAAATCCGCACCGAGAGGAAGTTAAAAAAAAGTTTTTACTACTCATTTTCTTTAAGGAAGGCTAAATAAAATTATAATGGTATAAATCAATGATATATCTTATTAATGGAGATTGTGTGTTTTCTGTCTGTAACCGAAACTATATTCCTACTCAGTCACAATCTCTTAGTTATTGAAATCACATTTCTCCATGATTTTATTTTTTATCTAAACTCAATTATTAATAAAAATTGTCTTACATTATTAATACGTTAACTATGTCTACATACTGACAACATGCAATTATATTATATATACAACAAAATAGCGGTTTACAGTTTAAACGGGAAGGCTAATTTGCATATTAATATTAAAAAATCGATTTAAAAGTCNTTGTGCTTTGTGCGAATGTGACAGCATAGGTTGCAAGTATGGGGGCATCCAGTAAAAACTGAACTCCTCTATTCAGCAGTGATGTATCTGTAAGGTGAGCTTATCTTAAACTACTACACCATGATAGGGAACAACCTATTTAGGGGTCAATGTTGAAATGTAACCACATTTGGAACACATTCCATGAGAGTATCTTGGTCAGCCCTACTGAACTTTTTCAGCCAACCTTCAATGAGTATTTCTAATCCAAACTCCATTTTCGCAAGGGTAGGATGAGACATCCAGCCAAGAGATCCAACTTGCCTATTCAAAAAGTAATGGATCTGCAAAGCTAGTTTTCTAACATCTTTACACTATTATGGAACACCTATTCAGCAGCCAATCACACCTTGAAATGTATTCTGACAAGTAAATCTTCATTTAGACTCATTTGCCCCTCGAGAGTCTTGTTGGTCGTCAGCCCCTAATGACTTATTCACGTTATCAGCAAATCCTCCATAGATAGTTACGCCCACCGACACTCCACACTTCATTCGCTCAACGGGCAAGGTCTTTTTTTTTTTTATGGTGTTGGATTTGACTCGTCATGGGGCCATTAGTTTATATTGATGGTAGAATTCTTTATTAACTAAGGTATTCTTACATGACACGCATAAAAATACTTTTAATTCAAAGTTTAACAAAATTCTTTAATTTTTAATAACCAGTTCCATGCATCGATCTATAAAAGTATTGAAATTTTTTGTACAGATTTTTTGACACACCATTGTATTGCGCCTGACACTAAAAAAAAAAAAAAAAAAGGAAAAAAAAATTGCATCAGGGCTGAATGAGAAACGTTTTTGTTTTTTTTCAGAATAAAGGTGTGTCAAAAAATACCATATCTCATGCAGTTGCAGTATGGAGCATCATGCAATGATGAAAGACCACTATTCAGTAGTAATGAAGGTGGGTGGATCTGCAAAGACTAGATTCTTCTAAACTTGTATGTTGAATATATAAATCTTATTTAGCCACATTCCATGTAGGCAGTATGTTGGTCGGCACAAACTTTTCAGGGACCTCCAATCATGTATTTTTTGATAAATCTTGATAACATTAACTACACTATGTAATGCAATTTTGGTTCCTGGATAGCATGTATTATTTTCTTTATTTTCTATTTGTATAAGTTATACAGAAAATGGCATTATTTCCTATTGAGAATCATTTTACTTTTGTGTCCCAGATAATGAATTTAGAAATTACTATTGTTCTATGTAAAAAACTGGGCAAATTTCATATTTTCTTTTAAACAATAAAGTCTGCTGAATAAAACAAATTTTGAATAATAATTCTACATTACTTTATATCAAAGTTGGCTAACAAAATGACATAAAATCCTTTAGCAGTGAGTATCCATTTAAAGTGCTCATGGCATAACTGTTATTTCCTTGGTAGTGGACTTGGCCTGCCAAAAAGTTCAAATCCTAGAATGGGGAGGATTTCTATTGGGAAAATAAATTATGCTATTTTCCACGCTAGGCAAATAATGAACCATAATAAGCCCACAAACATTAGTTAATCTCCCTTTGTCTAAAGCGAACAGAGCGCTAAATCAGTCTTAGCATAAACTGAATTGAGAAAACGTCAATGCGATTGGGCTAAGGGCCTTTGTCGCGACCAATCCGAGATGCATGTACGAGGCTTCAGTTTGGACTGACAATTGTTGAAGTGGAAACTGCTATCGACACCCTCTGCTGCTGGAATCTATCTTTGGAAGGACATAAATTTATACTCCAGGCGTTCACGGAACGAGAGAAATGGAACAGCAAAGGCCAGGGCCGCTGTCCGCCGTAAAAGGCGACCTAAACGAACTAAGCAAGACATTCTAAAACCTGGATTTCAGATAAGTCGCGGATACCAGTATCAGAATGCAAACACTCACAATTTGAACATTAACAACAATTATCACAAGTGTAACTTACGACAAACATTGTACAACGTACATTGTATTTGTAAGTGGTGGTATAACTTGTGTTTTCGTACGATAAAGCCTGCTGGTTTGTGTTATAAGCCTTGTGTGTCGTTAACTATTGCTTTACAGCATCTACTGAACTAGTTGTTCTTACTAAGGTTGACTTGGCTTGCCAAAACAGTTGCAAATCTCGTAGATGGGCGGTCGTTTGCATTCATCATACTAGCTAATACACCTTGGAAATGTGATGGATCCACAATTCCTTTCTCCCATCTATGAGTAATCTAGTAGGGGAGATCGGTTCTTTAACTTAGATAATGGCAACCGTCCTAGTAACAGGACAACCCTGAATTCCAAGTAGTTGCAGACCTGAAGAAGGGACAGGTCTGCCAGGCTCAAGCCTTATTCTGCTCTCACTATAATGATATATAGGACGAGAGAGAGAGAGAGAGGGAGTAGTTGTGGTATGTGTATGATCCGGAATGAGAACTAAACGAAATAAAAGCAAATTAATGACGTAAAGTATATATATACACATTAAAATATCACCAGGGCTTGGTTTTTGAGCATAACTAATAGAGATCTGATTTATATTCTGAAGATAAATAAGAAATAAAATTTAAATAAATAACGCAGCGGACATGGATTTTTTTTCCATTAATATTTTAGTTTAGTAGACATTAAACATTTCTTTTTGCAAGAGTAAGGCTGGATCAATGAAAATTATATTTTTTTTTAGCATATGGGATTTAAAATGGAGCATCCCAGCGAGATTCCAACCTTCACGAGTTCAGTTAATATGGATTTGGTGGGGGGCACTAACTTAAAAATAATCCCCTCTACAGGGGTGACTGCTGGGTAGCTGCTGCTAGTGGCTATATGTAGTACTCCTCACTAACCGAAGTAAGTTAGCAGGGATGAGTGAGAAAAGTAAGATAGATTTTTATTTTTTTTAGATTTAATTGTTGGAAATGGATTTGGCTAACCCCAAGTTCAAAAACCTGGATGAGGGCAGTTTTGCATTTCCATATACTACTAATGACCCTTGGGAAAGGTAAAAATCCAACAATTTCTCTCCCATCTATAAATAATAAGTAGAGAAGACTGAGTACTTTAAGCCCATGTATGGCAACTGGTCTAAGGAGAAGGAACTGAATCAAACCAGTTGCAGACCTGGAGAAGGATGGACCCTGCCAAGCTATTCCTGCTCAAGACACGCCTACATAAGTATCACATCTTCACCACTAAACTAATTATAAGGAGAGTGGAAGAGTTTTTTTTTTTTTTTTTAGATTTGTGCGGTAACGTAAATCACTTTAAATATAGTTCTCTATCATGTTTCTCATCATATTAACTCCATTGGTAATCGGTATTTAGAGTCCAATGTGTTTGTAGGAGTTATATGATTTGCAATGAAATTTCTTTTTATGTAAAACTGTGATGAATTCTATCATAGAATAATAATTCAATATTCATTTCTATAAGTAATAAGCAATTCTACAATCCATATTTAATAGTAAAATTATGATGGATGTCATATTAATAATGTTTCTGTAAAATTCATTTCTATATAAAACTACAATGCCTTTATATTAATAATTTTGAATTAGCAAGGCATTTCTATAAGAGAACTTGTTGATGAATTTATATAAAATATAAAGTTCAATATTCATTTTCTTATTAAGGTAAAAGCATCAGAAATACATTTGCATAGTATATAGAAGTAAAATTTTTTTAGGCCACATAAAAAAAAGAAAAGAAAAAATAAGCCATATCCATAAACACATCGCATGTGTTTTACTTCTCTACTGTTTGTGTAGAAGAAGTCACTATAAGAGGTAGACAACCTACTCTAAACAAAAACAAAAAATCTAAAGAGAGTCCGGTTGGTGTAAGGGTTACGGTGCTTGCCTGGTCAGCTTGAGCAGTGCGGGTTTCCGAATCAACGCAACAAGGTGGTCTTCCTATCTATAAATCTCTGCTGATGAGACGCTAATTAGGCCCTGAAATCGTTACATACAAGAGTTATTGATTTTTCTTGATTTGTTTAGCCTTACATTAATAGGTATGCCCACCTAATTAATTATTAATTAATTAACTTTTAAAAATTAGGTTATGACTTCAATTAAGGCCACATATTATCCTCGCGCCAAAAATAGTCAAAATAATGAAGTAATATCATTAGGCAATGCAAACTTCTGATTTCTTAACAGTAACTGTCTGTTGCTTGAAATGGTCACCATCTAAGTATTGAATAGGCTCAGACGTTAACTTCAGCTGATCATAGCACAGGAACTGGTGCTTTCCACTTACACTGTGATATAATGGAATGCACCCATCTCCCCCGTACCTGAACAGTGGGCATGGTTCTAACCACTATTTAGAGAACACAAGATTACTCTGGCAGCAACATTCACCTGAAGTAACTTAGACCGACGGAATCTCCTCCTAAATACTCCATGACCCTTCACTACATATCAGACCTGTAAGCTGACGCTTTTTTGGGGGATTCCTCGTGCACTCCATGGTCTCTACTGTGGTCTAACGAAAACGCATCAAACTTTGATCCTCATTTTTTTTGAGACCCAATAGAGGTAAATGTTGAAATTTCATTAACACAGGTGGAAAAAGCAAAAGATCTTGAAGATAAAAAAAATAACTCTTTTCTGTTTGTTATTTCGCGTCATAAGCTATTGGAAACAACGACTTTTTCCGATAGGAACCAAGAAAAGATAAAAACTTTGTGCGTTTATAATAGTGTTATCCAGTGAAGAAATATATATTTGCATTAAACACTTTTACAGAGGAAATCTATTTCTACAATTTAGCCTAGTTTTAAAGTAACTCAAATTGAAATTCAATTCTGGGAGATCTCGTTACGACAAGTTAACCCTCCTATATTATAAATATTCTAGTAGAATGTATCCTTAGGCAATATGGGTACGACATACTTTTTATTCAGGAATATTTGCTTTTTAGTGTTTTTTGGTGAAGCCGGAAGTTAAACCTCTTGGAAAGCAGAATAAAATGAAGAAAATAAGAATTCTGCAAGCATAGAGGATCAGTTGCATGGTCGAAAGAAGACAAAACATTATGCCTACCTATTGCCCATGTTGCTTGACTCAGAAATATTGTACCTATTGTGGCTGCCACTCTGTTAAGGCCAGAATTAGTGTTAATTGTATATTTTTTCGTCTTGGTCATGGTCATATCAGTCTGGTTAATGCTTCTCCTTCCAATTTCGTGCCTTTACCTGAATAAGGTACCCTGTGACTAGTCATTATCCCACTGGTAAAAAATGGTCCCGCTAAAAGAAATAGTTCTTGGGTTTTTAAAAACCCCTAAGAATATGTGTACTAATGCATTTTGAAGATTGTTTGGAGTACTTATTTGCCTTTGTGTTGTTATGTAAAAGAGAACAGCGACTGCTTGCAGAGAAAAAAGGTTAAATAAAAGATAAAAGTCTTTTTGTAGGGCTTGACTGGCGAGTAATAATTTTGGTAATTGTCAGGTCTAAAGGATTCCTGGCAGGAGCTTTCTTTTCCCTTTGAGGTGAAGCCCCGTTGAGCAGGTCCAAAACAGTTTGAGGCCTCTCTCACAGAGCAAATTTTGGCGTATTTTAGAGGCGCATTCTAGTATAGAGAACTACTTAAGATATTGGTCTTGTTTTATGTCCAAGTCCGCTATGTGCCACAGTTTTCAACCGGCATCGACGCCGTCAATGAAAATCCAAAGAGTAATATTTGTGAATTACGTGTGTGGCCTGTACGTCTTTGAGTGCCGGTGCGGCACACCTCTGTGAAAATTAAATCGGGACATGGGGGTCAAAACTGGCTTGTTAGCATAATTGTGGGACCTGGCATTCACACCTATTGTTAAAGGTATTACAAGCTATATCTTTCTCCTCTCTAACAGAGTTACTTCACTGCTGATATATAGAAACATACTCTTCTCTTTTCCCTATTGGAGGCACCCTACAACTTCTCTTCTATTAATGTAACTTTTAAAAAAGAATATCTGGCAAGGACTTTGATCAGTATTTTGGGACTACTGTACGATCTCTAGTTTGTTTTATGAACCAACACAAACGCCTCAGTATCAACTGAAGAAACACAGAGAGAAAATCAAGATTTAGGCTATCGAGTCCTTACGGCGTATCGCCGCAGACAGAGTCCGATTCTCTCGGCTGCTGTGTGTAATTGTATCGACAAAATTATATTTTGTTTTTTCTTGTCTTAATATGTACCTGTGACCGCGCCTGGACCGTTACTTGAATGTGTTTGGTGAACACAGGGACCTTTGAGGGATTAAAGTTTATATGTTGTTATAAACATTAAACTTTGTTGGATAAGTTTGATAATAATTTTCCTACGATTTGTATACATATTTGTATAAATATTTACCCAACCCTTTCACACATGCAAGATGTGACACAAGGTCATTTTCAGTGGAGTGTTACTCGAGTCACCTAATCATGACATCGCACGAAGCACACAAGGAACCGCTTCGAGGGGCATCTAAAGTTATATGTTGATATAAACATTAATTTTGTGGATAAGTTTGATAAATATTTTCCTACGATTTGTATACATATTTGTATATAAGTATTTACCCAACCCCTTCACACATGCAAGATGTGACACAAGGTCATTTTCAGCGGAGTGTTAACCGAGTCACCTAATCATCGCACGAAGCACACAAGGGACCTTTAAAAAGTGGGACACATATCATATATATTAGCCCCTTAACACGAGAAGGATGTGGCACACAAGTTCAATTTCTACATAAGAGTTTAATAGTTTTAAAGTCAGTTTTCCTTCTCCTATATCGCTGCCTAGAAGTTTAAAGAGCCCAGTCCACCCTACTATTTACCCATAGCTGGTGGGAGAATGATTGAATTCATACCTTTTCCATTGGTAATAGCGTTATGAGAGAATGCAAACACGTCTTAACCTGGGTTTGAACTCTAATCAACTTGTCCATTTTGAGCAATGATAACCATTACATAGAAACACCTCCATGTATGTATATTTATACATGAATTATCAATATGTTACAAGCAAAAACATTTATACGTGTCGGTGTTCCACTGGAGGCTGAGTGACAGCAAGTCTCTTCGGTCTTCAGGAATGCTTATGATTAATTCCAGCCCGATCATCTCAACAATGCTGTAGTCTGGATAGTCTCGATTCTTCCTGCTGATTCCCAGTTCATCTGACTTCTTTCTAGATCGCTGGGACCGTTCTATGGCACCATTGGAACGATCTTAACTTGTGAAATATTTCGCTGGCTTATGATCCACAATTTTTTTTTCGTTCCTTCATTTTTACTCTATGATCGCCGGGACGGCAAAATCCACGAGATGACAAGTCTTTCCTTCTTGTCAATCAAAAACAGGTCTGGTCACCCGGGATTATGTGATCGTCTGTATCTCAAAGTCCAGAGAATTTTGTGCGTCTTATTCTCCAGGACAGATTCAGGCTTGTGCATATACCATTTAGTTGAATGGTGAAAATTACATTTTATAATTATTATTATTATTACTGGCAAATATATGCACCCTCGGTGCAAGTATTTAAGTTTTAATGTAATAAAATATTGTATTAAATTAGAAAGGCTAATGAAACTAAATAATAATACAGATAAAGATTTGAAACAGAGGGAGTATAATAAAAGATTTGAAACAGAGGGAGTATATATAAAAAATGGAACAACTGAAACTTACTCTTCCATCACTCTCGTCTTTCATTGTTATTTTTTCTAATTTAAGTATTTAGTTATAAGAGGAAGTAAAAGAATAAAATGACAGTTATTTTATCTTGTTAATGGATTTCATTCAAGATTCATTGAGAAGATTTTTGCTTATATTCATTAAAATAAAGCCAAACAGTTAGAAATCAATAATACTAAGCACATATTTATTAATTCGATTTTTTAATATTTAGCAATTAGCCTTCCCGTCACACTGTAAACCGCTATTTTGTTGTATATATAAATATAATTGCATGTTATCAGTACGTAGACATAGTTAACAGTATTAATAATGTAAGACAATTTTATTAATAATTGAGGTTTAGATATAAATAAAATCATGGAGAATGTGATGTCAATAACTAAGGGAATTGTGACTTGAGTAGGAATATAGTTTCGGTTACAGACAGAAAAACACACAATCTCCATTATAATAAGATTATTATTATTATTCACTCCTTTTGAGTTTTCACACCAGTGTTAGCCGATGGTATTTATCTGGAGTCTGAGTGACAGCAAGTCTCCTCAGTTCTCCAGGACTCTTCTGAGTATTCTGGCAAATTGCAGCAGTGCAGTGTTCTGAATGGTTTCAATCCTTCCTCTGATATCCAAACTTTCCAAACCCTTTTCTAATCCTTTTGGGACTGTTCCAAGTGCACCAACCACAATTGGTATCACTTTCACTTTCATGTTCCATAACGTTTTCAGTTCTCTGGCAAGGTCCAGATATTTGTCCACTTTTTCATTTTCCTTTAGCTTCACCCTGTGATCTGCTGGCACTGCAAAATCCACCAGTTGACAAGTTCTTTCTTTTTTGTTTATCAACACTAGGTCTGGTCTTCTTGCTGGGATTATTATTATTATTATTATTATTATTATTATTATTAGTAGTAGTAGTAGTAGTAGTAGTAGTAGTAGTACATTTCTAAGAACACCTTGTGAGACTCAACCCCACTCGTAACGATCTGCCAGTCTAACTTACTCAGATCCAATATGCAACTTAATAATGTAAGAGATATGTTCTCTCTTATCCTGACCATTATAGATTCTCAAAGGATATGTTAAATATTAATTAGAAATGATCTCCCTTAATTTAATTGCAGGTAATTATTAATTCTATAAATAGAATGTGATAATAGAATATCGGGCTTAATGGTTACACACATCGGCTTTTAAGTAAGTGTTAATTAATATCTGCTTCTTCATCTGCACAGAAATGCAAAATATCGTATTAGCATAAAGAAATATTCCAGTTTTCATTAAAAATGTATATGCTTAATTTAGCATATAGTTACTATAAAAACTAAGCAATGCTTAGATTTGGTAAAAGGCCGCAAGTAAGGTACACTTAGTGATGATAGAACTCTGTTTAATTAATTCTGTTTCATACCCTTTTTTACTTACTTATTTCTATTCTTCTTCTGACGTCTTTTCTATCTTACGTCTTCTTCTAACACCTCTTCTAGCGTCTGGACTTCATCTTGGGGACTTCGTGTCTGGTCTTCCATTGGGGATTTCTCTTTATCAGAAGCCCTGTGTCATTGGTAGTTTTTAGATAATAACACAAGACTTCGATTTACTTAGATCATATTTATTTCGAAATCCCGACCAGACTACCTGCGCAGATCGAGTCGGAGCGTGCATACACCGAGAAGGTTCCCGAGTCCAAGAAGGTTCCCGAGTCCGAGAAGAAATACCTGAAGAAGGCTGGAGGGCATATCGACCGAAACGCTGTACAAATAACAATGAAGATGGGGACAATAGTCTGAAAAACGCAGATAATACTAATCTTCAAGCCTCATCTCAAACATTCAGAGAAATAGTATTATACGTTTATATTTACATGTTTAATGAAGTTCTTTTTTTGTTGCACACAGTCCTATCAAATAAGAATATATTTGCCCAGATAAGGAGTACTAACCATTGACGATCAGAGTGAACCTGTGAGTAAGCAACATAAATGGGTAACCCAGAGCTCCAGAACTGGAGCCTCACCATCAGATGTAGTTTACTGGTTGGAGGTGCCTGGTGTAATGGCAAGAGTCACAGGAAATGGACTCGTCGACCGAGTACAAATCCTGGACGACCCTACAGTTCACATAGCGCTAATATCCTGGGGAAGTTATGAATCCAACTACTCTCCCTCCAGCTATGGGTAAACAGTAGGACAGACTGGGCTCTTAAACCTTGGTTATGTGACCAATTTGGTAGAGGGAAAACACTGAATTCAAACCTGATAAATCCGTTTGGGCTAGTCAATACTAGAATAGACTCAATCCTAATTAGTTATCTATTTCATATAGATAAATATAGACGGTACATCCTGTTAAGTATCTGGCCGCCATCCCTGGCCAGCTGGAAAGAACTCAAAGTAAATAAGTAAGTAAGTCCCGAGTTATAGAATCCTTTGGTAAGTGAATAAGTCCCGTGATATAGAATCCTTTGGTAAGTGAATAAGTCCTGTGATATAGAATCCTTTGGTAAGTGAATAAGTCCTGTGATATAGAATCCTTTGGTAAGTCAATAAGTCCTGTGGTATAGAATCCTTTAGGTCCGTCGTCCAAGAATATCCAAGTAGTAGTGAGCTAAGATTAGAATCAGCCAGTATGAATAACAACAACAGCAGCAGGGCACTGCCATTGATTGGACAACAGTCTGGTAACATGTCCATCGGCGAGTCTATAAGTAAAAGTAGCCGTCTGGTACACGCCTTATATGCCAACAATTCTCGTCAACACAAGTTCAAATCTTTGACGTGGTAATTGCATTTCACTTAGCGCCAATACCCTTGGGAAAGGTATGAACTCTACTCTCCCTCCAGCTATGGGTAAATAGTAGGACAGGTTGGGCTCTTTAACCTTGGTTAGGCAACCGGTCTAGGAGAAGGAAAACTCTGAATTCAAACCTGTTAAACCCCGCTTAAGAAATTGATATTGTGTCACATCCTGCACGTGCGGAGGGGTTGGTAAATATATATATATATACCAAAAAATCCAACACACCCGTTTTGGGGAGGGATTCTTACCACGCTGCAGAGGAGATGGTCGGCGTAGGCTAAGCCTCACCGTCAGGGCTGTCTATGACGTTAACTATTACACCTGACGAATTGCACTTTCGCTCTTACAATTAGACGGTAGCTAATCTTGTTTCTGTGTCAACACATTAAGTGTAGACTCTGTCACTTGTGTGAACTAGATACTGAACACCTGGTCGCCATGATAAAATCGTCATACCCGTAGCGTGATAAAAAAAAAAATGGGTTGAGATCAATGATTGAAAGACTTTGCGACTACAGTTCAATTACTCTGTCATTTCAAAGTAAAATTTAGATAATTTCGTCTTGGTAATTGGGGCTTCCCCGCGATCGAGTGAAGCCGGCTATTTATCTACATCTAATACTGTTTATAATTCAATTTGTACGCACTAAATCCCACAGGTCATTAAACAGAAGATATCCACTAATGCTAAATTGATTTCGCTTTTGCTTACTCCTGCTGCTATTGCGTAATTCAATATATTATTGATGTAAAATTAGTTGATTGAATACATGGGGGATATGCATATTAAATTCTGCATCAGAACGAGAAAACAAAGGAACAATTACATAAACTGTGGAGCCAACGTAAATCTCGCGGGGTCTGGAACGAGAGTTAGTTACGGAGGTTTTTGTATCGGAGACAATTAGTTAATTAGCATCCATGATGAAGAATACGTTATCTGTTTTCGGCGGTAAATTTTGAAATATGTAACAAACGCGGAAATGACCAGGCACGTTAGATAAATTAGTTTGAATTTATCTATAGCAAAATATACAGATAGATAGATAGATAGATAGATAGACAGAGATAGAGAGTGTAACATATATATATATATTGTATATAAATTGTCTGTTACATAAATGTATAGGAAGATAGATTTATAACAAATAGACAGATAGATAAAGATATAGTCTATAACATAGATAGATAGCGACAGTAACGTAGATAGATTGTATATAAATTGTCTGTAAAATAAATAGACAGAAAGGGTACATTTAAAATTATATATTTGTACCTGTATTTACGAAGATGCAGGGGGTAGCTTTTCTTCGTTCGGGCATATTTCCTCCATCCATTAAAATCTGCCAGTGGATGTTGACATGCGCAAGCGTACAGACTTGTGTAATGCGTTCCTATCTGCTAATCTGATAAAGAATGGAGGAATTGTCAACGATCAGATTGTCTTGTTTGTTTGTTTGTTATGTTTTACCGCATATCAACCTCAGTGGGTCATTTAATGCCGATAAAGTTTCGAAATAAACCAATTCTTAATGGATAATACAATTTTTTTATAAATACATTTTTCTATTTAACCCTTAGATGGGACCCTAACAGGTATTACCACTCTGGGTCAGAGTGGACCAGGGAGCAATGGTGAAGAAGGGGTGCTCCACATTCCCCAAACCTCCAAAACTGGAAACTCACCATCAGATAGTTTAACGTCATTCTCAGGACATGTAGACCCGCAGCCACCGCCTGCTAGCACTCATATGATAAAAAGGGTTGAGGCTTGCCATAAGGGCAATAGGTTTGGGGCTGTCATATAGGTTCTAGGGCTTGACGTGACCTGCCGATTGATCGGAGATGGCTTCTCCGACCGCCCGTCTAGCCCAAGATAGGGCCAAAGTGGAGTATTGCATGTCATGAACTGCTCATCTACCTGGGCTCTATCCTTAAGTATCACGGATCGCAACTCACGGCCAACAGGTGGCCCCATTGGGGGAGTCTTACCCCTCTGCAGAGGTGCAGTCGGTGCATTCTAACGCCCCAGTCGACAGCGTGGGATGAGATTGTCCAATGCAAGACAGTATCATAAGATTTGAAAATATTGTTGATTGCTATTTAAAAAAAATGTTTTAATTCAATTTCTTTTTGCTTTATGTATATAATTTTTTATATATTTTTATATATTTTTTCCGGTGATGCAAATTCTCCTATGGAGAAATGGAAAATTTGGGGCCCAGTTTAGACCTTAATACTGTCAACATGTTGTGCACAGTTGTGACAAAACCATCAGCAAACATGCCCAGCACCTCACAACTAAACATGATACAGCCTGTACAGACCTACACGGTCCCAACTGAGCAAGTGTTCAATGCACAGGATCAAATCTCTGCAACACGAACAATCACTCAGGCCAGCAATGGGTTTGAGCTGACTCGATTGCCAGCTCCGTATGCCAATGGAATCACCGTCGGTTCAATTGCAAATTTTTCCGCTTCGGAAATGAATCAGATCGTTGCACGAGGCAAACAGCCCTTTACAACAACTGGCCTGCCCAACATTAACAGCTTTAGTGACCCCATCCATTTTATTCCCCAGGCTTCATTAAACACACTCTCGGACAACCATCCTTCATCGAGAAGAATGAACGCCTCCCCAGTTTTAGTACTATAGTAGCATCTGCTGCATCGAGCACTCCAGCGATTGGACTACAACGCCAATTCACTAACATACCGCCATCAACGGTTAAGCATCCTCTCACATTACCATCACCTGTGTCATTTTTTAATGTATTTTATATTCAAATAACGATTTCTTGAGAAATTGTTAAAATAATACAAGTTTTAAATATTCTAATTTATTTGAGTAGATATTGTCTTATTCTATTCTGTATTTTGTCTTTAAAAATAACTTTTTAAAATTTTTGTTGTTTTTTTTGTACGTTAATATATGAATGCCATGATAAAAAAGTGTCTCTTTATGATATTTAGACTTTCTTATATGCATACAGACAGTAGGAAAAGAGGGAACACGTAATGTAACGGTTATCGTCCTAGAAAAGGAAACCAGCAACCCGAGTTAAAATCCTTCACGAAATACACTGGTTGCCTAAAAAAGTTTAAAGAGACCCAGTCTACCCTACTATTTACCCATATCTAGAGGAGGAATAGTTAGATGAATACATTTACCGAGGCTATTAGCGCTATATGAAATTTAAAGAGCCGCGTCAGGATATGAACTGTGGTAAACGAATCTATTTCCTACGATGATAACCATTACACCACGCGCAATCCAGATATATATATATATATATATATATTATATATATTATATATATATATATTGGAGGCGTATGGTGTAAAGGATATCGTTGTAGTAAATAGACACGGTGAGACGAGTTCAAATCCTAATCGAATCTGTTTGCATTTCAAATGTCCTAGGCAATTGATCACGAATTCCATCTGGAGGAGTTGGTAAATGTATATATATATATATATATATATATATATATATATATATATATATGTGTGTGTGTGTGTGTGTGTGTGTGTTGTGTGTGTGTGTCTGTGTGTGTCTGTGTGTGTGTGTGTGTGTGATTTATCATAATTAACGTTTGTATCTATTTAGTGGATATGTTTGACAAAGATGTTACGATAAACATTGTATAGAAAGATTAAATAAATAGAATCTAACTATAAAAGTACAAGGAACACGATTCGCTAACCTCTTGATATAAAGTAACCCAAGACTGATTGACATGCCTTTTAAAATCAATCAGAAATAAACAGAGACTGAATCTGCTTGCAAAATACATAGATAGGTAATGAAAGTAATACATAAAGGCGTAGATGATTACATGAAATAATTCAATTTTAAAATGGGTGTGCTTGAGCCTCTCTCTCTCTCTCTCTCTCTCTCTCTCTCTCTCTATATATATATATATATATATATATATATATATATATATATATATATATACATGTAGAATTAAACAAAAGGCACATCTCCTCTTTAACAATTATATTTTTTATCTTTTCTAATTTTCTGGCCAACTTTTTAATATTTGGGTGGAATATTCTAACGGAAAATACACACATTCTGCACAAAGAAGAAAATAATCAAAAACTCCAAATACTAGAAGCTTTATACATAAAACAATACAAACCATCCTTAAACAAAATTAATTTCCAATACAGTACACACATTCTAAAATGCCTATAACGCCTTTCTCACCAATTCTTTTCCTTCCAGCCTCCACATTAATATAATTAAAAAAAAACAAAACTGGAATACATCACCCCTGATGATGGCACTTCGAAGTGCCGAAAGTACCCGGGAACTGAACTTTGGTGGACTTATCCACCAATTCCACCCAAACATTAAAAAGTTGGCCAGAAAATTAGAAAGATAAAAAATAAAATTGTTAAACAGATGTGCTTTTGTTTAATTCTACATGTATAAATGAAAGAATGCTGCCCAAACACACACACACACACACACACTTATATAATATATATATATTATATTATATATATATATATATATAATATATATATTATTGTGTCAGCATGGACTATAAGGCTAATGGAATAATTTTGATGGAAATTGGAAACCTGGTGCGTGAAATCCCTTGACTCCAGTGAGTGTTTTATATTTATCTTCGGGCTCTGGATGTAGTGAATTCACGCACCTGGAGGTGGCCAGATCCTTTTAGCTAGAAAGTGGTTCAGAAAAGCTTAATTCCTCACGAAATCAAAGAAGAACCTCGAGGGGACATTGGACTTTAGAGAGAGAGACAGAGACAGAGACAGAGAGAGAGGGAGAGAGAGAGGGGGGAGGGGGTACTTATCCGAAACCATTTATTCCACTTTACAGACTTTTCGTTTGATTCGCAAATTTTGATGAAACTTGGCATTTGAAACCGCTTGATCCCAGGAAATGTTTTAGAGGCATCTGTGTCGCAGGGTGTCATGGAGGCTCTCACCTCTAATACTGGAGGTACTCGGAACATTTTAGCGTAAAATTGATCAAGATAGTCTAATTCGCGTAGAAGGAAATCAAAACAAGCATTTTTTTTTTTAGATTTCTCCCGCCTTTCGTTCGGGCACTCGGACGTCGTGGTGATAAAATTAACAACAGAACACGTTGGTACAGAAACTATATAGAATCTTTTTGTCTAACAAAATATAATCCGTCTCATCAATGTATATGTAGATGTATACTAGCTGATCTTTCCGGCGTTGCCAGGGCTTAAAAAATCACTTATCTATATGTACGAGCAGGATGTGACACATGGTCAATTTCTTAAGTAGAGTTCAACAGGATTGAATTATTGTTTATATATAGTAGAATATCACAAAACTTTATCTCAGAATATTAAGGGTGTCCCAACGTGGTTTAATGAAACGTATTCTATTTAAGAGGAGGATCCGCTAAGGTAGTTTTGACTAACGAGAAGACAATCCCTTTAATTTGAATTCAGAGTTTTCCTTCTCCTAGATGGGTTGCCTAACCAAGGTTAAAGAGCCCACTCTGCCCTACTATTTATCCATAGCTGGAGAGAGAGTAGGATACATAACTTTCCCAAGGGTATTAGCGCTAAATGAAATGCAATTACCACATCCAGGATTTGAACTCGGAGCGACGCGTTCATTTCCCATGACTTTAACCATTACACCACGCGCTTCCATATGATTTATCTATATGAATATTTAAATTAATAAATATTCTTTTCATATCTCTTTGTTTTATTTCCTTTTATTCTTTATATATTTTTGTTCTTGAGCTGCTTATTGCTTTATTCTTCCTGTTTGCATCTTTCTTTTATTAGTGTTCTGTTAAGTTTTGACCTTTTATATAAATTGGTTATATTTTTCAATTATCCTTATTATCCTAATATATCATTGATTTATACCATTATAATTTTATTTAGCCTTCCTTAAAGAAAATGAGTAGTAAAAAGCTTTAATTAACGTCCTCCCGGTGCGGATTTTATATGTAAGGCTAAACGAATCGAGAAAATATCAATCCTGACATTTTTTCGATTCGTTTAGCCTTACATATGAACATATATACCCGCCTAAAATTCATTAATTATTAACTAATTAATTTTCAAAATTAGGTACGACATCAATTAAGCACATATCCTCCAAATATATATATATATATATATATGTGTGTGTATAATGACTGGTGTATCCCTGTCATTATACACCTGTAATATTGGAGAGAACATGGAGGGTTGGAAATGCTATACATGTGGTAGAATTCTGCTTTCAAAGACTGGATATGTCAATCATAGGAAATCTCATCATGGACAATTCATGCAAACTCGAGGAATAAACAATATGTCTTGTGCAATCTGTAACAAAGTCTGTAAGTCAGTTTCTGGTCTTAAGAGACATATGGTGGTGTATAAGCATAACATTTTATCATCTGATCCATCTGATACAACGGGAAGGATTTCCTTCCTATGTCACATTTGTATCAACCTTTGTGGATCTGCAGCGGGTTTGATGAGTCATTTGAGGGCTCATGAGAGGAAAGATTCTGGTAGTGGGATTGTTAGGGATGACAGTGATCTGTAAAGATTATGCTATGCCATTGCTATGTATGTATAATACATACACACAAAATACTTATTTGAATATATACAATGTGACAAAATAAATCGAATGAAGTATTTCGCAAATAAAGAAATCTACGAAAAGTAATTTTGCTTATTAGAATCTAGATATTGGTGGGGGGGGGCGAACACATTTTTGTACTTTCCCTTTTAGAGTTCTAGTTTTCTTCATCGTTGGATGGGAATCGTTCACTTTAACGTCATTACTTTCGTCTGTTATGACTTCCCGAAAATATAGATTTTAATAATTTCCAACTTAATTGATCAATTTTACATTTAATCGTCATTTTTCTTATTAAAAGACAGAAAAGTGGGTAAATTTGTGTCAAAACTAAGGAAACTGAACATTTCCTGTGGGTGGGGGTCGTAGGAGGTTGGAGTGTTGTATTACCTGCCGTGGAGCAACTGATAGGAGAGGCAATCGCGATGTTGTTTTTTCTTTCCATCTTTTGTTCCTCTCTTACGGGTATATAAATAAAATTTTATCCGTGTGGTACACATAGATGATATGTACTAGCGTAATTGTAATATTACAAAAATTGAAAAAACGATAAAGATAAAATAAGCAAATACAGCAAAAACATCAAACGTGTAAAAGTGCAAACGCAACTGGATAGACAAGATGATCCTAGTTCTATCACTTAAAAATTGACT
This sequence comes from Doryteuthis pealeii, assembly GCA_023376005.1. Lineage (NCBI taxonomy): Eukaryota > Metazoa > Mollusca > Cephalopoda > Myopsida > Loliginidae > Doryteuthis > Doryteuthis pealeii. The sequence goes on from CM042143.1 coordinate 17,682,334, forward strand.
GTCCTGTCAGCTGAGGCGTTAGAATGCACCGACTGTACCTCTGCAGACGGGTAAGATTCCCCCAACGGGGCCACCTGTTGGCCGTGGGTGGCAACCCGTGATGCTTAAGGATAGAACCAAGGTGACTGAGCAGTCCATGACTTGCAATATTCCACTTTATGCTTTTCTTGGGCTAGACGGGCGGTCCCCCTCCGATCAATTGGCTAGCCACGTCAAGCCCTAGCACCTATATGATTTCCCCAACCCTATTGCCCTCATGGCAACCCCCAATCCTTCTTATCATATGGGTGCTTGAAGTCGGTGACTGAGGGTCTACATGTCCTGGGAATGACGTTAAACTCTATCTGATGGTGAGGTTCCAGTTCTGGAGGTTTGGGGAATGTGGAGCACCCCTTCATCACCATTGCTCCCTTGTCCACTCTGACCCGGAGTGGTAGTACCTGTTAGGGTCCCATCTATGGGTTAAATAGAAAAATGTATTTATAAAAAAATTGTATTATCCATTAATAATTGATTTATTTCAAAGCTTTATCAGCATTAAATGACCCACTGAGGTTGATATCCCGTAAAACAAACCAAACCAAACCAAACCAAATATGAGGACCAAAAAGACATACTTTAAAACGCTGATTAACGTCGGCGTCTTAATTTAAAATGACGTGACGTAATTTTTCCCGAATATTCTTAGAAACTAATTTTAATGAATAGAAAATTTATTTTACGTCAGCGTCCCCATTTATACTACGTGATGTGTGTTTTTTTTTAAATCATCATCATCATTATATGCGCAAGCCTCGCACGTGTCTATGTCGATGTGGCATGTCTTCATGTCTCTCTTGCAGACATTTTTTAATCATAGGCGTGGTCTACCTGCCGGTCGGTCACCCTCCACTAGTTCACCATACTAGGCCTTTGGGGATGCGGCCTTTGTCCATCCTCCTGACATGGCCAAGCCAGCGCGGGCGTCTCTTGCCGATGATGGCAGGCATGCTGTTTGCTCGTTACAACACTTATGTGTTGGGCACTTTGTCCTGCCAGCGAATATATATATATATATATATATATATATATAATGTTGTTCTGGTTCCAACGGGAGAAAATTCAATATTTTATAAAAAAGAAGGTCCGAAAAATGAATTATATTTTTATAAAAAAAAAAATTCTTTTTATCTTGCATATGCAACACGTGTCTCAGATCTTCTGGTATATATATATATATTATATTATATATATATATATATATATATATATATATAAAATTCGTTTATATCAATTTACTTATTTACGTATATGCATATGTATCAACCTAGCTACAGATCAATCTATCAGTCTATCATAGTATATCCATATATATATAATATATATATATATATATATATTATTATATATATATATAAGCTGTTGACATTTCACATAGCGCTAATACCCTTGGGAAAGGTATGAATCCATATATTCTCCCTGTAGCTATGGGTTAAATAGTAGGGCAGACTGGGCTCTTCAGCCTTGGGTAGGTAACCAGTCTAGGAGAGGGATAACTCTGAATTCAAAATTCCTGAGGTCGGTCGTTGATTGGGTTTGTGACAACCCTTGATGCACCAATTCTTTCCTATCGACTGTGCCAAAAAGTGTGGATGGTCCAACACAAGCCTTCACCACTACAAATAAATCCCTGTGTAGATGTTCATTGTGTGTATGAACCCTCATACGTCGAAAATCGACGGGAGAGTCCATTATATATATATATATATTATATATATATATATATATATATATATATATATTAAATTTTTACTTGAATGCACTTACAACGCATGTATCGCATAAAATTCGATACTTTTTCTTATAGAAAATGAACTTGACAAGTGTAATCCCGGAAAAGGATCGCTCGGTGTGTAGAATATCGTACAGACTGTTTCGACTTTTTAAAGTCTCATCAGCGATATATACTAACGATTTCCCTCCGACAAAAATCGAAACTGGGACCTCAGCAAGCATAGTGAAACACTATATCGTCTCGACCACAGTACACAGCTAACAATCCCAGCGAAATTAAGCTTGTCAAATGATACTACACGCCTCTACCATAATAGGTAAGGGGGGCGTTTTTGAGAGAATAATAACAACAAACAGACCTTATGCCCTTCGGCGAAGTCAATAAGATTTTTGGATGTTTGTTTATTTTTTAGAAGCATTGATGAAGAAAGTATATATACATTTTTACTTGAAGGCACTTACAACACATGTATCACACACACACACACACACACACACACACACACAGATATATATATATATATATATATATATATATATATATATATATATACTTATCTCTCTACCTATCTACTTATCATCCATCGGTGTCGGGTTTAATCCTGTAGACCCGAGAAGACGTGCTGTCACTTGGACAGTGAAACTCTACGAATTAAATTGTGAAAAGTCTCTTTCCGGCATTACTTTCCGAGTAACTATATTAGTAGTATATGTAATTACCATAAATCTAACCATATAACTATCGGCAAATGTTAGATCACTGATGCATCAAGGAATTACAATACTTTATCAATAAGATTCTCATATCATCTTATTCGTGATGAGATTGAGAAAATAGATTGATCAATGTCCTTCTGGAGGAAATTAAGAAAAGCGAGATATCAACGTATAGACTTCGCAATCGGTAAGGGTGGGTGGATATAACCTCACGTGAAATGCGATCGGGTGGTGAGATATTCACAACAAACAATTGCAGAAAATGGCGCAGAAGTTCATGGAGGTAGGAAACAGGGAAGAATATTGTATTGAGGGCTCTTATAGGATTACAATTCTTATCAAAGTATGTGCCCTGAACTAGTAATAATAGTAATAGTACTAATGACTTAAACATATCCATGCTACCAACATTGTATTTACCTCGGACCTCACTTGTACGGATTAGGCACAAGGCCCTATTAACGTGGGACCACCCACAAACCTAAGCTCATGTGTGGCAGGTGAAAAATTGCGTCGATCCCGTCGGTATTCCCTGTCAAGGAGGGCGCCTCAGGCGCTGGGCAATAAACCCAGCCCTGACCCTTTCAATCAAGGGGGCAGGTGTTGCTTGGGGGGATGGCCCCCTGGGATCGACGCCGTTTACCAACATACCAGAAGTAAAATCTTACATGTCTTGTCAGAAATAATTCGAATAATTTGAAACAGATTTAACTATTTTGGGAGATAATTATTTTTTTTAAAATAACAAGGATAAATGTTAAATTTCTAATAATAAATATGAATGTCAAAGTATCACATTTTTTTCAAATTTACTCCTAAAGTCCAACATTATACCAATATGAATCATACCATATCCTTGAGCAAATTAAAAAATATTCCGGGTCGAATACAGATCTGCAATCCCGAAATTTTGAAACCTATGGTCGATAAAAATTGTAGAATTTATAGGACAATAGTCCGAATAATCAAACTGTAGAATTTGTAGGACAATAGTCCGAATAATCCAAATAATACTAAAAATGAACGTGTATTAAAGAAGTCCGAAAATAAGAAAAAAATGTTTGCTCGCCATAGTTACATCATCAGTGTACAGGGCTTTTGAGAAAAATTGATATCATTTTATAATCTTATAAGTAATTCTCATGGAAGCGCGTGGTGCAATGGTTAAAGTCATGGGAAATGGACTCGTCGCCCCGAGTTCAAATCCTGGACGTGGTAATTGCATTTCACTTAGCGCTAATAACCTTGGGAAAGGTATGAATCCTACTCTCTATGAATAAATAGTAGGGCTCTTTAACCTTGGTTAGGCAACCGGTCTAGGAGAAGGAAAACTCTGAATTCAAACGTATTGAACTCTGCTTAAGAAATTGACCTTGTGTCACATCCTTCTCGTGTGGAGGAGTTGGTAAATATATATAAGTAATTCTCATTCAAATCTCAAATTTTATCAGCAATGAAATTACTCATTATTTGAATTTTTTATTAATTTTTTTATTAAAATTTAAAGTCATTTAATCTTATACTTTCTAGTTATTTCTACAGATGCTGTTAAAATTGGAGACCATTCGACAAGAATTAATCAATGATTTGTCTGAATTTTTTAGATGAGTATAATCTTCATTTTTCGGACTGTTGTACTCGTCTTTATAGTGGTATCTAAAAACACACCGTTTCGGCCGCTGTGTTCTCCGACCATCCTAGGTCATTGCTATACTCAGATAAACACAACATTTCTTAAGATATCACCAAGTACAAAGTACAATTCTGTAGTCTAATAGATTACAAAATTGTTATATCTCGAGAATCCATTAACGGTGAAATAATAGCAAGAAACCCAATGAGTATTAAAGAAAGGGAAAATGTTTTTTTAAGCAAAGATACAAGGTGATCGGACTAATTAACAATTTCTAGGTTAACAAGTCCCGTGAGATTTCGTTATTTTTCTACTCAGGGGTTTTGTCAGACATTATTTATAGGAAAACAGACGATTCCATAATCCTTATTTAGGTACTACATGAAAGAGATACCAATTTTTCTGAAACAGTCTTTATAATTCAAAAGATATCAGATATTTTGAAACACGCTGTATAATTCAAATACTTTCATAACCTTTTAAATGAAATAACGAGTATTCTGAAATTTATTGCATTCAAAGTCGTGCCGCCTATAAATGGCTGAGAGCAATATTTGACTTCAATCATGAAAGAATTATTCAAGTTAGTGGCAATAATTTGATTTTTTTTATGAAGTAAACAATTTTATTGAAATATCGAATCCTTTTATAGAACTTCCTGATGGAAAAGCCCCTTCAGTACGTTGGAAACATTAAACATCTGATGTTAGGGGCTTCGCACTCAATAACAAGAGGTAGATATACCTACATTTTCTAAGATGTGTTTATATACTATCATCCTCGCCAGGTAATGCTGACAGCACAGAATCGCATGACCGAAACTCGCCATCCGTCCCTATCAGTCAATCGGTCCTGACAGGTTTTCCGCGCGGCAAACAGAATCCGCACTGGTTATGTAATTTTTGCTATTGGACCTACACTGGTGTGTTCATGGGTAATCCTTAACTTTTTCCTCGTAAATTCCTACCATAAAATAAACTGAACCCTCATTTCATGTCCGTGTTTTTGCAATAAATGTTTGTTTTTCTCACACCCGTTATTTTACAATACTAACTATATTTTCTTTATTCTGTATTCTTTAACAAATAAAGAAGATATATTTAGAAGTGTAAAATAACGGATGCAAGAAAAATAAAAAAAATTATTGCAAAATGAGGGTTCAGTTTATTTTATGGTAGGAATTTACGAGGAAAAAGTTAAAGATTACCTGTTCATGTGTAGGCGACCACAGGAGAACGCAATGTCAGTATCCGCATGGGAAAGGTATGGACAGCTATAAACAGATTATCGATCATATGGAAATAGGATCTCTCTAAGAAAGGGAGAATTCTCCCTGGTTGTGACCGTGTCAGTGTTACTGTATGCCTGCACTACCTGGACTCTAATAAAAAATATATGCTGTAAACTAAAGAAAATTCTGCAGAGTGACCTATTTTACGAATTAGCCGGGGGTCTATCTTCTTTTTCCCCTTTTTACTCGCGCTAGACCAGGGAAATTGAGGTTGAGTGCCACACCTATCGTCAGCTCCCAGATGTATTACCGCACAGATCAGATTACCTCAGTAATGCTGTTAATGCACTGAGTTGGTAGGGACCGATAACCAACTCAGAACCTAGCGATGTTACAATAAATCATTGACAGCGAGAATTCAAAGGGACCAGTGGAAAATACCCAGGACTGCTGGAGACCCTGACCCCAGGAGTGCGATTCTCGCGCGTCACGTGATTAGTTAGTAGAGAATCAGAGGCAACCTGAATTTTGATCGGAGAGGATGTCTCTCTGCTGTGCAGGGGTTGATATCTCACCGCGCGGAAAAACATGGGTAAAATAAGATCTTGATCAAGGAATAAAGTCTTGTGGTTTAATTAATTGCATGACTGAAAGAATTAGCCCTTAGAAGAAGCACTTAGAAAAGGCAGTTGAAAGACTAGACCATGAGATAACGGACTGACAAGAAGTTAGCTGAAGTAGTAAAGAGGAAATAAAATAAGTCTCTGTCAGTCTGTCTCTCTGTCTCTCTCTGTCTCTCTGTCTCTTTATCACCCGAGTTTCTGTTGGAATTTTTAAGATATAAGGCGTGTGGTGAATGGTCACTTCTACTTATAGACTCGCCTATAAGCACGTGACCTGGGAAAGATTCCTATTGTCCAATCACTGCTGCTGATATGATTATTTATACTGACCTTTTCTGGTCATACTAGCATTACTACTTGGATCTTCTTGGACGACGGGACGTAGTATTATATCGCGGGACTTATTGACTTACCAAAGGATACTATACCACAGGACCTATTGACTAACCAAAACGATATTATGTCACAGGACTTATTCACTTAGCAAAGGATTCTATAACTCGTTACTTACTTACTTATTTCTTTGCAACTGGCCAAGGATGGCGACAAGATACTTAACAGTTTCCTCTCTCGATTATACACCCGACGATGTTCGACGATGGGGTATATAACAGCGATTCCTAGAAGAATACTTTACCGACGTTGATTTAAGAAGAAAAAAATGATTACAGAAAATAGTGCTGATTTGGCTTTTAACAAGAATTTATACATTATATATTTATTTGTCTTTACAATAACATCGGTTATACACAAATAAACTGTCTGTAAATTTTATTTATTTTTGTTAAATGCTATTTTCTTAAATTCAAATTTCTGAAATATTCTTAAATTGTTCATTAGATTTAATTTGATCGCATAATCAATTTCCAAAAACTTTTTTTTCTGATGAACACCTTACTTGTACTTTTACTAGATATAATAATCTAATTGATAAGATATAGATAAATTACAGACTTTAAAAAAAATTAGTATCGGGTCAAAATGAAATAGAGAGTACGCATAGTTGCTCCTTTCACTTGGTACCGTCGGCTGGGGCTGTAGAATACGCCAGCTGCACCTCTGCAGAGAGGTAACATCCCTCAATGGGACAACCTATTGGCCCTGCGTGGCGAGCCGTGATGTTTCAGGACAAAATGCTGGTGGCTAAGCTGTCCTTGGTATTTAACATTCTTACTTAGGCTAGAAAGGCAATAAGGAAGCAATTGATCGGGTAGTCATATGTTGCATAGGGCTATTTGAGTTGCAGTAGTATTCGCTAGTAGGAGTAGTCGTCGTTAGTTCAGAAACAACATACGCAAGTCGTATAGTCACAAAGGGGTTGTTTATTCCTTTCTAGCCTTGTGGGTTCTTTTTCAGAGAGAGAGAAACATACATACAGAGAGAGAGAGAGAGAGAGAGAGAGAGAGAGAGGGGGGGGTCAAATTATTCTATCGTAAACCATGTTCAGTGCTACTATGCGTGACACATCACGGGGAACTCGGGAAGCCTCATCTGCCCCTTACGAAGGCCCAGCCGAAGAAGACCGATTTTTCTCTTCCTCCGTTTGTTATCTCGGGGTGGGAGGGTCACCCACTTCCGCTTTCGGTCAATACCCAGAACTTCCGTTTTTATCTTTTAAATCTAGTTCCGGGGTCATTCGTCAGTCAATTGCTTAATCAGTTTATCAATCAGTTAAAAAATTGAATTTTTAAAATTTGATTGCCCAACAAGAATTAATAAAACAAAACGACTTCAGCATAAGATAATCTAAATTTTGAACCTTAAAATCCAGCCAATCAAAAATATTTTTACTTGAATAACGGCGAGAAAGCGATGGTTAAAGGGCCGGTTTTATACACTGCTGAGATAGTAAACACCAAAAAGGATGTTCTGAGCATAATACTAAACTGCATCCGATGGTGAGGCTACAGTTATGAAATTTTTGGATTGTGGATTAATCATTTATTGTTGCATACCCTTTTCTTTACTTACTTCTATTCTTCTATTCTTCTTCTGCCGTCTTTTCTATCTTTCTAACATCTCTTCTAGCGTCTGGACTTCTCTTGGGGACTTCGTGTCTGGTCTTTCATTGGGGATTTCTCTTTATCAGAAGCCCTGTGTCATTTGTAGTTTTTAGATAATAACACAAGACTTCGATTTAACTTAGATCATATTTTATTTCGAAATCCCCACCATACTACCTGCGCAGATCGAGTCGGGGCGTATATAACACTAAACACCATCGTCGTGGTTTTTGGCCGACTGTCTAAAATCTATTTCTAATCTAAACCGGAAGAGGGTCTTCTCCACCGATTCTCACGGTATCCACCGGAAAGGATCAGGATGAGGTCAAGCCTTGTCACTCATCCTTCAAGGCCGTGGGCTGCAACTTATAACAGTCATTTTGATTTCTACACTACTGTACTTAAATATTAAGAATCTAATAATTATGTAACATTATTACCATTTCCTTCAGTTCCATTTTCACCTGGATTAGTAGTACCTGTTAATATCACATGCTATTGACCGAATGGATCCCTTTAAAAACTTTTGGATTAGAGTTTTTTGTGTGTGAGGGAAACTTTCCATCTCCATAAAACTCCATCAACCACACAAAAATCTAAATATGAATGCGATTCCATTAACGTTTAGCATATGGGTCTACAAAAATCAATCAAACAAACGGCGTTTCATTTCTATCCACACTAAAAGACTACCAAAATGATAGAATTTATTTACCTCTTACATGATATATACATCTATTCCCTAACCGCTTTGCATAAAATAGCCCTAGATGGGTCTACATGCCGTTAAAATACCAATAAAAAACGGTGTATCATTTCTATCCACACTAAAAGACTACCAAAATGATACTATTTCTTTATCTCTTACATGATACCTACATCGATTCCCTAACCGCTTAGTATAAAATAACCCTAGATGGGTCTACATGCCATTAAAAAAATCAATCAAACAAACGATATTTCAATCCTATCCACAAAAAAAAAAATACCAAATTGATACATTTTAGTATTATCTGCGCTATTCGGGCTATTGTCCTCATCTTCCTTGTTATCTCCACTATTTCTCTGAATGTTTGAGATGAGGCTTGAAGATTAGTATTATCTACGTTATTCGGACTATTTTCCCCATCTTCATTGATATTTGTACAACGTTTCGGCCGTTTCTTGTCGGACTCGGGAACTTTCTGAAGAAGGCCGGAGCGTAAATCGACCGAAACGTTGTACAAATAACAATGAAGATGGGGACAATAGTCCGAATAACGTAGATAATACTAATCTTCAAGTCTCATCTCAAACATTCAGAGAAATATGATACATTTTATTTACCACTTACATAATATCTGCATCGATCCCCTAACCGCTTTGCATAAAATAACCCTAGCTGGGTCTACATGCCGTTAAAAAGGCAATCAAACAAACGGTGTTCCATTTCTATCCACACTAAAAGACGTAAATAAATTGTATCATTTTGGTAGTTTTGTAGTGTGGATAGGAATGAAACACCGTTTGTTTGATTGATTTTTTTAACGGCATGTAGACCCATGTAGACCCGTTATTTCATAATAATACTAAAAATAATAATTAGAATTGGGTTGTTTTGTCACCAGGGCTGGGGAGTCCAAACACAAAACCTTTGATTCTGACTCTTCTATTTTTGGCACCTCCGACTCTGACTCTTCTATTTTTGGCACCTCCGACTCTGACTCTTCTATTTTTGGCACCTCCGACTCTGACTCCTCTTCATGTAATTAAGTGATTATGGCTTAGAAATCCCATAAATCCTATGCATATGTTCCTTACTAGAGTCGGACTAATATCATTATAACTGATTGATATAAAAAAATAATGATATTGTGGCTTTTATATCATACCTATTCATTCGTTAATATTTTCTAACAGAATTAGAGACAAAATCTTTGAAAGGATATAGAAAAAAATGACAAAAATAAATAAATATACTATAATGTCAAACTTTTTACATACATACGTATATATATATATATATATATATATATTATATATATATAGATTCCCTTAACTCTTGTACTAGGTACTATTGGTCCTATTTTTTAATATCTTTTTCATAATTCTCTTAACTTTTCAAGAAATGTAAGTTTGAAATGTTTTTGAGTACGATATGCTTTTGGCATGTTACCGTAAACGAACTTAGTCTGGAGTTCCGTTGGGCTATAATTCTAAATTGAATGATCGTAGCATGGTTCGACCAGTGTTTGATCCCAGCGCAGACCTTCGATCCCAGTGCAGACCTTCGATGACTCGTGGTAAATCTTTTGTTCAAGACTTTCAAGTAGAAATTTAAAGAAAAGGTTAAAGCAAACATGGAATGCCTCGGCAGATCAAAAACATCAAAAGAACACTAGAACAACAGGTTTAGAACAGCCAAATGAGAACGGCAAGTGAGAGGGAGGTGGTGAGGGTAACTAAAGGGAGCCCCAGTAGTAAGTTCAAATGTTAGTCGAGATATTAAAAAAGAAAGAAAGAAATTAAGGTCACTTAACTAGTGGTCCTTTGCTAGGGTTGGCTTATTGTGACACACGACCGGAAGTATGAAGTATCCAATGAGATGTCAACTCGCTGGCAGTGGTCAGTTAACCAAGTGAGCTAATCATGACATCACACGAAGCACACAAGGAAACTTTGGAATACCTATGATATATATATGTGTATGTGTGTATGTATATACATGTATATACATGTATATATATATATATATATGTGTGTGTGTGTGTGTGTGTGGATGTGTATATATTATGTGTATATGTATATATGTGTGCGTTTAGATATGTGTATGTGTATGTATGTTGGTATGTGTGTATGAAGTTTTTTTAAATTGATATCATATATCCACACACACACAATACATACACACATACACACACACACACACACACACACACACTATATATATATATATATATATATATAGAGAGAGAGAGAGAGAGGAAGCGCGTGGTGTAATGGTTAAAGTCATGGGAAATGGACTCGTCGCCCCGAGTTCAAATCCTGGATGTGGTAATTGCATTTCACTTTGCGCTAATACCCTTGGGAAAGGTATGAATCCTACTCTCCCTCCAGTTATGGGTAAATAGCAGGGCAGACTGGGTTCGTTTAACCTTGGCTAGGTAACCGCTCTAGGAGAAGGAAAACTCTGAATTCAAACCTGTTGAACTCCGCTTAAGAAATTGACCTTGTGTCACATCCTGCTCGTGCGGAGGGGTTGGTAATATATATATATATATATATATATATATATATATATATATATATATATATATATATATGGAGGCGTAGTGGCTAACTTGGTGGACTGGAATATAGTAGTAAACAAATTTGAATTCCAGTATCGCTATTACGTTCATTTTGGGTCTAATACTTTTGGATAGGTACGAATTGTCTCACTCCTCCACCTATGGGTTCAACATTACACGTTTGTTCTTCTCAGTGTGGTTTTGACATAGAACATTATGTGAAGATTGATATACCATAAAATATATCTAAATTTATACAAGTATGTGTGTGCGTTTGCGTGTGTGTGTGTGTGCGTGTGTGTGTGTTTGTGTTATTCTCGTTATTACGGAACCTACGCGATTAAAAGTACAATTATGATGAATCGTATTTTTTATTAAAAAAATAGGTTTTAAGTTAAGATTATAAATAACGAGAAACTAAGCATAGACAAAATTACTTTACATTATCCCGTTACGGTATATTGCCCCCATATACTATGGTACTCTGCAGAAGTGCCACTCAAGGGGAATTAATGCAATTTTAATTAGAATATCATTTCAACCCTATTATTTCAAGTACATCATATATTGCTATCATTAATCTCGTGTCGACTATGTCCTGTATTTTAGTACTTGGCGATCCAAATATATTTTTGAGAATTATTAGTATATAACAGCAAAATATTTCTAGTAAAATAATTAGTAGAAACTATTTGTATACAAAGTATTATTTCACTCCTCGCGAATTTTGTTTACATCAGAATTGGCTTATGGTCTTTCACCGGAGTCTGAATGACAGCAAGGTTTCCGGCACTCTTCTTAATTTTTCTGGCAGATCTATACAACGCTATTGATTTCCAATTCCTCTAGTTTGTTTTCAAAATACTTGGGGCCGTTCCAAGGTTCATCCTTAAGTTCCACGTTTTTCCAAATCTCTAGCAAGGTCGTGTTTTGACAGATCTCTAGCAAGGTCCAAGTATCTTTTCGTTTTCTTTCATTCTTACTCTGTAGTCTGCGGCCTCAATCCTAAAACTAAGGAATAATTCAGTATAATTTTGGAGTCATTAAACTTAAACAGCAAAATCCACTTTCTGACCCAGTCCTAAAACTAAGGAATAATTCAGTATAATTTTGGAGTCATTAAACTAAACAGCAAAATCCACTTGCTGACCCAGTCCTAAAACTAAGGAATAATTCAGTATAATTTTGGAGTCATTAGACTAAACAGCAAAATTCACTAGCTGATTCAGTCCTAAAACTAAGGAATAATTCAGTATAAATTTTGTGTCTTTAAACTAAGCTCAGCTTTAGTATAATAATATACAAGGTGTGTCAAAAAAGATTTTGTGTACTTTTTGACACAACTTCAATCAATATGCCATTCATTCTTTATTTCCTGCAAATTAATCCTTGGTGTAGCTGAGCGTGATTAAGTGATCCGTTTGTAAATCAAAATTCCTCACAGATTCATGAAAATCATTCTCTCAGAGACATTCTAGTTTGTGTATATACGATTTGGTATTATTGTCAAAATTCGATTTCTTGCGCAATTCCATGCTAATTACCTTTCCTCCCCTGTCATGTCTAGTCTTGTACTCGCTTTCTACTTGTTTGCTGTATTCTCTTATATAATTGATAGTTTCATATCTGTTTCACACATCCCACACTTGCTATTCTGTTGTATTTAATCTATTTTCGCTACTATATAATTGGTACTTATAACATTATTCTGAACTGCTATTTTAAGATATCCCACTTCTATCTTGAGGTTTCTCCTTTTTAAGCCAGGGCCTCGCTTTATCGTGTGTAATCTCTCCAGTTTGACCCTTGAAGTATCCAAATAGTTTTTCTTCTTCCTGTTTTTGTCTCTCTGTGTAATGATGAATGAACAACACACGGTCAGACTTGAGAAAGCTTTATTCTACTTAGAACACAATTGCAGTTTTCTTGGAGTTTACATACTTTCAGAAAGCTAAAGATTTACACAAAAGGGAAGTAATTATAAAACAGGGGCAGTAACTCTTAATTATTTATTACACTCTGTTTGACCATATGTTGCAATTGCTCTTATTGCTTGCAGTAGTAGTAGTAGTAGTAGTAGTAATTGTAGTAGTAGTAGAATTATTAGTAGTAGTAGAAAGAGAGAAAGAAAAGAAAGGAGAAAGAAAGAAAGAAAGAGAAAAAGGAAGAAAGAGAAAGGAACGAGGAAAGAGGAAAGAGGAAAGAAAAAACCTCTAGAGAAAGAAAGAAAGTAAACAAAAGAGAAGAAAAGAAAGAAAGAAAGAAAGAAAAAAAGAAAGAAAGAAAGAAGGATAGCTAAAGGAAGGAGGGAGGAGGAAACAGAAAGCCCCCAACTAGAGAAATAAAGAAAGTAAAGAAAGGAGAATGAAAGAAAGAAAAAAAAAAAGAAAGAATGAATGAAAAAAGAAAACTAAACGATGGGGAAACGGAAAGTATCAACTACAGAGAGAGAGATAGAGAGAGAGAGAGGAGGGAGATAATCTTATTATAATGGAGATTGTGTGTTTTTCTGTCTGTAACCGAAACTATATTCCTACTCAAGTCACAATTCTCTTAGTTATTGACATCACATTCTCCATGATTTTATTTTTATCTAAAACCTCAATTATTAATAAAATTGTCTTACATTATTAATACTGTTAACTATGTCTAACATACAAATAACATGCAATTATAGTTATATATACAACAAAATAGCGGTTTACAGTGTGAACGGGAAGGCTAATTTGCATATTAATATTAAAAAAATCGAATTTAATAAATATGTGCGCAGTATTATTGATTTCTTACTGTTTGGTTTTATTTTAATGAATATAAGCAAAAATCTCTTCAATGAATCTTAAATGAAATCCATTAACAAGATAAAATAACTGTCATTTTATTCTTTACTTCCTCTTATAACTAAATACTTAAATTAGAAAAAATAACAATGAAAGACGAGAGTGATGGAAGAGTAAGTTTCAGTTTTTCCATTTTTTATTATACTCCCTCTGTTTCAAATCTTTTATTATACTCCCTCTGTTTCAAATCTTTTTATCTGTATTCTTATTCAGTTTCATTAGCCTTTCTAATTTAATACAATATTTTATTACATTAAAACTTAAATACTTGCACCCAGAGGGTGCATATATTTGCTAGTAATAATAATTATATAAATTTAAGAAGACAAGTAGCAGTAATAATATTTATTATTATTATTATTGTTATTCTTCTTCTTATTATTATTATCAGTACCAGTACCAGCAGCAGCTTGAACCCATATAATTGTGTGCTTACTAACTAACTTATGAAAAAGTAATAATTACTTTAAATTGTTTATGTAAATAAATAATTACTTAAAACCATATATGTAAGTGAATTTTAACGACAAAACGGAGGTGAAGGATAAGCAAATGTTTATATATATATATATATATATATATATATATATATATATATATATATATATAATATATAAAAGTAATTGGTAATTTGCTTGAAGCATTGTTGAGTATGTTATAAAATAATAAAATTCGAAGGCAATACATTGTATTGCCTTCGAATTTTATATATATATATATATATATATATATATATATATATATATATATATATACCTCAACTCATCGTATGAGTAGCACAGGGATCTGTGCAGTAAAGTACCTCAGACTGCACCTCAGACACAAAAACAGACTCCCTCGCTGACTGGCTGATACCGACTTTAAGCCCACCCCTGAAGACTTTACTGATCTCTCTCTCTCTCTCTCTATATATATATATATATATATATATATATATATATCTTATTATAATGGAGATTGTGTGTTTTTCTGTCTGTAACCGAAACTATATTACTAATCGAGTCACAATTAACATTTTCATCACATTCTTCATGATTTTATTTATATTTAAACCTCAATTATTAATAAAATTGCTTCACCTTTTTATTAGTGTTGTCCATATCTACATACAAATAACATGCAATTGTATTTATATATACAAAAATAGAGGTTTACAGTGTGAATGGGAAGGCTAATTTGCATATTGATATTAAAAATGTGATTTTATTAAATATGTGCTTAGTATTATTGATTTCTAACTGTTTGGTTTTATTTTAATGAATATAAGCAAAAATCTCTCCACTGAATCTTCAATGAAATCCATTAACAAGAAAAAATAAGTGTAATTTTATTCTTTATTTCCTAATTTAACTAAATAGTTAAATAAGTAAAATTCAACAATGAAAGACGGCAGTGATGGAAGAGTAAGTTTCATTTCTATTTTTCTATTATACCCCCACTCTGTTTCAAATCTTTTTATCTACGTTCTTATTAGACTTTCTAATTTAATACGATATTTCATTACATAAAAACTTAAATACTGCCACCCGGAGGGAGCATATATTTACTAGTATATATATATATCAAACTTATTAGTAAATCCTCGCGGTGAGAAAAAAAACAGCAAATAGTTTGATTGTAAAAATATACTACCAAACATCAACCGGGGAGAAAAAAATGTTTGGAAAAAAAGACCAAGACAATCGTACCAACAAAAATAATCTATTGGTACAATATTTTGGACAAGACAATGAACAATTCATACGTATATATATATATATATATATATATATATATATATATATATATATATATATATATATATATAGATATGTATATATTCATATAAAACCGCCAGGAGACTAAAGCTAATGAGTAAAAAGTGCTCAATACCTAAGTAGACCAAATAATAAAGATAAATCTATTGAGCCAGACAAACATACTAAAAGTTTCACTTAATGCTCTTCAAGGCTGAGATCTGATTTAGAAGAGCATTCATTTTAGCAGGTTTTATGACTGATTAGATTATATATATATATATATATATATATATATATATATATATATATATATATATGGGTACATACTGAATTATACAATAATAATACAGTGAAATCACATATAGAATCATCCCTTACTACCAAGATTTGGATACCTCACATGTCTCTCTCTCTCTCTCTCTCTCTCTCTCTATTATATATATATATATATATATATATATATATATTATATATATAATATATATATACACACGCTTCTCTCTTATATTTATGTACACTTGATAAAACAAGCCTGTGCACTTTTTAAATATCTTCGATACACTCTGTAAATCAATGGTAAATTTCTCCTTTTTTTCATTCTATTTTTCCATTTACCTACAGCTCAAATTTTTGTAATATTTTTTCCTAGATTTTTTTTTTGGAAGAATTGCCGGAGCCCCTAAATCCCTCTTGTCTTCAAGGAGCTGCTCCATCTCCCAAACCAAATTGTTCCTGAAGATAATTCTGCCTGAATCCAAATCATATCGCTATTCCCATAACGTATTGCCTTGAAATCAAGTGAAAACGTTTGGATATATCCTATGGAAAAACAGACGAAATGCATTCAGTTTTTTGTATGTTCATTGTTTTATACGAAATTTCGATTCACTATTTTCCAAGATTTTTGTCATTTCCAGCCGAAAGCAGTTGGAATGGGAAAATGCTTAAGGAATATTAAGGCATCCTTCTGTTTTGTTTTATTTGGTATTTTTGTTTAATCTTTTTTTTTTTTTTAGCTTTTTAAGTGCCACTCTGAAGCAACCAGAACAGCTGATAAAAATATTACCCCCAAATAGCAACCTATAATTATGGGATCATTAATCATGACACTGATCATTGACTCTAACCTCAACTATTGTATATGGTGATAAACGCGTGGTCTAATGGTTAGAGTCGTATAAAATGGACTCGTTGACACGAGTTCAATCCCTGGACGAAGCTGTTAGCATTTCACATAGCGCTAATACCTTTCGGAAAGGTATGAAACCAATTCTCCCTCCAGCTATGTGTGAATAGTAGGGAAGACTGGGCTCTTTAACCATGGCTAGGTAACCCGTCTAGGAGAAGGAAAACTCTGAATTCAAACCTCATAACGAACTCTTTAATACAATGAACACACACGTGTATTCGACTGCAATTAATCGGTATCTCGATTAATTCAGTGGATTTAACATTGAAGATCCTTATGGTGAAACTCGAGTAGGTTATCTCTTGTACCCATTTTATAATAAATTTGCTCTACTTCGTATTGAGCACTTTGTATTTGGTTTTGTGGTGTAATGCTTAACGTCACAGAAAATGGACACTGAACCGAGTTCAAATCCTGGACGCGTTTTTTTTTCTTTTTACGCCTAGGAAATGTATGAATCCAAGTATTCTATCTTCAACTAAATAGTATGGCAGAATTGGATATTTAACCTTTTTACAGCAACCGGTTAAGAAGAACTGAATTTAAACCCCCTTTAAAAAGATAATCCATGTGCCGCATCCTAATCGAGTGGAGGGCTTGGTAAATACATGTATTGTGATAGAAGGGTGAACGAATTACATTTTATTTATAAAAAGAAAGACCCAGTGACATATGTGAACGAGCGAAATGATAAAAAAAACATATTTCCAATTAAAAGCTTTATTAATACGGACCCTCCTCAATAACGAATATGGCAGACAAAACTGTCGAAAGACCGATGCGTTCTATAAGAGAAAAATGAAATAAAAGATTGAAAATACATTTCCGTATAACTTGGTTCACTGGCATCAACTAAAAGAGTTAACTAGTCGAAAAATTGTTGTGAAAAGTGGGGGGAATGAATGGGGTAGAAATTCAAGGTATTTAATCAACCCTTCACGGTGCTGATATGTGACACAAAGTCGGTTAAATCTGTCGGGCACCCAGCAGGAAGCAAGCATCCCTGGGGGCGTGTGCAATAAATTGCTCATGTTGCTACGGCATTCCCCTTTCCGGGCCACATCAGGCAACGGGCAATCAACCCAGCTTTTAATCATTTTAGACAAGGGTGGAAGCCCCCCTGGAACAGAGCTGTTATTTACATGAACTGACTCCCGACGTGAATACCAGCCGTTGGGTTCAAAGTTCATTTAAAGTACGTGCGAACTTTCTGAATTGATACGTTGTCTCTGGCATGCACGGGCGGGTTGGTGGAGATTTGTAAATTGGAAATTAGGAGAATTTAATTTCAAACTGTAACTTTTTATTGTTGTATCCATATTTTTGGAATGAGTACAAGACTTGAGCGATACTTATCTTTTGAATTTGCTAATAAATTTAGGTTTGGTTTTGTTTGTTTACGGCATATCAACCTCAATGGGTCATTTAATGCCGACAAAGTTTTGAAATAAATTCATTCTTAAGTGGATACTCAGTTTTATAAACACATTTTTCTATATAACCCATAAATGGGACCCTAACATGTACCACCACTCCGGGTCAGAGTTGCCCAGGGAGCAATGGGGATAAAGGAGCGCTCCACATTCTCCAGACCTACAATAATGGAACCTCACCATAAGATAGAATTTGACGTCATTCCCAAGACATGAAGACCCTCAGCCACCGCTTTCTAGCACCCATATAATAAAAAGGGTCGGGGCTTGACATAAGGGAAATGGGGTTGGAGCAATCATATAGGTGCTAGGGCTTGGTGTGACCTGCCGATTGATCGTAGGGGGCCTCTCCGACCGCCCGTCTAGCCTACGTAAGGGTCTAAGTAGAGTGTTGCAGGTTATGGACTGCACATCCACCAGGATTCCTTCCTTAAGCATCAGGGGTCGCCTCCCACGACCAACAGGTGGTTCCATTGGGAGAGTTTTACATTTCTGTAGAGGTGCAATCGGTGTATTCTAACGCCCCAGCCGACAGGGTGGAATAAATTTAGGTGTAGCTAAATATTTTCTCTTTGCCCTTATACATAACATATCTTAAGAATTTATTATGTTTTAGGTGATGTTTAAAGTAAATGGCAATAATAGAAATAATTAGAAATAATTTTCTATTATAAAAACCCCTTTAAAGATTCCATGTGTTAAATACTTTTGTTCGTCACAAATCTCTATATATAATGAAGATTCATATCTGTCTGTAACCGAAACTACGTCACCGCTTACGTCACAGTAACTTCTGAACTTAAGTATGTTTATCATTGAGTACTTAATTTGTAGTCAAGTACATTTATACATAGAATATAGAACAAAGTTATTATATATCCTCATAATCTAAGTACGCAATATTTGACGGTCTTCCGTGTTTTTGTTTAAACAAATTGTAATAAATACATGCCCAGTGTCATTGATTTATATATAGTTTGTTTTATTTTAATATGTATTTAAAGTTATCTGGCCTATAGATTTTATGAGAAAATTATTTACAAACAAAAAAAGTCATATAAACTTTACTTAGCTTAAATTTGAAGAAATGTAAACTAAACCGGAAATCTCAACCAGATGTAGTTTTATTTACATTTATTTTTAATGCAAAAACTGTTTACGGTTTTTATTTTAATTTTTATTTTTTATTACTGATGTTTACTTGGATTTGCAATATATTTATTCAAATTAATTGTAGCGAATTAATTAATAGTTAGTAGTAGTATTTAGTTATTTGTTTAAACAATACACATTCACCAATAAGTTTAATTCAATTCGCTATTAGATTAACAAAATAGCTTTTTATTTTTAATTTACGTAAACTTTATTTTGTTCTTTGAAAATTAAATAAATAAAGTTATTCAATTAATTTAATACTTACTTTAATAAATATAAAATTTATTAAATCTCTAAGAAAATCTTTCTTTTTACAGAATTAAACTGAATGGTGAATTAGTAGAGGGCACCCGACCGGTAGAGAGACCACGCCTGCGCTTTAAAGATGTCTGCAAGAGAGACATGAAGATATGCCACATCAACACCAACACATGGGAGGCTTCTGCAAAAGACCGTGCGACTCCTCGTCAAACAAGGAACGAGAAGGAGTGAAAAAGAGAGGAAAGAAGCTGCTGCAGAAAAGAGAGCCAAAAGGAAGGAGATACAACAGCAACCCCAACAAGCACCATTGTTTGTTTGCAGTCACTGCACCAGAGATTGCCATTAAAAAAATTGATCTGTTCAGCAACTCACGCAGTTACAGATAATAAGGAAATGGACACCACGCCATCGCCTTTAGTAGACGGACGGATGCCAACAAACTGAATGAAATTTAGTTTATTAACACTGAATGATTAACTCGACAGGCAATATTCTTTTAAAATCTACCCTTCATCAATAACTTATTTTATCTAGATTTCAATTATTAATAAAACTGCTTAATATCAATAATATTATTAACCTTATCTACATACAAATAACAAGCAAATGTATTTATATACACTACCAAATAACAGTCCACAGTGGGAACGCGATGGCTAATTTGCATATTGATCTCGAAATGTGATTTTAATAAATATTTGCTTGGTTTTATTGATTTCTAATTGTTTGGTTTTATTTTCATAAATAGGAACAAAAGTACCGTCGATAAATCTTGAAAGAAATCCATTAACAAAAAGAAATGATATTAATTTTATTCTTTAAATTTAGCTATGTAAGGCGAGGGTAATGGAAAGAGCCAGTGTCTAAGTCTTTTTATTCTTCCATTATATTCTTCTCCTGTTCCGAGTAAGTTTAACGCAATAATTAATAATTTATATTGACACTAACTAGAATAAAATAAAACAAGTGTAATATTTTTATATAAATTCTTATTTAGTTTCGTTAGTCTTTCTAATTTAAAATAAATTATTACATTAAAATTCAAATATCATATCAGTACTGCTGTATGGCTGCACCACCTGGACCCTGACGAGGCGCCTTAGGAGTAAGCTAGATGGGACCTCTACACGAATGTTGCGTGCAGTACTGAACAAGTCGTGGACACAGCACCCCACAAGGGAGCAGCTGTATGGTCACATGCCCCCTATCTCACAGATCATCCGAGTTAGACGGAATATACATGCAGGACACTGCTGGAGAAGCAAGGACAAACTCATAAGCGATGTTCTCCCGTGGAAGCCAACGCATGGACATGCCAGTGTGGGACGCCCAGCAAGGACCTACATTGACCAGCTATGTAAAGATGCTGGCTGCAGCGAGGAAGAACTCCCAGGTGCAATGAATGATAGGGAAGGTTGGCGAGAGATTGTCATGGATATCCGTGCTGCCTGCACAACATGATGATGATGATGATGAAAATTCAAATACTTGAGCAATGGGCCGGATTAGCTCAGTCGGTAGCACATTTACCGAAAAGCCACAAGGATCCAGTTGCTATACTGGCCTTCAGCAACTCAGCGTAGGAGTAGCATATTTTGGATGAGTGTGGTAAAGTGGTAGGTGTGGCGTTCCATTCTTGCGCAAAACAATTGTGGAAAAAATATTTGTGGTAGGCCTTCTACCCACGTATGGCGTCGGCTAGAGTGGCAGTGTCTGGTATGAAATACCGAGGACGAGATCTGCAGCGGCGGGAGTTTTATGACCATTACCGGGGTGTGCGCAGGTCTGCCTTTGGTATAAATGGACTTCAAATGATAGAGAGTGGAGCCATCGTTTAACGCCATTCATCGGTTTCTCGTCGTACTGATCGTTTGTTACCTCACCAGTCTTCTTGAGATTGATATATATTATACAGAATGAAGCCATGTTACCCTCGAAAGGATGGTTAATTGACCCTTGATTATTCCAAAGGGTCGCGAAACTGGCATTGTTTCACAAGGAGCCGGATAACTGACCAAGGACTCTATGTCCCTTTTTCTTTTTCTCCTCCCTCACGGTCGAAATATTTTCGACACAATCTCCGATAAGAAATAAGCATTAAAACATATTAGTTGGCAACCTTTCGCCTATTTTAGACGATGGCGTAGTTCTCTCTCTCTCTCTCTCTCTCTCTCTCTCTCTCTCTCTCTCTCTCTCTCTCTCTCTCTCTCACCCACAGCTACGTGAGTGGCTGAACAGACCGATCCTCGAATGGCAGTCTCTGGTGCAATGGCTGCAAACAAAAGGTGATGCTTACTGTAGGTGTTGGGGGTGCTGCTGTTTCTCCTTTCTTTTAGCTCTCTTTTCTGTGGCAGCTTATTTCCTCTCTACTTCACTTATTTTTGTTCCTTGTTTGACGAGGAGGCGCGAGGTTGCACGGTTTTCTGCACAAGCCTCCCACGTATATATGTCGATGCGGCATGTCTTCATGTCTCTCTTGCAGACATCTTTGAAGCGTAGGCGTGGTCTCCCTGCCGGTCGGGTGTCCTCCACTAGTTCACCATACAGCAGGTCTTTGGGGATGCGGCATTTGTTCACCCTCCTGACATGGCCAAGTCAGCGCAGGCGTCTCTCGCAGGTGATGGCAGGCATGCTGTTTAAAACATATTACAACGCATAATTCATTACATTCTATTATGTTTCTATACAAAACATTGCTTTTTTTCTTATTGAAAAATAACAAAAAACTTTAGGGAGCTTGGGGGTTGGAATTGATTTATGGCATTTCGGGTTATAACAATGGGGAAAAAATTGATTTGATATACGAGGAAATTAAGTTACAAGCAGAACGAATTAAGCTCATAAGTCAATTATATTTACTAGCAAATATATGCACCCTCCGGGTGCAAGTATTAATGTCATAAAATATCATATTAAATTAGAAAGTCTAAATAAACTAAATGAGAATGCAGATAAAATGATTTGAAACAGAGAGGGATATAATCGAAAAGTAAAACAGCTGTAGCTTCCTCTTCCACCACCTTCGTCTTTCCTTGCTAAACTTTTCTAATTTAACTATTTAGTTAAATAAGAAAGTAAAGAATAAAATTACAGTTATTTCGTTTTGTTAATTGATTTCTTTTAAGTTTTATTCCTCCCCGCAGATTTTTTTTTTGCCTCATATGATTAAGAAAAATTCATAAAATCAAATAATTAGAAATCAACAATACCAAGCACATATTTATTAAAATCAAATTTTAAATATCAATATGCAAATTAGCCTTCCTGATCACACAGTAAACCCGCTTTTTGTTTTACATATAAATACAATTGCATTTATTAGTACGTAGATATGACCAGCAGTATTAATAATGAAAAACAATTTTATTAATAATTGAGGCTTAAATAAAAATGATTCATGGAGAATGTGATGCATAATAACTAAATGGATAGAGACTTGAGTAGTGATATAGTTTCGGTTACAGACAAACAACACATAATCTCCATTTAAATAAGATATCCAACTGATATAGTATATAGTTTATACTTACTTTCTTTTATTTAATCAAAAAATAAACACCCTAACCTTTTGCCGGATGGAAATTCATATCACGTGAATTTGTTTACAAACAAATCAACTGGTTATTATGCGCTATAATAATATTTTTAGGATTTGTTCAAAAACTCTGTCAAATTCTAAACTTAATTTACGTTTAAAAACGGATAGAACATAAAATAAATTCAGTCTGGAAAGCGTTAAAAATATCTTTCAATTTCTTAGATATGTTTGCGTGAATGTCTGCAAGACGAGACATCAAAGATCTGCTTTTTATCCCCCTTTATGTCAACATATTTCATTACATTAGAGCAGTTAATATTTTTACTGCTTGTCTAGTCTACGTTTTATTTTTTTCTGGCGCAGTTTGTAAGCAGATGTTAATTTTTTCTCCCATTTATTGATATGCAAAAAGATTTCCAACGGCAATATATTTCATAATTATTTATTTAAACACTCATCAAAAAAACAAATTTAGTTGGATGAAAACAAACGCGAATGATTGAAGATTGCGTTTTAGATATTTAGTCACCACCTCAGTCACTCTCACGTACAACACACACACCACACATGCAACACACAGCACACACACACACACACACACACGCATATATATATGTATATTGGGTTTGTTGGTTGGTTTTGAAGGCTATCACAATGCAAGTGTAAAGAAAAAGAAGGTAGCTTGTGGTGTTGTTTGTTAATCTGTGATTTATTCTTAATACTTATTAATTCGTTATAAAAATCCCTTCTACAGAAGATCGCCTAACTGAAGTTGTTGCTAGTGGAAATCACAGGTTAACAAACAACACACAGTTACCTTCTCTTTTCCTTACACTTGCATTGTGATAGCCTTCAAAACAAACAACAACCATATATAAACATAATGCTTCAAGCAAATTCCAAAATGTAATATTAACATAAATTTTTATACCACACACACACACACACAACACACACACACATATATATATATATATATATATATATATATTATATATGAGGAAGAATGATAAAGAAAAGAAAGAATAGAATGGATAACAAAAGAAGATTTAATCAATATCACTTACACATGTGTTTCGGTCAGTTCATCTGGGTGAAAATATTCGCACGCAGAGAATATTCGACCTTCATCAGTGTGAAATTGTGAAACATTCGACCTTCATCACGAGTAAAATGTGAAACACATGTGTAAGTGATATTGATTAATTCTTCTTTTATTATCCATTCTATTCTTTCTTTTCTTTATTCATTCTTCCTCATTATTGTCGGATTCATTTCCAATTCCATTTTTTACACACACACACACACACACAACACACACACACACACATATATATATATAATTATATATATATATATATATATATATATATATAACTTAGTTAGATATAAATTTATTTCGACATTTTTTGCCTCTTTAAGCCTGATCTTTAATAACTTGAAGATTTCATATCCAGTCTTATCAACACCACTCCGGGTCAGAGTCGACAAGTAAACAATGGCGATGAAGTGGTGCTCCACATTCACCAACCTGCAGAACTGGAAACCCACCATCAGATAGAGTTTAACGTCATTCCCAGGGCATGAAGACCTCATGCACGCCTTCTAGCACCTGATAAAAAGGGTTGGGCCTTGCCATAAAGTCAATAGGAGTGACGCAATCATATAAGTGCTAGTGGTGTAATGGTTAAAGTCATGGGAAATGGACCCGTCGTCCCCGATTTCAAATCCTGGAGATGGTAATTGCATTTCACTTAGCGCTAATACCCTTGGGAAAGGTATGAATCCTACTCTCCCTCAGCTATGGGTAAATAGTAGGGCATACTGGACTCTTTAACCATGGCTAGGTAACCAGTCTAGGAGAAGGAAAACTCTGAATTCAAACCTGTTAAACTCCGCTTAAGAAATTGACCTTGTGTCACATCCTGCTCGTGCGGAGGGGTTGGTAAATATATATAAGTGCTAGTGCTTGACATGACCAGTTGATTGATCGGCGGGGCTTCTCCGGCCGCCCGTCTAGCCTAAGAAAAAAGTAGGAAATGAGAAATGATAAACAACTGAAGAAAAAAAAACGGAATATCAGTGACGAAATCGGAATACAAGTGATACAAGCGGGAAGAGAAAAATTAGCGGAGAGGAGAAATATGCAGATGAGCATATTAGAGTAGGAGTGATAAATGAAAATGTCGATATTTATGAAAGAAAAATGATTGGATTATTTTTAGAGATCAAGAAGGAGAAAGAAAAAAAAAAGCTGTCAATGGATTTTTTTTTTTTAGTTTAAGCAAACAAACAGATTAAAGAAATGAGAGGAAAAAAAAGGGTGTGTGTGAATATCATGGTAATTTTAATTTTTTTCTCTTGTTTCCACGCTTTCTAATTTTAAACATAGAGACCGACATGAAAAATGTAACCAGAGCGTTCCCACATTTACAATGAAATGGAAGAATCTTTGAATAAAAATTAATTGACATCTATAAGTTTGTTTGGTTTGGTTTGGTTTAGGGCATATCAACCTCACTGGGTCATTTAATGCGATAAAGTTTTGAATAAATCAATTCCTTAATGGATAATACAATTTTTTATAAATACATTTTTCTATGTAACCCATAGATGGGACCCTAACAGGTACTACCACTCCGAGTCAGAGTGGACAGGGAGCAATGGTGATGAAGGGGTGCTCCACATTCCCAAACTTCCAAAACTGGAACCTCAACATCAGATAGAGTTTAACGTCATTCCCAGGACATGTAGACCCGCAAGCACAGCCTTCTAGCACCCATATGATAAAAAGGGGTTGGGGCTTGCCATAAAAGCAATAGGGTTGGGAAAATCATATAGGTACTAGGGCTTGACGTGACCAGCCGATTGATCGGAGGAGGCTCTCCGACCGCCTGTATAGGCCAAATTGGAGTATTGCAAGTCGGAAATTATGAAAGACTAACGAAACTAAACAAAATGTATATAAAAAATATTACAATTGTTTTATTCTTTCTAGTTAGTGTAATATAATTATCAATTATTGCGTTAAACTTACTCGGAACAGAGAAGAATATAATGGAAACTAATATAATAACAGCAGGATACACACACAAACTACATACACACACACACACACACAACTACATATATATATATATAATATATATATATATATATATACTATGGGAGAATATTTGCTTAATTGAAGTCGTACCTAATTTCGAAATTAATTAATTAATAATATTAATTAGGTGGACATACCAATTCAAATGTAAGGGTAAACAACTCGAGAAAAATCAATCTCTGTATGCCACATTTATGCCTATTAGGCCTCATCAGCAGAGCTATAGATAGCGGCGACAAGCCTTGTGCGTGATTCGAACCTGACTGTCAACTGACAGCGAGTAGCCGTACCCTACACCAACGGAGTTTCCTAGATTTTTCGTTTTGTTTAGATAGGTTATATTCCTTCTTATAGTGGAAATATATATTATATATATATTAATATATATTATATATATATATATATATAATATATATATATATAGTGTGTGAACAAAAAGTATTAAGACAATCAGGAATATTTCTTGTATGTTGTTTCTTCTCAACTAGTTTCGACCTTCAGGTCATCGTCAAGAGAAAATTTCTTATTTGAAGAAATTGTTGATAGATTTATTGAAAGGGAGCATTATGAAAGAATTATAAAAGTTCAGGTGTTTTTGTGGTTTAACATGCTGTTAAAATCCGGGTAGGCGAGTGTGTTTAATAGTAGCTGTCATTGTTCCGTGAAGAACTCTCTAGATGTAGGTTATACCTACCTCATAGAGGTTTCACGGAACAAATAGACATGCTACTATTAAACACACTCACCTATATATATATATATATATATATGTATATTTAATATGTGTGTGTGTGTGTGTTGTAGAAGGATCCACTATGCTTTTTAGTTAATATATTGTGGTGTGTGTGTCTATGTGTGTGTGTGGAGAAAGGTGGACAAACACGGAATGTTATAGAATGTGGATGTTATTGTGGTAGTGGTGTCAATAAACATCCACTTTTCTATAACATCCCGTGTTTGTCCACCTTTCTCCACATACTGTCGGATTAACTCCTCACATTTCTCCATATATTATATATATTATATATATGTGGTGTGTGTGTGTGTGTCGTGTGCTGGTGTGTGTTTATAAAATATATACATTGGGATTTAGTATGAAGCATTAGTATGAAATATAAGAACTCAGTTTTTTAATATTAAAGTTTTGTTTTATTTTCGTTGAATTTTCGGGGCTGGTGTGTACCTCTTCTTCAGACTGTTTAGACTGGCTGATTGAGTCTTCATGGTGTCTTATTTATACTCGTTGTCGGAGTTTGTTGTGACCTTTGTTTGGGTGGTGTGTGGTGGGCGCGCTTTAGTGATATCCTTTTCCTTCTTTGTTGCCGCAACACGTCTGTTTGTTTTGTGCAGTTGCTTATATATATATATATATATAATATATATATATATAATATATATATATATATATATATATCATCATCATCATCTCATCATTGTCGCGCTATATTTGCACGGATATCCATGACATCTCTCGCCAACCTTTCCTATCATTCATTTTCTCCAGTGAGGTCCTCTGCGCAGCAACCTGCATCTTTGCTTAGTTGGTCAATGTAGGTCCTTGCTGGGCAGCCACACTCAGCATGTCCGTGTGTTTGGCTTCCACAGGAGAACGTCACTTATGAGCTCATCCTTGCTTCTCCAGCATGTGCCGGCATGTCTTGTCCGTCTCTACTCGAATGGTTTTGTGAGATGGGGGGCAAGGTGGCGCACATAGCTGTTTCGGTCGTGGGGTGCTGCTTCCACGATTTATTCAGGACTGCACGCACGCATTCTTGTGCAGCTCCCATCCAGCTTATTCTCAGGGCCGTCGTTTAGGGTCCAAGTGGTGCATCCGTAACGCAACACTGATACAACCACCGCCTGGAAGAATTGTGTCGCTTTAGCTTGTCAGTGAGATCGATTTCCATATTACTGATAATTTGTTTGTGGCCGACACGCTTTTCGTATTCGTGTGTTACATCGCTTTCTGTGGAATAGGATATTACCACTAGGTATGTGAATTGTTCTACTGGCTTAAGGGGCTTACCGTGAGTGTGGTTATGTCTCCTTTCCTTTTGAAACATATGTAACTCTGTCTTATCCGGAGTTTACATGAAGGCCAATATATATATATAATATCATTATGTTATTATTATTATTATCTCCTTTTGAGTGCTCACAATCATGCATTAGCTGATGGTCTTTCGCTGGGGTCTGAGTGACAGCAAGTCTCCCCAGGTCTCCAGGACTCTTCTGAGTATTCTGGCAAGATTGCAGCAGTGCAGTGTTCTGAATGTTTTAAATCCTTCCTCTGGTATTCCAAACTTTCCAAACCCTTTTCTAATCTGTTGGGACTGTTCCAAGTGCACCAACCACATGGTATCACTTTCTTTTATGTTTCCAGCTAATTTTCAGTTCTTGGCAAGGTCCAGATATTTTGTCCATTTTTTCATTTTTCTTTAGCTTCACCTGTGATCTGCTTGCACTGCAAATCCACCAGTTGACAAGTTCTTTCTTTTTTGATTATCAACACTAGGTTCTGGTCTTCTTGCTGGGATAAGGTGAATCCGTTTTTATTTCAAAATCCAGAGAAATTTTATGCGTTCCGTTCTGAAGAACAGATTCTGGTTTATGCATATACCATTTTGTTGTGTGGTCAAAATGTAAATTTTTTGCATGGTTTACGGGCTTCAGGTCACGTTAAAAAAACTGTTCCAGCTAGATCACGAGGTTGAGCAGTGATGAGCCTGTTCAATATTTAGATGGGTGACATTTAAACAATTGCTAGTGCTGTAAGAGACGAATGTCAAAATTACTTGATTCGGCATTAATTGATCCGGATATGTCATTTTCATTGATATTTCGGGCAAACAATCAAGCTAAAGCTCATGACTCTTTCTACGTTATCATCCATAATTATATAAAATCATCTCACTAGAGAACTTTTTTTTTCATATTATTGCAAAACACAAGATAATCAGGATTATCTTGATTTAAGCAACAGATATAAATTAGATTTCTTTGCTCCGAATTCTTTGTTTTTGGGGTGATAGATATCTCGCTGTATTCCGTATGACTCTGAAACCGTTCGCCACTTGATTTCAAATATCCTTTACTAGATTAAAAATAATAGACCATTAAAGGTGTATCTCATCGCGCTGGCATTGTTTTAAAAACTATAGGAAGGCTGTGAATGATCCGCTGAATTCGCCCTTCTATTATCGTGAAGTGATCTCCCCGCTCAAAATAGGCCGGTTTTGGCATTGTAAAATAACGATCATACTCGTAAATATACGAGCATTAAGGCGCCGATAAAGGATTAACAGTCAAATTTGATATCCAAATAACCTAAAATAGCTTCAGCATGTTTCAAAATATTGAGCATGCGTATTATGTCCGACTGATAGTTTTTTAGTGCTTGTAATTGGACTGGAGATTACTGGAAAGGAATTGGGTTAATATATAGATGTTTACAACAAACGCCCTCTCCGCATAACGAGCAGGATGCGAACACAAGGTGCAATGTATTTAAAGCGGAGGTTTTAGCAAGGTTTTGAATTTCAGAGTTTTTCCTTCTCTAGCCCTGTTTTACCTGCCATGGTTAAGAGTACCAGACGAAACATGGACGAGACTCTTTTGTACACCTATACTTTCTGTCTATAAAATGATCTACTAAGCTTTTCCAACTCCTAAATCTTTGGTTTATAAAGAGCATTTTGGTCAAGGATCAGCACAGAATGCATAAACAAGTTTTAAAAGTCAACCAATTTCTATAGTTTATTGTGGATTTCTGAATTTTTTTATAGAAAGATCAGTATTTCCAATGTGGCTCTGCGTCTACGACACATTTTCCATATATATTGAACATTATTTATGTACCTACAAAGAACAGTTTGATGCCTAGCGTTACGTGAAAGGGGATAGACTTCTCTCGCTGTATGGCTCATATCGACATTAACACCTTGCGACGACTATTACTTAAACTTAGTAAATGACGTTAATTAAAGGAAAAGAATTGCTTTAGTATGGAAAAAAATGTCGTTGCATCTGAATTCCAATTTTTAACGATTTCCTACCAGGCAAAATGATTTATTTGAACTTTATGAATTTAAAATTTTCTCTTAGCTGTGATTTACCGTATTACTATGATTGACCATTAGATATCTGTGTAGACCACGTCTTCTCTTTACTTCAAACCGATCTTGGTTTAACGTCAACTCTTTCACACTTTCCCCCGTCTATGCATGTTTAGACTCGCTGAACCTATAATTAATCAACTTATTGGCGTTACTTTCGTATTTTTGCTGGAGAGTTGGCTGCCCGTTTAGTTTTGCTAGTTTCCGCTAGGGGACGGTTTATTATTTAAGGCAGTGGTTTGAACAGCTCTCTCTCTTTTTTCTGGAGNTTTCCTCGACCTAAAAGTATGAAGCGGTCACGGTTATTGCCCCACGCGACTGAGGATGCCCCCCAAAAAAAATGCCAAACGGTCACCTATTTTCTTCTACCCACTGCGCATAACCCATGAGCTTCGCGTTGCCTGCGTGTTCCTACCGTAAAAAGCACCTTTGTTACCCGACCCTCATGGTAAATTAGCGAAAATAACTACATTTATCCCAAATTTATATATATATACTATATATATATATATATAGACAACTATATATATACTATATAATATATAGTTACTTAGTTAGTTAGTTAAGTTACTGTCTCATAGCCACATTAATGAGACGCTGAAACGTCAAAAACACGGTGCTCTGTGGATGACCTCATTATAAGCCCCCTCCAGTAACCCGGTTAGAACCTCTTTAAGGCCGACTTAAATAAAACTTTCACCGCCTATCAAACCAATGATCATCTGTTTACAGATTTATCTACCCTGTGATCGTTAAATATATACGCCACGATGTATGCATATTCAAACGCCTGAGTTGACGAGCGGCCCGCGTATCGCAACCAGGAACCTTGATGATATCCTATCGAAGCTCTACCGCACTGAGCCTAAACTGCAGGCCGATATAATAAGTATATAATATAATATATATACTATCTATAATATTATATATATATATATATATATATAATAATATATAAATAATATACTATATATAATAAGATATATATATATATATAATATATATAATAATAATATAATAATATATATTAAAGATATAATACTTAGATATATATATATAGATATTTAGATAAGATATAAGATATAGATATATAGAATAGCATAGATATATATAGATATTATACTATATATATATATCATATTTAAATCTGTATACTACATTCGTACTCATAAGCGCACTTGCTCTGCGGAGAGGAAGTGTAACGAACAAACCAGGTAGTTGTTTGGAATTTTTGCTATAATAAATATCAATCTCAACTTATTATCAGCGTGGTTCCAGTAACATTATTCGAATTATTTTTTTAATGCTATTTCATCAAGATCTCAGTAATTCCATCACATAATATATATATATATATATATATATAATATAATAGTCGTGTGTGCTGTGTGTAGTTGCTGTGTGTGTGCTGTTGCCTGTGTGTGTGTGTGTGTAGCCGTTTGCATTCGAGCCTTTTCCTTCTCACTAGATTTGTTTTCTCACCAATGTTAAAGAGCAAAGTCCAGCCTACAAACTGAAAGCAGAATAAAATGCATATGATAATCATGAATTGTGTATCTTATAGAAACTTTCTCCGCCCATTTTAAAAACAATATAATAATATAATATAATATTATAAGTATACTTTTTTTTTTATATATAATATAATAATATAATATTATATATATATGATAAACGTATAGTGCGCCATGCATAACCACTTTAGGTTTAAAAAAATCGTCTACCATTTTTATTAGATCGCTATACACACCTGAAAATTATTCTCATTTTTCTTTGATAAAAAAATCATTAGTAATTACGCAAGCAGTAATACGATATTCCCAGTCTTATATCAGAAATGTTTAAACAGAACGAATCGACATGTCTTTCTGCAGGCGTTGCCAAAACACCAACACACACAACCACACACACACACCATATATATATATAAATATATATATATACTTATATATATAGTGTGTACATTTTCCTAAATGCCCATTCATGTGTGCCCGCAGTTTCTGGCCGTTTATGTTCTGTAGTGTACTTGCCTATTAGCATAAAAGATTCTCTTTTCAGTCTAACAGCCTGCAAAGGTATTAAACCAACAGCTAACTCTCTCTAGCCTTAATTAAAATAATTTGGCGCAGTAAATAACCTATTTTTAATAAATTAATATCGAAAAACAATTTATTGTTAAAAAGCAAATTCTTGCGAAAATCTTAAATACATTCCGATAAAAACTTTAATATTAATTTTTTACCTCACTGCTGCACATCCGTGAAAATGCGCACAATATATGCTTCTATCTCTTCTAAACAATTACATTGATCACAAGGTCAAGCTTTACGCCACCTGAAAATATCGAAAAAGTTTGTCTTATATTATTTAACTTTTTTTCGCCTTTACTTAGTACGAGATATACAACTTTTAGCAATATTTAAAATTAAAAGTCTCTATTTCGACATTAGCATCCGATTTCACGACCACGCGTTACTTCGCATCTCTCACATTTTTAGCTACATGCAATTGCTATTATTTTATGCCGCAATATTTCACAATACCTTCATTTTAATTGTAAAATCCAATCGAATCCCTAATTAATAGTAGCATGACTACATCACCTGAAAACGGTGCCTGTCCTTTGCTATGCATAGAAGGGGAAAATAGAGGGCCGAAATAGATATTTGCTTCAACAAGTTCCTGCCCTGATGGGGCGGGCCCCAAACAGAACTATGATTCTACTGCTCTTCTCGCAGAGCCAAACCTTTCATTTTGCGTCAACAAACAGTCTCGCACCAGCAACTGAAAATCCGTCTCGTCGCCCGTCGCCAAACATATTATTTTCTGACTGCCGTCTCACGTAAGCCGAATGCCTTCTCTGTCTTGTCACGCACGCACCCCTACGCTTATGTTATATTTCAGCGGCATATTACTCAAAACATACGGCCATCAGGCGAACCTACCGCGTCTGCTCCGCTAGCCTAAATCACATTTGTTTATGCATAGCGTGCAAAGACGCGGGTTCGATACCCGGCAGTCAATACAAATGCTCTTGCCTCTTTTTTCTTTCTCGCTTCCCCGCCATAGTATGATCCTAAACAATGCATCATAGTGCGAAAGTACTGGGGAGTGAACCTGCGATGCACTTTTCTTTGTCCCATTACTACCCCGCGATCCACTCCTAGACCCGGAAGTGTTGCTCATACTTATGTCACATCTTGGGCGCATACTGCTTTCAAAATTATAAATATGCTACGATTTGTGTGGCCATCTTAGCCCTTTTAGCCAAAGCGCAGTCCAAGCCCGAGATCCTTGGTTTAAAGCATGTTTATTAATCATAACGCTTAGCTGCTTTTCAAAGCTTTAGTTGCCGACTATCATGCCTAACTAACTTATCACGCGGTAGCTGACAAAGCTGCGGCTAAAAACACGTCGTCCCAACCGGCCATTTGACTTGCTCAACTGCAGGACCTAACTAGTTCGCATGTTCGCTAGCGTTTCCCGCCTTGCAGGTTAAAAGCTATTCTAAACCGGTCTGTAATTTTCACATTTTGGCCTTATTAAAATCTCAGCCCTGCACGTGTTGTCAATAATCTATACCTACCACATAGATTCAGGCAACAATGCCACAATAGAGCAATTATTGCTGCGGACATAATCGACAATTTTATTCAAATTTTTGCTTTTGCTTTTCACAGACGTAAGCCATTTATCTTTTTAGACCTATACATTTAAGAGCGCTCCATGTTAATTTTATCATCATATGAAATGGACTCCGACCAGCCAGTTCAAACCTAGACGCATTCATAAACAGCGTATATACCCTGCCGAAAGCCTATGCATCTAACTATATCTCCTCCAGCTATTGGCGTAAATGTCTAGGTAGAATGAGCTCTTTAATCTTGCCGTTAGCACAACCTATCTCGGCAGAAGGGAAACCTCTAGCAATTTCAAAACCACTTATAAAATGACTTGCGCAAGCGCCTCAAAACGCACTCACGTCAAGGCCATTGAAAATCCATCTACATTATAAAGCGTTCATTAAGAAAAGAAAAGAAATAGAAAAACAGTAAAAAGAAAGAAAAGCAAAAGAAAAGCCGACAAAGAATAAAAGAATTAAACAGAAAAATATATAGGAAAAAAAGAAACAAAGCTTGAAAGAAAAAAAACAAGGAAACATGGCAAAACAAAAGAATAAATAAAATCGTAATTATGAGAAAATAGAATTAAAATAAAGTTGAAAAAGAAAATAAAAGAAAAAGTCAAATGCAATAGGCAAATAAAAAATAAAATAAACAAAATAACAAACAAATAAATCAAAAAATAAAGAAAAACAAAAGAATGGAAAAACAAAAAAACAAAAAAAAATTAAAAAAGCAAAAACAAAGAAAATTACGCCTAAATCAACATCATAATTTGTCTAACAAAATTACACCAAAACCAATTGTGCTATTTTTTACTAATTACTGCCGTCATAACCTCAGAAATTAGCATTGACAGATTAATATGATCAAAGTTATTTTATTCATTCTAATTTTAACTGTAAACGTTCAAGCACTGATTTTTAAAATAGCCAAAATAAAACACATGCCCTGCTTATACGAGAATATTGTGTTACATAATCTATGCGTTATGCCCATTGAGATTATTCGTTATAATCCCCTGCTATTTCTAAAGCCGAGCCGCCCTTTTTAGATCACGCGGCGAGTTACTTTCCATAGCGAATAGTACAGAAAGCCCGCCAAATTACTGAAGTCACAGCGCGCACCTTTTTCGTCCTCAGTTTTCCAGTGACGATCCGCGTGAGAGATGTCCTGCCTTCAACTGTGCACTCACTCTAGCATAACGCGCGCTATGATTAGTCAGAATATTATATGTACATGAAATTATAGTTAAGCGAAGTAAAAAGCCTTAAGAAAGAATAAACACGCGTCTTGTGCATATGCCGGGTCTTGGTAACAGCGACATGGCAAGCAAGCAATAGTTAAGCTCCCGACGACGACAAGATCAACACAAAACGCCCTAGCAACGAGACCTAGAAGAAGACGTAAGATGTTCCAAGACGACAGAAAAGAATAGAAGGAAGCTAAAGAAGTAATGCAAAAAGGGTATGCAACACGTATCTGTAAACTTCGCCAAATGCCCACCAAGAGGCGTCAAATAGGTGATGCTTACATCGAGCTATCCTTACAGATTTCGCCGGTTTACGCATCATTATTAATCTTTCCACGGTACACCTCAGCACATGTTATTAGCCCGTCCTTTCCAGATTCGCATCTGCTGAATTTACAAATAGATTCATAAATTACTACTATATATTGCCCAGCGTATACGTAACAGACCACGCAATACTCTGTTCTTACTTTAATACAATAGCCCAACTTGAAACAAATACTTAACTAAAAGTTAATCTTTAGATATGTACGAACTTTTTTGTATTACATATTGGCAGCGGCATCCTCGAGAGATGGCAATGCCTGCCGCTTCCTTTGGCGCAGTTAGGGTCTTATAACATCATACTCCTCACCCTTCACCAACGCACCCGATCAGCAGAGCATAAACTCTATCAGCGACCTCTTTTAGGTCTTCAGCATAAAATATCCACAACGTGACAGACATGCCCAGAGACTTACTCGTACTTAGTATACAATTGGAGTACTTCAAGAAATACTTAACTAAAAGGGGGATAGTCATTAAATATTTAACGCCCACTATTAATATTATTGAGCGGCGTCGCTCTGTTATGTCAAAACTTAGTTCCTCGGCGGGCATTTCAGCTCTTACAGCATCATCCTCCCCTCACCAGACAACCCTATCAGCAGAAGCATGCAACTTCCGCCTCTTTCAGCTTATTAATCTATTAATAAGCTATATTAATAGCTTTAATATTATTATTACAATCAGAAGACTTGAAGGCCAAATAGCGTTTGGAGGGTTCGTCGAGTGATTGCTTTAATGCCTTGGTTCCTCGCCGCGAGTTTCAGGTCTTACAACATATCATCACTCCTTCCACAGTCGAGAACCTATACAGCCTGAATGATGAAACTCTGAGCCGTTCCTCTGTTAATTATTCATCATTTATTAATATGATCATCTATACAAGTTCGAATGCTGCGAATGTATAGTTAATCATGCATATTATGCCTTACGATGATATGAACATGGCATTCAAGCTGCCCTTCTTTCCTTCTAGCATTTTCTCAAAATTAAAGGATATCTATTGATCTATTTGTTTACATGCATTTCAACTATCTCAGTGTATCCGCTAAGGAAGATCCTATTCAGAACATTTTTTATATTTTATAACTAAACCATGTTATCCTACTTAACAATATGCACTTACATAAAGAACCTTCTATATTAATTTAAGAGAAATACACAAATTGAAAAATAGATTGCTTTCATGTTTAAAGCCAAAACATTTCGCTTAATCATAGAAATATTTCATGAGAATCCTCGAGACTCACAACAAAAAATTAAAAAATAATGTTATAGTTTAGCTTTCGCTTAAATTAGGCTAATGGCTTTGTTTACGCGTCGATCATCAACCTCAGTGCTCATTTAAAGCGCATAAAGTTTTGAAATAAATAATCTTAATGGATAATACAATTTTTATAAACACATTCTTTCTATTAACCCATACATAGGACCCTAACAGTAAACTACCACTCCGGGTCAGCAGATCTCCGACCAGGAGCATCCGGTGCATTGGCGGGGGGCGGCGCTTTTTGGTTTGCTAGAGCAGTTCTCCACATTTCCCCAAATCTCCAAAAACTGCGAACCTCCCATCAGATAGAGTTTAACGCTCATTCCCAGACATGTAGACCCACAGCACGCCTACTAGCACCCATATTTAGCATAAAAGCGGTTGGTGCTTGCCATAAGGGCAATAGGGTGGAAAATCATAAGTGACTAGGGCTTGACGTGACCCAGCGAATGATCGGAGAGGGCTATCTCCGACCGCCCGTCTAGCCCAAGATAGGGCCAAAGTGCGAGATAAAGCTGCCTTACTCAGATAAGTCACGTTATAACAAATATAAAGTGCCAATAACGTAAGTAGAGCGCGCCATTTTGCAGTATTATAATAGAGAAGCAAGAGACGAAGAGAGAGCAGAGAGAGAGAGAGACGCAGAGAGCAGAGAAAAAAGATATATTTACTATATAGCAGACGAGGAGAGCCAGCCAAATCAGACAGCCCGTTTGTTTTAATTATTATGCGCGCATATCAACTCCAAATGGCGGTTATTTAATCTCGCAAATTAGATGATTTCTCAATTGTTTATTGTAATAATTACCCCCCCAGGTTCAATGTTCAATTGTGCAATAACAAACATACTATGTGTTTGTGAACTGCTAAGCGAACAGATTAATGCATTTCAATGTATTTCAAGGCGCGAATTGATTAGTCCCTATACGACAGAATTGCACTTCAGAAAATGAATTAAACTCTGAACAGGTACCTACGCTAAACATTATATATATATTTTTTAAAATTCTCCGTGTTCCAACGAAATTTTTTTTTCCAAAAATAAGGAATTACTCTGCCAGAAAGCGTCGATATCTTCTATGCTAGCGAACATTTACTTACATTTTTTTATATTATTAATTATTTCATTCATCTTTGATTATTAAAATAATTAATACATAGAACAATTTACACTTGCGAAAACTCCTGCACCAAAACCACGTGCTAAAGTATTTAATTTAATCAAAATATCCTGTTTATCCATATCAATACTTCTTTCCTTTATTTCTCTTTTCAACATTAACCGATCGGATTCACTTTCCATTTTCATTTTACACACACACACACACACACACACACACACACACACACACATATACTAAATATATTACTAATATATACATAATATAATATATATAATTGAGCTGCTACGTGCGTACTGGCTTAGCATTCGTCATCGAGTCAAATCCTAGAACGTGGCTTTGCATTTCAAACATTGCGCCCCTAAATACCCTAGCGAAAAGTATGCAATCCATACATTCTTCCTCAACTTATTAGTTAAATATTAGAACAGACATGACGCTATTTTAACCTTGTTTTTTTTCTTTTCCATAGGTAACCAGTCTGGAGAATTTTGTAAAACTTTAATTCAACCTATTCAAACCCGCTTAAGAAGCTCGACTTTTGCTGCTCACATCCTGCTACGCTTCCGCGAGGTTGCCGTATATACTATAACTATAGTATATATATATATATATAATATTATATTAGAGCATTATGCGATGCTTGCTTTTTAGAAGCCATATTGTTGCAATAAGCATATGGTTATTATTATATTTAGCTTGAAGCCGCAATTTAAATCGTATATTGCTATAAAAATTCGAGATATATATGAAATAATCATGACAATGCGACTAGCAAACATCGACAGCCTGTTTCGACTTTATTTAAGTCTCATCAGCGATGTATACTAACAATTTCCTCCGACAGAAATCGAAACGCGAGCCCCAGCCAGCAGACTCAGAGACATTTACGCGCGCCTACCGATACGCACCGCACAATCGTAGTGTGCAGCCCAGCGCGTGTGCTGCTATGTATAGTATGCCTATGTGTTAAGATGTTATACATACATTGTATACTGTTGATGACAGCTGTGCCAACGAACAGCCATTAAGTCTGTGAATTTCAGCAACTAGGCTCGCCTCAGC
Source organism: Doryteuthis pealeii (assembly GCA_023376005.1). NCBI lineage: Eukaryota > Metazoa > Mollusca > Cephalopoda > Myopsida > Loliginidae > Doryteuthis > Doryteuthis pealeii. Next base: position 17,721,614 of record CM042143.1, read on the forward strand.
CAATTCCTAATGTGCGCTCTTCTCTTTCGAGCGAAAGAAAAACCCAGTACATTAAGATGATGCATGGACGAGGGTCAATTTACCTACGCCAATGAAGTGCGCATGCACAGAAATCGCTCACCTAATAGCATAGCCTGTCGTATCTTTTGACGAGCGAAGCATTGCTTTTCCCTCTTCGCATGTTTGCCCAGCTGAAGAAACGCAAAGCTGTCACTAAAGTTGTAACAGCTAAGAGACAACAACGGGGTACTGCGAAAGCACAGTCAGGCGAAACGGAGCAACTGATAAACGCGCCAGATTGGTTGGACAAAATCGTCGATTGCGTGCAAATTTGACATTCCAAATCCGATGCCCAAAAAAGCTAAAGCATTGAATAAGGCAAACACTTTAAGAATGAGCCTGATATGCATAAAGCATGTTATCATTTTAGGCATACTGAGTTGCCCAATAAATAGTTACACAGCCTAGCGTATGCCCGTTAGCACAGGATCGTACCGTAAAGTGGGCGCAGCCTTAATGAGTGCTTGCTGCTCCACTCGAATAGAAAAAAACATCTCCTTTGCACTAGACTAATCAAAAGGGCATGCGACTCCATCCTGTCTTTGATCACACAAAACAGCGATGCCGCAGCTTCTATCCCCTTATTGATTATAGAAATAAATCAAGGACGCATTTTTTTAGAGCATTTGAGGTGAGCGTAACACCACTACATAAGGCCTACCCACTGACTTTACGCCACCCAACGATTTATACTTTAATTTAACCGAACCTACAATATTAGAACTGCTTAGAAAAATATCCAATTAGATTTCATAGATAAAATGTGCTATATTTGATATTATTATGGCCTTGTTATATCAACATATCCCGAAATTCTTAAAAATTTTTTAAAAATTTAAAAATGTAAACCTCTTAGAATTTGCAAGCAGCCCGAAATTCTAAGCTGCACCTCAAAAAACACTTAACCTTAACTACCTTAATCCACTAGCGCCATGCGTGTTCAATAAAGCCGAAGATGCAAAATGAACCATAAGGAAAATAGCTCCGAATAACCGACCAGCCATATAAGAATTAAATAGCTCTTCTGAGACTGCAATAGCAATAAATTTCATATCCAGCGCTACCCATTTTGCCGCTGGGGAGTCTACTCATCTCTACAACGCCATACAGCAGCATTCAAACCTGTCGAGGGAATACTGGTTTTCAGCTTATCATTCATGAATTATTCCATTTATAATATCTTACCAACCCCTCCGCACGAGCGCATGCGACACAGTCAACTTCATAAGCGGCATCAACAGCTGATTCAGCAGTTTCTACCTTCTCCTAGACCGGTATGCCTAACCAAGGATTAAGGCCTCATCTGCCCTAACTATTTACCCATACTGGAGGAGAGTAGGCCCATTCATACCTTACCCAGGCCGTATTAGCACTAAGTGCAAATAATGTGGCTACGCTCCAGGCCATTTGAACCAGCCGCGGTGACAGTCCATCTTCCCATGACTTTAACCATTACACCACGCATTATGAATTTGCCATTAAATACGACCGACCCCTCTATAAAATGCTAGAAAACCCATTTATAATTCATAAGGAAGGCGAGGCTGAGGATATAAAATATAACGGCCAACCTATATAACATTCTATAGAGCCCAGCGCGTCTATATGGCAAAATTCATATACTAGCTGTAATGCGCTTAAATCATGGAAATGCGATCGTCACCCCGAGTTCAAATCCTGGACGTGGCAATTATTTCACTTAGCGCTAATACCCCTGGGAAAGGTATGAATCCTACTCTCCCTCCAGCTATGGGTAAATAGTAGGGCAGACTGAGCCTCTTAACCTTGGTTAGGCAACGGTCTAGGAGAAGGAAAACTCTGAAATCAAACCTGTTGAACTCCGCTTAAGAAATTGACCTTGTGTCGCATCCTTCCCGTGCGGAGGGGTTGGTAAATATATAAATGGAAAATTCATGAATAGAGATACCGACCATTACCGTCGACAGGTTTAGAATACGCTGACTGTATCCCTTGTAGAGACTGAGTAAGACCCCCACCCCAAAATGGGTACCCTGGATATGAAACTTTATTGGCATTGCAGTCTCAGAAGACTATTTAATTCTTATTATCTGCGTTATTCGGACTATTTTCCTTATCTTCATTTTCATCCTCCAATTGAACACATGGCCTAGTGGATAAGGTAGTTAGGTTAAGTGTTTTTGAGGTGCACTAAATTTCGCTGCTTGCCAATTCTAAGAGGTTTTACATTTTTAAATTTTTAAAAATTTTTAAGAATTTCGGGATATGTGATATACAGCCATAATAATAATATACACATTTTATCTATGAAATCTAATTCATATTTTTCTAACAGTTCCAATATTGTAGAGTTCGGTTAAATAAAAAGTAAAATCGTTGGGGTGGCCTAAAGTCAGTGGGGAGCCTATGGTAGGTGTTACGCTCCACCTCAAATGCCAAAAAAATCTCCTTGATTTATTTCTAATCAAAAGGGGATAGACTCCATCGCTGTTTTGGTGATCAAGACAGCGATGGAGTCCATCCCCTTTTGATTAGTACTAGATCAAGGAGATGTTTTTTTTTCTATTCGAGGTGGAGCACAACACCTACCATAAGCTCCCCACTTTACCGCACAGATCCCTGTGCAACGCATACGCTAGCTGTGTAACTATTTATTGGCAATACAGTATCCCTAAAAGAAAAACATCTTTATCAATATCAGGCTCATTCTTAAATGTTTGCCTTTATTCAATTGCTTTAGCTTTTTTGCATCGGATTTGGGAAGATCCAAATTTGCACGCAACGACGATTTTTCCAACCAATCTCGCGCGTTTATCAGCTTCCCCGTTTCGCCTGACTGCTTTTCGCAGACCCCCAGTTGTTGTCTCTTACTTTTCAAACTTTAGTGACAGCTTTGCGTTTCTTCACTGGCAAACATCGCGAAGAGCAAAAGCAATCTTCGCTTCGTCAAAAGATCACCAACAGGCTATCTATTAGGGAGCGATTTCTTGTCATGCGCACTTCCACTTGGCGAGGTAAATGACCCTCGTCCATGCATCATCTTAATGCTACTTCGTTTTTCTTTTCGCTTCGACAGAGAAGACGCACATTAGGATTGCGACGAAAGCCAGTTTGCTGGAAATTCAACAGACTTAATGGCTGTTCGTTGGCCACAGCTGTCATCAACAGTATAATGTATGTATAACATTTAACACATACATACATACATACACACACGCGCGCGCACACACATTGTGCGGTGCGTATCGGTAGCCGCGCGGTAAAGTCTCTGACTCTGCCTGCTGGGCTCCCGGTTTCGATTTCTGTCGGAGGGAAATTGTTAGTATACATCGCTGATGAGACTTAATAAAGTCGAAACAGGCTGTACGATGTTCTACGCATTGTCATGATTATTTCCAATAATTATTCGAATTTTATACAATATACGAATTTAATTGCCTTCAAGCAAAATATAAATAATAACATATACTTTATTCAACAATGCTTCTAAAACAAACATCCAAAATCTTATATATATATATATATATATATATATATATATATATATATACCAACCCCTCCGAACGAGCAGGATGTGACACAAAGTCGACTTCTTAAGCGGAGTTTAATAGGTTCGAATTAAGAGTTTTCATTCTCCCAGACTGGTTACCTATCCAAGGTTAAATAGCCCAGTCTGCTCTAATATTTAACCATAACTTGAGGAAGAATGTATGGATTCATACCTTTCCCTAGGGTATTAGCGCAATGTGAAATGCAAACAGCCACGTCTAGGATTTGAACTCGGATCGACGAATCTAACCAGTACACTACGCCACCTCCATATATATATATATATATATATATATATATATATATATATATGTGTGTGTGTGTGTGTGTGTGTGGTGTGTGGTTGTGGTGTGTAAAATGAAAATGGAAGTGAATCCGACGGTATGTTGAAAAGAGAAATAAAGGAAAGAAAGTATTGAATGGATAAAACAGGATATTTTGATTAAATTAAATTAACTTACACGTGTTTTGGTCAGGAGTTTATCCAAGTGTACATTGTTCTATGTATTATTATTTTTAAATAACAAAATGAAATGAAATAATAATAATATAAAAAATGTAGAAATGTTCCGCATACAAAGAAATATCGACCTTCCTCAGAGTAAATCCTTATTTTTGGAAAAAAAATTCGTTGGAACACGGAGAATTTTAAAAATATATATATAATGTTTACAGTAGTACCTTGATTCAAGAGTTTAATTCATTTTCCTCGTAACTCAATTTCTTCGTATAGCAAATCAATTTCCGCATTGAAATACATTGAAATGCCATTAATCTGTTCCAGCACTCCCACAAACACATAGTATTTTGTTATGACACAATGCAACATTGAACCTGTAATTATTACAATAAAACAATTAGAAATACATCTAATTTCGAGATTAAATAACCCATTTGGAGTTGATATGCCGATAAAATTAAAACAAACCCTGTCTGATCGGACTCTCTCTCTCTCTATATATATATATATTTTTCTCTCTCTCTCTCTCTCTCTCTCTCTCTCTCTCTCTCTCTCTCTCTCTATTATAATACTAAATCCGCTCTACTTACGTATTGAGCACTTTATATTTGTTATAACACTGACTTATCTGAGTAACACTTATACTCCACTTTGGCCCTATCTTGGGCTAGACGGGCGGTCGGAGAAGCCCTCTCCGATCAATCGGCTGGTCACGTCAAGCCCTAGCACCTATATGATTTTCCCAACCCTATTGCCCTATGGCAAGCACCAACCCCTTTTTATCATATGGGTGCTAGAAGGCGGTGGCTGTGGGTCTACATGTCCTGGGAATGACGTTAAACTCTATCTGATGGGAGGTTCCAGTTTTGGAGATTTGGGGAATGTGGAGAACCTCTTCATCACCATTGCTCCCTGGTCCACTCTGACCCGGAGTGGTAGTACCTGTTAGGGTCCCATGTATGGGTTAAATAGAAAAATGTGTTTATAAAAAAAAATTGTATTATCCATTAAGAATTGATTTATTTCAAAACTTTATCGGCTTTAAATGACCCACTGAGGTTGATATACCGTAAAACAAAACTAACCAAACCAAACTATAACATTATTTTTTAATGTGACTCAGAGATTCTCAGAAATATTTCTATGATTAACGAAATGTTTTGCTTAAAACATGAAAACAATCTATTTTTCAAATTTGTGTATTTCTCTTAAATTAATATAGAACGTTTCTTTATTGTAAGTCATATTGTTAAGTAGGATAACATGGTTAGATTAAAATATAAAAAATGTCACATGGATCTTCCTTTCGGATACACTGAGATATTGAAATGCCATGTAAACAAATAGATCAATAGATATCCTTAATTTAATGAGAAAATCTAAAGGAAAGAAGCACTGAAGCCAGTTCATTCAATACGTCAACATAATATCACTCATTACTATAACATTACACATATCGAACTTGTATAATGATCATATTAATAAATGATGAATAATTAACAGAGGACAGATCAGAGTTTCATCTTCACTGATAGGTTCCGACTGGTGAAGGGAGTATGATGTTGTAAGACCTGAAACTCCCCGAGGAACCAAGCATTAACATCACTGACGACACCCTCCAAAACGTATTTCCTTCAAGTCTTCTATTGTAATAATAATAATAAAGCTATTAATAATAGCTTAATTAATAGATTAATAAAGCTGAAAGAAGGCGGAAGTTTCATCTTCTCTGATAGGGTTTGTCTGGTGAGGGGAGGATGATGCTGTAAGACCTGAAACCCCCCGAGGAACTAAGTTTTGACATCACAGACGACGCCCTCCAAAATATAATAAAGTGCGTAAATATTTAATGACTAACTTTTAGTTAAGTATTTCCTTCAAGTCTCCAATTGTATACAAGTACCGAGTAAGTCTCTGCATGTCTGTCAACCGTTGTTGGGATATTTTATGCTGAAGACCAAGAGGGCTGATCAGAGTTTCATCTTCTCTGATCGGGTCCGCTTGGTGAGGGGGAGTATGATGTTATAAGACCCAAAACTCCCCAAGGAACCAAGCATTGCCATCTCTGAGGATGCCCTCCAAAATGTAATAAAGTTCGTACATATCTAAAGATTAACTTTTAGTTAAGTATTTCTTTCAAGTCTCCTATTGTATACAAGTAACGAACAAGTATCTGCGTGGCTGTTACGTATACCTGGGCCAATATATAAGAATTTATGATCTATTTGTAAAATTCACAGATCGAATCTGGAAAGGACGCGGCCTAATAACATGTCAGGTGTACCGATGGAACAGATATAATGATGCGAAACCCGAAATCTGTAAGGATACTCGTGTAACATCAACATTTGACCCTCTTTGGTGCATTTTGGCGAAGTTTTACAAGACAAGTGTTGCATACCCTTTTCATTACTTCTTTACTTCCTTCTATTCTTCTTCTGTCGTCTTTGACATCTTACGTCTTCTTCTAGGTCTCTTCTAGCGTCTTTGTCTTCATCTTGGTCGTCGGTCGCACTTAACTCATTTCTTCTTCCAATCAGTCCTGTTACCAAGACACCCATTAATCACAAGACCGTGTTATTTTTCTTAAGCTTTTACTTCCTTAACTATACATTTCATGTAACTAAATATCTGACTAACATAGCGCGCGTATGCAGAGTGAGTCACAGTTAAGGCAGGACATCCTCACTGCCCGACGTCCAACTGAAAACTGAGGACCAAACCAGGTCCCGCGTGACTTCACGTAATTTGGCGGGCTTTCTGTACTATTCCATGGAAAGACTCGCCCGTGATATAAAAAAGGGCCATCCCTTTAGAAATACAGGGGATTTACAATAATCTCATGCAAACGCATAGATTATGTAACACAATATTCTCGTATAACAGCATGTGTTTATTTTCCATTTTAAAAATCAGTCTTGAACGTTTACAGTTAAAATTAAATGAATAAAATAAACTTTGATCATTTAATCTGTCAATCTAATTTCATGAGGTTATCACAGCAGTAATTAAAGTAAAAAATACACAATTGTTTTGGTGTAAATTTTGTTAGACAATTATGATGTTGATTTAGGCTAATTTTCTTTGTTTTTCTTTTTTTTAAATTTTTTCTTTTGTTTTTTTTTTGTTTTTCCATTCTTTCTTTGTTTTTTCCTTTTATTTTTTATTTTATTTGTTTGTTATTTTGTTTATTTTATTTTTTATTTCTTTTATTCATTTGACCTTTTTCTTTTTATTTTTCTTTTCACTTATTTTTAATTCTATTTCTCAATAAATACATTTTATTTTATTCTTTGTTTTGCCATGTTTCCCTTGTTTTCTTTTTCTTTTCACTTTGTTTCTTTTTTTTCCATATATTTTTCTTTTAATTCTTTTAATTCTTTGTCCTTTTTCTTTTCTTTCTTTCTTTTTACTGTTTTTCTATTTCTTTTCTTTTCTTAATGAACCTTTAAATGTAGATGGATTTTCCAATGCCTTGACGTGAGTCGGTTTTGACACAAGGTACATTTTATAAGTGGTTTTGAATTCAGAGGTTTCCTTCTCCGAGATAGGTTGTCTAACCAAGATTAAAGAGCTCAGTCTACCCTACTATTTACCCATAGCTGGAGGGAGAATAGTTAGATGCATACCTTTCCCAAGGGTATATACGCTGTATGAAATGCGTCTAGGATTTGAACTCTGGTCGCAGTCCATTTCATATGATGATAAACATTACA
>CM042143.1:17734377-17738698 GCA_023376005.1 Doryteuthis pealeii
CAATAGTCCGAATAATACAAATAATACGAAATAAATTATATAAAAAAGCGAACGCCCGACTTCTTTAATACAACTATCTTTATTTTTGGTTGCGTTATTTAGAATAATGCCCACGACCTCTGAAGCGTAGTCCCAGGGGAACGTCCCAACTGGCAGCACCTATATCCTCGCCTAAAAGGTGTCGGGTTGCGGCTACTGCCCCAAAAGGAAAATGCAGATTGGGCCACGCATTTTTTTGTTTTTTTGCACTGGCCATCCCATGTGCTTCAGTTTGTGCGTGAAATGAGACCTTGCAATCCCTTGCAATTTTATGTTAGTAACGAAATAAATTATATAAAAAAGCGAACGCCTGACTTCTTTAATACAGCTATCTTTATTTTTGGTCGCGTTATTTAGAATAGTGTTTCTGAACCGTTAAGTGAGGTAACATAAATCAAGTACTGCCAGGGCACCGTTGCCTCTGGTAGCACCTGTGCCTCGTCTACATGTTGTAGGGTCGTGGTTATTGCCCACTGCTTGGGGTGCCACAAAAAACAAAAACAAAAATGCCGACTGAATCACGCTTTTTTTAACACTGGTAATCCCCTTATCTTCGGCTTGTGCATGGTTCCCCACGTTAAAAAGACCTTGTGCGTGATTCTCTACGTTAAAAAGTCCTGATTTACCATGAGGCCAGGTTAACATATGACCTCATGGTAAATCAGGAAAATAACTAAATTATCCAAATTCCTTTTTAGATTAGTTATAAAAAAAATCAATGAAATAGATCACTAATTAGGCATGAGCCTATCCTAGTAGTTATCACCCCAAGAGGATTTAAGAGGGTTAAATTCTCCCCTTCATACCAGTCATACTTGTTTGAATTCAGAGTTTTCCTTCTCCTAAACTGGTTGTCTAACCAAAGTTAAAGAGCTCAGTCTGCCCTACTATTTAGCCATAGCTGGAGGGAGAGTAGTTGAATTCATACCTTTACCAAGGGTTCTCAATTGAGCAAAAGCTTTCACCATCCGAATATTAGTATATAGATTAACTGAGAAGCAATTGTTTCTTCAAAATTATCAACGCTCTGTTGGTTGGGTAGTAGAATAACACTGACTGTATCTCCTGCAGATGGGAAAGACCCAAGAAAAAAATAAGGGTATATCCTGGGTATGAAACTAAACGACATCTGATGGTGAAGCTCCAGCTCTGAAGATCGGTGGGGTGGGGACGGAGTACCACTTCATTGTCATAACAACCAGATATACTCTATGGAGTGGGAAGTACCCTTTTATTCCCATCATTCTTAGGTCATCTCTTCCCTGGTGTTGCAGTACTTAGAAGAATCAAATAGATATGTTTATTAGTATTACATAGGAATACTTGAAACCATGCAACTACTTTGTATTACATAGGAATACTTGAAACCATACAGATACTTGATATCATATGAGTATGTGCAATAAACAACTACACACAAATTTTGGATATAAACGGGCAATGAACTCGATTCCCTAACCGCTTGCGATAAAATAACCATAGGTGTGTTTTAAATGAAATCAATCAGTCAATCAAGTATTTATTTATGCAATCAATCAGTATTTTTTACTTGTTCTCTGAAGGGGAAATTGTCATTGAAACACAGCGAACAAGATTAGGAAATAAATGCGACAAGGCATGCGATAGTTATCTAGAAATAGAATTTTGCAGACTGTTTTGAAGCAAGTGAAGAAACATTGGTATATATATTTACCAACCCCTCCACACGAGCAGGATGCGACACAAGGTCAATTTCTTAAGCGGAATTCAACAGGTTTGAATTCAGAGTTTTCCTTCTCCTAGACCGGTTGCCTAACCATGGTTAAAGAGCACAGTCTGCCCTACTATTTACCCAGAGCTGGAGGGAGAGTAGGATTCATACCTTTCCCAAGGGTATTATCGCTAAGTGAAATGCAATTACCACGTCCAGGATTTGAACTCGGGGCGAAGAGACATTGGTATAAGTGTGAAGTTCCAAGTGTAAGGGATTGAATGGATTTAAAAAACCATTGCCCTAGGTAGGCTATTCGTCGTTAATATTACATGGACAGAACTCCTACATATGTTATTCGATATTTACTGCGAATATTCACGTGTAATTGTTCTGATGATAATAAAACAAACGTATCCTTCAGTTTAGTATGAACAGGGCATTACTATGACTAGATTTTAGAACTGTCCTAAAAATGTGACTGGGGCTTGGACTACGAATAAACATATGTGTCCTGGCTAGGATATTAAATTGAATATGATGGTGAAGCTCCTGTTCTGAAACTCTTGAGACTGTTGAGTTCCCCCTTCAGTGAATTTATTCTCATGTCCATTCTGAACCGGGAATATTTGTCGGAACATTTGAGATGATGCTTGCTACTTTGTATGCTGAGAATAAAGCCAAAAGACAGCACACCAACATGAAACCAGACACAAAGGGGAAACGACCCAGTGCCAGGCCCTTAACTGGGGAAATTGCTGCTCAGGAATCTCCAGAGGCTACAGATGATGATGATGATGTGACTATGTCCGAGAGTCGGACAACGCTTCCTACAAGTAATTGAAGTTCTTGTCGGAGTTCTGGGAGGGAGACATATGGATGTTTCTTGGTGTCATTAAGAATCTATATACAGTTTCAAGCTAAGTGGGGAGAGATGTGGTATACTAAGAAGCGGAAGCACCGTTTCGGCCATTGTTTTGTTAAGAAACGGAAGCTCCGTTTCAGCCATCTTTTTGAGTTGTGTTTAATGTCAGCTGGACTACCTGTGTTATTATTTCGCTAAACAGGTTACAACAGTATTACCTACATTTTTCTAACTGGTGATCTAATTTTGTTGGTTATACATACAACGTTCCGGTCGTTTTCAGCTATTTCATGATGAAGTCAGGAGCCCAGGTACAACAAGGTGGTTTCCGAGATCAAGAAATGCCTGAAGAAGACCGGAAGGCACATCGACCGAAACGTTGTGTATATATGAATAAAGATGCGGACAACAGTCTGAAGAAAATACTAAATAATGTTAACTATACATTATTTGAAACTATAACTGGTTACTAAATATTATTATTAGCTATATTAAACCATATAACTGTGTGCAGACATTACTGTACTCACATTTTCTTATTATAATGGAGATTGTGTGCTTTTCTGTCTGTAACCGAAACTATAACACTACTCAAGTCACAATTCCCATTGTTATTTACGTCACATTCTCCATAATTTTATTTTTATCTAAACCTCAATTATTAATAAAAATGTTTTACATTATTAATATTGTTGACCTTATCTACATACGAAAAACATGCAATTGTATTTATATATACAACAAAATAGCGGTTTACAATGTGAATGGAAAGGCTAATTTGCATATTGATATTACAAATTTGATTTTAATAAATATGTGCTTAGTATTATTGATTTATAATTGTTTGGTTTTATCTTAATGAATATGAGCAAAAACTCTTATCTTAAAAGAAATCCATTAACAATACGAAATGACTGCAATTTTATCATTTACCTCCTAATTTAACTAAATAGTTAAATCAGGAAAATTTAGCAATGAAAGACGGAGGTGATGGTAGAGTAAGTTTTCGTTGTTCTATTTTTCGATTATACCCCCCCCTCTATTTTAAATCTTTTTATCTGCATTCCTATTAAATTTCATTAGCCTTTTAAGTTTAATATAATATTTTATTACATTAAAACTTAAATACTTGCATATATTTGCTAGTAGAAATAATTATTTGAAATTATGCGACTTTTAAGAAAAAAATATATAGAAAATGTAAATATGAACGTACAATGAACTCGATTTTTAAAGCTCTAGGCATAACATAACCACAGACGGGTTGCCATGCCGCCAAAATTAATCAATCAGATTCTCACCTTTTAAAAGGGGAGGACGCCCCAGTGGGCCCAATATGCAAAGTACAACTTACAATGAAGCATATCCTCCTAAATTGTAACAGCCTCAAACACACCCGCATCAAATACTATCAAACAAAAAACCTGAGGGACATCTTTAAGAATACAAACCCAGAAGACATTTAAATTTTCTAAAAAAAAGCCACCTTTTCAACAAGATATAACAAAACATAACTGAATACCCCCATAGAGCCACTATTTTAAAGACTGATATCTATAACATTTTCCAGCATTAAATGACCCACAAAGGTTGACATGCCGTTAAACAAAACTCAAACTCAAAGTAACTTATCCATTATTCAAAAATTCTGCCTCAACCTTTTTTTTTGCGATAGATGAATAAATACAGTTATACAAAAAATCATATTTAGAAACCCTATCTCTCTC
>CM042143.1:17738798-17748798 GCA_023376005.1 Doryteuthis pealeii
AAGAGAGATGTTCAAGTATATATCACTTTTAACCTTACGACCTCTGCAAGATATTGGGCCTAACATCCACCTTTCCCACTCCACAATGCCTCTAATTTCCGGTTTGCTCTCTATAAAACAAGTCTCACTTATCAGTGCTTCTTATTATTCGGTCAGGAGGGCACCTCCCTAATGGTTAGTGTAGTGAGATAGCCAATGGCGTGTTATCTCATTTACATATGTGTATTACTGCAGGACATATATAGACACTTTAGGGGACTAAAATGGTTAGCTACGAGAAGCCGAACCCAGTGCTAAGATTAAGCACGAATAAATACTACTGTAATAAGGAACACAAAACCACACCTCACAACAGTTAGCAAGCTAGTTCCGTAGATCCTTGTTAGTGAGTTCGATTCTCACTGGTTGTCCCATAATTTGGTCTTGTGCCACATCTAAGCTAAGTTTAGTAAATAAGTATTCTTCGTTCACGAGGTAAGCCACTTTCCATTCTTAAGTATTCAAACTACACTTACCTGCAGTTGATTTTAGTAGATATTAGTTTATTCGATCTCAACAAATCAGATAATAATTCAGAAAATCTCGCATGTAATATACTGACTCTTCTTAAAAAAGGAATTGTTCTTTATTAGACGATAGTTATGAATTTCGAACATTTGATAAATAGTCTGGTGCGAAACTCAGTCTTCACTAAGAATTTAAGCCAAAAATTAAAAACAAATAAAAATTTTTACTCGAACTTTGAAAGCCTGTGTCAGTGATCGCTGTTTAGATTTTTAAAGAAAGTGTTCAATTACATGAATAAGGAAAAAAAAAAAATTAAAAAATGTAAATTCTTTAGCTTTTAAGAAAAGTTAATTTACCTTTGTTTTTTGTTGTTTTTTTTTTCTTCCTTTTTACTTATTTTTCTTCCTTACTAATGCAAGGAGATAGTGAATTAATCTGTTGGGCAAATTACAAGTAGAGAAAATTTTATCTGTTTTACGCGAACAATGAAACGGAATACAAAGTACAATGATTTTCTTTTTGTATGTTTTAGAAGCAAAACAATAGGAAACAAAAGTAAGAGAAACATCAAAAAGCGAAGAAACTATAAAATCTTTTCAACTAGGCATTAAGAGAATAAAATCTCTAAGTGAAGGTAAAAGCATAGGCAAGTGCAAATCATGGTTTACTGTTTTCACAATTTAACAGAATAAAAGAACAGAGGCTCGAAGAAGATGAAGAAGATGAAGAAGATGAAGAAGAAGAAGAAAAAAAAAATCTTATGAAACGAATCATGAAACAATTAGACTAACGGATAATAAAAGAAAAATCGTCTTCATTTGTATAAAGCTTGTAACGTGATGGAAACACAAAAGGTCGGAATTGAAGATTATCTAACAAAATCTTCTCGACAAAATCCTATGAAAACAAAAAAAAAAAAAAAAAAAAAGAGAAAAAACAAAAAAAAAAAAAAAAACAGATTAACTTTATTTTTCTATCAGCAAAGTAAACAAAGTTAGTCTAGTTATAGTAAGTAAAGTCGGCCTAAAGTCGGTATCAGCCAGTCAGCGAGGGAGTCTATCCCCTTTTCAATAGCGCTAGACCAAGAGATTGTTTTAGCATCTGAGGTGGAGCGCCACACCTACCATCAGCTCCTTACTTTACCGCATAGATCCCTGTGCTACATACGCTGAGTTGCGAGGACCTGTATCGAACTAGGAACCTTGTGGTTTCTGGCCGAACGCTCTACCGACTGAGCTAACCAGTTATAAATTAGACATAAATGAAAAAGAAAAAAAAATCAAGTGGTACAAAGTACTGTTGGTTGGATTTTACGGTATGTCAACCCTTGGGTTATTTTATGCCGAATATTTTTTAGTTTAATTCCTTGTAGCAGTTATTATTTTATTTCAAATACATTTTTTAACTCATTTTTTCTATTTAAACCATATATAGGACACTAACAGGTACTACCACTCTTCTCTTTTGATTTTCCTATATATATTTACCAACACCTCCAAGCAGGATCCAACCCATCCAAACAGGATGTGACACAGATCAATTTCTTAAGCGGAGTTTTAATTTTCCTATAGAAGTTTGGTTGGGTGGTTGGTTGGATTTTTACGGCATGTCAACCCTCGGGTTATTTTATGCCGAAGATTTTTTAGTTTTATTCTATTATTCAAATTTCAAATTTTTTAACTCATTCTTTCTATTTAAACATATATATATTTACCAACCCCTCCGCACGAGTGGGATGCGACAAAAGGTCAATTTCTTAAGCGGAGTTCAACGGGTTTGAATTCAAAGTTTCTCTTCTCCTAGACCGGTTGCTTTACCATGGTTAAAGAGCCCAGTCTGCCCTACTATTTACCCATAGATGGATGGAGAGTAGAATTCATACCTTTCCCAAGGGTAAAATGCAATTACCACGTCCAGGATTTGAACTCGGGGCGACAAGTCCACTTCCCAAGACTTTAACCATTACATCACGCGCTTCCTTAAACCATATATAGGACACTAACAGGTACTACCACCCTGGGTCAGAGTGGACCTAGAAGTAATGGCGATTTAGTCCTACTCCACACTCCCTCAAAGCTCCAAAATTGGAACTTCGCCATTAGATGCGGTTTAACGTCATACCCAGGACACTAAGATCTTAAGCTACCGCCTTCTAGCACATTTACGATAAAAGGATTTGGCTTTACCATAAGAGCAATAGGCTCAGGACAATCATATAGGAACTAAGGCTTGCCGTGTTTAGCTGATCGATCTTGATCAAAGGGAGGTTCTCCAGCCGCTAGATTATTTGGGTGCATCCGTCAAGGAATCGCAAGGTTCCGGGTTCAATACCAGTCCTCGCTAATCCAGCGCATGTGTAGAATAGAAATAGACATAAAGAAAAGAAAAGAAAGTGACATAATGTACAATCAGATTAAAACTGGTCGGTACTTCCGTAATTTCAAATATTTTTCACGTTTGTTTAAATATTTGAGATGAGGCTTGATAATTGGGACACATAGCGGGTAAAGTTAATAGAATTCTGGGTGACAATCATCTGGAGGTTGCAGGTTCAATCCTGACTACAAGCGAAAATAACATAAAATACTTAGCTTAATATTTGTACCCGGTAATGGTTAACGGAATGAGAATAATCTACCCCAGTCGATTAAATAAAAAGTTCGTTTGTGAGTTCACTGAAGGCTCCCGAGTTCTACAAGAAATACGTGAAGATGGTCAGAATGCATATCGGTCGAAAAAATGGGTATATAATTATATCGATGAGGACAATAGTCGAAAAATAAATAATATAACTTTTTACTCTTATCTTTCATTTGTGCAGGAAAGAAGTCCGTTTTCTCCTATCTCTGAATTTAATAAGATAATCTTATTCGGACGCATACACCGAGGAATCTCAAGGTTCAGAGTTCAATACTGGTCTTCACCAACTCAGCGCATGAGTAGCATAGCTTGGGTAATCTGATATGTGCGGTAAAGCATCTGGGAGCTAATTCGGTTGATACTGACAATAGGCAACTCTGCAACCTTTACTACTTATTCGGGCACATAGCCACAACATCGATCCATTGTTAGGACCGTAATTATTCCATAGATACTCATGAGGCTTAAAAATTGACCTTTTGCCACGCCCTGCTTTTTGAGGGGGGGGGGTAAGTAAATGCTTGTAGCGTTGTACTACACCTAAGTAATATTTAGTAAATAGATATTTTCTCAGACAGAGAGAGAGAAAGAGAGAGAGAGAGAGAGAGAGAGAGAGAGAAGAAGAAGAATAAAGAAGAAAAAAAATAAATAAGAAACAAAGTGAAGGAGAAAAAGAAGAAGTAGACTTCTTCTTTCTTCTTCTTCTTCTTCTTCTTCTTCTTCTTCTTCTTCTTCTTCTTCTTCCCTCCCTCCCTCTCTTTCTGTATTTTTTATCCTGCCCACAGAGTTAATTAGAGATACTTCTTTTTCTTCTTTTCTTCTTCCTCAGTGGGTTCTTCTTCTTTTTCTCTTCTTTTTTTTCTATCCCTCTCTCTCTGTCTGTATGTCTCTTTTTCTTCTTCCCACAGAGTTCTTCTTCTTCTTCTTTCTTCTTCTTCTTCTTCTTCTTCTTCTTCTTCTTCTTCTTCTTCTTCAGTTTTTCTTCTTCTTTCTTTCTTTCTTTCTTATTTCTTTTCAATTTCATCATCAACTTCTTTTATCTTTCTTTTATTATTCATCTCTTACTTTCTTATTTTTTGCCTTCTATTATCTTTCCTTCTTTTTCCTTTCTTACCTTCTTTTTTTCTCTGTCAATTACACCTTCTTCTTCTTCTTCTTCTTCTTCTTCTTCTTCTTCTTCTTCTTCTTCTTCTTCTTCTTCTTCTTCTTCTTCTTCTTCTTCTTCTTCTTTCTTCTTCTCTTCTTCTCTTCTTCTCTTCCTCCTCCTTCTTCTGATATTAATTTTGGCGGGAGAATCGTCGAAATATTCCTTTCGCCAGAGTCGAAAACTCTAAATTCTAAAACTTTTCGATAGCAACAGAGGCCTGAGAAAGTCCTAGAGGTCGAAACTCAGTGACTAAAAGAACACTGTTAAAGATACGACCCAGAATATACTATATATTCAACATGTTATTGTTTTGAAATTATGTCACGGCTAAATTTGAGAGTTGGTCAGAAAATGAAAGCCTACAAGATGAAATGATTTTCTAGATCTTACTTCTTAAGTAACGGATTAATTTCACGCAGAAATGTTTTTGGTACTACCTTTGTTCGATTACGACATTAATCAAATGACTTCTTCTGACTTTATGTTTAGAATATTAGAAGATAGGAATGATAGTGTAGGCATATATATATATATATATATATATATATATATATATATATATATATATATATATATATATATATATATATATATATATATTATATATATATATATATATATATATATATATATATATATATATATATATATATATATATATATATATATATATATATATATATATATATATATATATATATATATATATATATACTACTATCATTTAACTCAGTCGGTAGAGCGTTCGGCTAGAAACCACAAGGTTCCTAGTTCGATACCGGTCCTCGCCAACTCAGCGTTATGAGTAGCACAGGGATCTATGCGGTAAAGTAAGGAGCTGATGGTAGGTGTGACGCTCCACCTCAGATGCAAAAACAATCTCCTTGGTCTAGCTCTAGTGAAAAGTGGATAGACTCCCTCGCAGATTGGCTGATACCGACATTAGGCCGCCGACTTACTTTACATTATCATATATATATATATATTATATATATATATATTATATATATATATATATGATACACTATCTAAATATATAATATATATATGAATGACTACACACACACATATATATATATATATACACATACATATATATATATATATATATATATATACATATACATATATATTACAGTATATATACATATACATATATATATATATATATATATATATATATATATATATATATATATATATATATACTGTAACCCCCACTTTACATATTTTTTGTCGATGCCCTTGTACATTATGCTATATGTGTGCGCATGCACACACACACACACACACACACACACACACACACACACACACATATATATATATATGTGTGTATATATGTGTGTGTGTTCTAAAATGGTAATCACCTAATAGTGAAGAAAAATATTTCTTGATTGCCTTATTTCATATATAAAAACAAATTCAAAGAAATGAAAATTGCATTAGTTATTCATTGACGCATTTAAGAGATTTGCGACATATACACAGAGGTGCCAAGTAATATCCTTAGGTTATCGATTTGGGGGAGTTAGACTAACTGACGCTTCCTCAGTTTATGGTATCAGATTTTTAATGGGAAAAACAAAAAAAAAATAATGTATATTTTTATTAGTAATTCTTCTTAAAGTAATAATAATAATAATAATAATAATAATAATAATAATAATAACTATATCAAAGCGAAAATTGATAAGACCCAACAAAATAGTAAATGTAGACTTTGTGGGAATAGAGATGAGGCTGTCAACCATATACTCTGCGAATGTAGCAAACTAGCACAACGAGAATACAAAACTAGACACGACTGGCTTGGGAATGTGATCCACTGGGAATTATGCAAAAAATTAAAATTTTGTCATACAACAAAATGGTATACGCATAAACCAGAATCTGTTCTTGAGAACGAAACGCATAACATTCTCTGGAACTTTGAAATAAAAACGGATCACCTTATCCCAGCAAGAAGACCAGACCTAGTGTTGATAAACAAAAAAGAAAGAACTTGTCAACTCGTGAATGTTGCAGTGCCAGCAGATCACAGGGTGAAGCTAAAGGAAAATGAAAAAATGGACAAATATCTAGACCTTGCCAGAGAACTGAAAAAGTTATGGAACATGAAAGTGAAAGTGATACCAATTGTGGTTAGTGCATTGGAACGGTCCCAAAAGGATTAGAAAAAGGCTTGGAAAGTTTGGATATCAAAGGAAGGATTGAAACCATTCAGAACACTGCACTGGTGCAATCTGCCAGAATACTCAGAAGAGTACTGGAGACCTGAGGAGACTTGCTCTCACTCAGACTCCAGTGAAAGACCATCAGCTAATACTGATGTGAAAACTCAAAAGGAGCACATAATAATAATAATAATAATAATAATAATAATAATAATAATAATAATAATAATAATAATAATAATAATAATAATAATTGCTAAAAAATTACCCAACCGAAACTCTTCAACTTTGATATTAGTCTCTAGTTAACAAGACAAAAATAAGATGGCGGAAACATCTGCACTAACTAATGTTCGCATTAAGGGTACGTATAAGTATGGTTATCGTTGAAGGAAATGGACTGTACGTCACGAGTTATATACTACACCAGGCTGTTTTTATTTCCTATAGCGCTAATTTACTTGGGAAAAGTATGCATTCAAATAATCTTTATAGTATGTGCCTACCATAAAAAGCATATTATAAGGTTATAATAATAACGGCTAACCCTAACCCCTAACCCTAAACCTATTTCACAATTTTAGAATATTTTAGAATTAAATAGATCCCTGATTTGTGTAAATTATGGATAAATTCTTTTTTAATTAATCTTAATTACTATATACAGCTTATGACTGAATTGCATTTCTTGAAAGTGAATATATGTGAAAAATAATTAGTTTCAATAAATTGCCTACTACTTATATCTATAAATATACTGTTACTGAGTAGGACAAATTCAAACCTGGTAGGCCACATACTATAACAGACTTAAAAAGGTAGGCCACATATTATAACGGCAGCGAATAATTATCTTCCAAAAATTGATGAGATTCCTCTCCGATGAAAATTGGATTTCTAGCTTTTGTTGCCATTAATAAAGAATATAAAGATATTTCAGCCACAAGGGAGATGCCGGGTAATTAATTCCATTAGCCTATAAGCAGCGTAAAATTGTACTTTTATTCATTTGGCAAACATTTTAAATTTTTAATGAATATCTAAATTGACAAATTAGCATAATCTGAGTAGCTGCTTTCAGAATGGGTATGATACGTGGATGGACTTTCTAAGTTTTACTATTAAGCAAATAATTCAAGAATTGCTTTTCAGAAATATTCTCTGCCTAGAAATTTAATTATAAAATGAGTCATAAACCTATATCAGAAAAAGGCCAAATAGGTATCTGGGTTTTAAATCGCTATTTTTATTCTAATTTCCCTAACTTTTTTGTACTATTTAAAAATGTTCCAATTTTTATGTTGCATACCTCTTTCCTTACTTACTTCTATTCTTCTTCTGGCGTCTTTGATATCTTAAGTTCTTCTCGAGTCTCTTCTAACATCTCTTCTAGCGTCTGGACTTCGTCTGGTGGTCGGTCGCACTTAACTCATTTCTTCTTCTAGATCAGTCTTGTTACCAAGACATTCACCAACCACAAAACCGTGTTATTTTCATAAGCTTTTATTTACTTAACTAAACATTTCATGTAACTAAACATAGCGTACGTACGCAGGTGAGTTCCAGTTAAGGCAGTACACCTTCTCTGCCTGACGTCCAAACTGAAACTAAGGACCCAACCAGGTCCAACGTGATTTCACGTATCTCGCGAGCTTTCTGTAATATTCCATGGAAAGTCCCGCCCGTGATATGAAAAGGGGCCATCCTTTAGAAATACAGGGATTGACAATAATCTTATGCACGGCATAGATTATGTAACATTTATATAGTAGATAAGCTATGCAAAAAGCGATGTCGTGCGTACAACACTAAACAGCATCTGATCATGAAGCTTCTGTTCTGGGGAGTGTGGAGTACCATTTTTATAACCATTACTCCCAGGTCCACTTTGAATTGGAGTGATAGTATCTGTTAGGTTCCGTCTATGGTCAAATAGATATCCAATAAATTATTCCTATTTGATAATTCTGTATGCAAAAATACTTTAAAAAAAACAACTACACCAAAAATGTAAATATGAAGATACAATTTTCGCATAAGATATCGCGTGGCAGGTTGGTATGCCGTTCAAATTAAAGAAACATTCATCATTCTTGGCTTTACCTGAACTTAAACATCCATGAATAACGTCTCCAATACATTGAGCTCTCTGTAGTGATTTAAAGATTCACTGTATTTATACATACTGGACCATACAATAATAATACAGTGTGTCTTAGATATCACATATAGAATCATCCCTTACTACAAAGTTGTGGATACCTAACACACACACACACATACACACATATATATATATGTATATATATATATGTATACACATGTATGTATATATGTATACACATGTATGTATGTATATATGTATATATATATTTATATTATGTGTATATATGTATATATATATATGTGTGTATTTGGCAACATTCTTTCATTTTACATGTTGAATTAAACAAAAGACACATATCCTGTTTAAGAATTTTATTTGTGATTTTAAAAGTTTTCTAGCCAACTTTTTAATATCTGGGTAGAATTCGTGGATTAGACCTCCAAAGTTCATGTCCCGAGTACTTTCGGCACTTCGAGGTGCCATCATCATGGGTTGATGTCTTACAGTCTTCAAATTATATTAATGGATGTGAGGCTGGAAGCAGGAAAATTGATGGGAAAGGTGCTATAGACATTTAAAAATGTGTGTACTGCATTGGAAATTAATTTTGTTTAAGGATGGTTTATATTGTTTTATGTACAAAGCTTCTAGTATTTGGAGTTTAGGTTTATTTTTTTCTTTGTGCAGAATGTGTGTATTTTCCGTTAGAATATTTCGGTAATTAGAGTGGGGGCATGAATGTAATTTTAGGTGTTGTGAAATGGAGCTATTATCTGCCAAATGGAGAGTTAGACGACGTGACAATTAATTCGGAACAACGTTACTGCAATCACGCCTGATAGTAAGGTAAAACTGATTATTTATTACACAAAATTCAAAACAACTAACCTCATTGTCCGCAACAATTCCTCTCCCCAGAGAAGTCGGCTTAATGAGACCAATGTAGTATACAGATGTAAATGTCCCTTAGGAGATTGCAGTCTCCCAGAAAAAGAAAATACCTACATCGGTTTTACCTCAACGACATTATCACGTCGTCTAACTCTCCATTTGACAGATAATAGCTTCATTTCACAACACCTAAAATTACATTCATACCCCACTCTATTTACTGAAATGTTCTAACTATACTAAGCTTAGAATAGATGTGGCACAAGGCCAGAAGTATGATCGCATAATGAGAATCGAACCCAGTAACAATGGTCTGAAATTTCAGCTTGCTAACCGTTACACCACATGAGGTGTCCTATATACATACATATAGTACCCATAATCAAAAATGTGCATTTTTTACTTTTGATTGGGATATTTTAATGTATCAGCAATTGTTGCATAATCTATGTGCAGCATAGATTATTGGCAGTACCCTGTAGGAGAATTCTGCGGGGTCAGTTTTTTTTTCATATCACGGAATGAAAAATC
>CM042143.1:17751298-17776298 GCA_023376005.1 Doryteuthis pealeii
TCTCTCTCTCTCTATTACACAAAAGTACTCTTGTGTATATACCCAACGCGGGTATATGGGCACGTAACAAAATAATCTCTTTCGGTAAGTTGTAATGGCAGCTAGTGCAAATAACCACCATTTTGGCAAGTGAATTAAATGTATTCACAGCTTCCTAGCCTGAACATTTTGAAGTTATTTTATGAATAAGTGCTAATTGATTATTATGACGATCTTATATAAATTCTTCAAAAAAGAAAAAAAAAAGGAAAATACATATGGCCGATATCCATTTGCTGCCATCCTCGGTGTGATAAAAGCTTCATTTTACAGATCGATTGTTCTTTTCAAGACAGATTTACTTAAACGGCAAAGAATATGTATATATTGATTGATCGACTTATGACAGTCTGTTCACATCTCTTTAAAAGCTGTTCATATCTTCCTTTGTGTGTTGCTGTTTAACTCCGGTTGTAAATATCCAAGTCTGTTAATATCTATCTATCTATCAATCAATGTCTATCAATCTTCTCATGTCTATTTAATTACGTAGCTAGAGTGTCGTTCATAAATACGAACACCCACCAAGCGAGTATTATGATTCAGGTCAAAAGCGTGGTAGGGGTAACACGAAGCCTAAATTTTATTTAGGTCTTGTTTTTCCGATGAAGGTATCATTAGGGATCGTGAACAGAACTTTCTCATTTATCAAAAGTGTTCTTGGTTTGGTTTGTGTTTGTTTTGTTTTACGGCATATCAACCTCAGTGGGTCATTTAATGCCGATAAAGTTTTGAAATAAATCAATTCTTAATGGATAATACATTTTTTTATAAATACATTTTTCTATTTAACCCAAAGATGGGACCCTAACAGGTACTACCACTCCGGGTCAGAGACGACCAGGGAGCAATGGTGATGAAGGGGTGCTCCACATTCCCCAAACCTCCAAAACTGGAACTTCATCATCAGATAGAGTTTAACGTCATTCCCAGGACATGTACACCCGCAGCCACCGCCTTCTAGCACCCATCTGATAAAAAGGGGCTGGGGATTGCCATAAAGGTAATAGGGTTGGGAAATTCATATAGATGCTAGGGCTTGAGGTGACCAGCCGATTGATCGGAGGGGGCCTTTCCGACCGCCCGTCTAGCCCAAGATAGGGCCAAAGTGGAGTATTGCATGTCATGAACTGATCATCCACCTGAACTCTATCCGTAAGCATCACGGGTCGCCACCCATGGCCAACAGGTGACCCCATTGGGGGAGTCTTACCCCTCTGCAGAGGTGCAGTCGGTGCATTCTAACGTCCCAGCAGACAGGGCGTCAGAAGTGTTCTCATTCCGCAGTGAGACCTGCATCAGAAAAATAAGGTGTAAAACAAAGCTCGATTTCGGGTTAGTCTGACGGCGCTTTTAAGTCTGGACTAAAAATACAGAAATGATTTTCTTTTAGATAAAGATATTTTAATTTTATTTCTAGTGAGAAAATAATACAAAAAAATGACAAATAGTTTTTATTAGTTACCAAATTGTATATCTCTGAAATTCTGAAGCTAAAAACCTGAATATGTAGCAGTTCTAAAACATATATATATATATATATATATATATATATATATATATATATATATATATATATATATATATTATATATATATATATATATATATAACAGTCATCAACGCATAAGATGCTTCTGTATTCCTCCAAAAACAGGACAGAAGTTAAATCCAAATAATTTTAACAATTTTTAAAGCTGTTTGCCTTAACTGAACGTTTCAGAATCTGACATCACGCACCCCCACCCCCATATACATATAATATATATATATATATATATATATATTATTTGTGTGTGCAATTATAATTTTAGTTATAATTTCAATGTTGTTGAGACTGCTAATAAATGGTTCTCAATATCAACCGTTTTGATTGCTTAATTTTCCATTAGAAATATATTCTTGGTATATTTGTTTTAGAATAGAATTAACATTTTATACGAGATATTGTGACGGTTATACTTATGGGCGATACTATAACTCTTATTTACTGCTTCACAGCAAAATAAGTTTTTGATCTATCTTCAAACACTTCGTTTGTCTTTAGAAAAAAAAAAGAAAAAAAAAGTTACTGCATTTAAGTAGGCACGAACCTCTTTCTTCGATTCTACTTAATTCCCGAAATGCGTACGCGACAAATGCAGAAGTATCTCAACCATAAACTATTTCAAATCGGTCATATTTTCTCAAGCAATCTAGCACTGTTAATTAAGTATTTGTATGTGAACACCTGCCTCAACATATTGGTTGATATGATGGTCTCGCGTGTTAACATCGATTTTACATTCGTAGGTGAATTAGTTTTCCGCACATTTTTGGCTTTGTCAATTTAAATTTATATCAACTGAAAGAACTCGTAAAATGTCTATGGATCGTCTTTGATGTTTAAAAATAGTGCAAAAATTAATTGATATATTTTGATAAAATATATAAGTTCTAATTACTATACTTCTGAAAGCAATAATGGTACCATTATAGTATGTGGCATACGTTTTGATATCATGATACGATCTCATGTCTCTAGTACCTATTTGATTGCCTCAACCCTATTGCCCTTATGGCAGGCCTCAACCCTTTTTATCATATATCTGGCTCGAAGGCGGTGGCTGAGGGTCTTCATGTCCTGGGAATGATGTTAAACTATCTGATGGTGAGTTTTTAGCTCTGTATAGGTAAGATGGATATATTTAAAAAAAATGTTCGTACTGGAAAAGAACTAC
Source organism: Doryteuthis pealeii (assembly GCA_023376005.1). Lineage (NCBI taxonomy): Eukaryota > Metazoa > Mollusca > Cephalopoda > Myopsida > Loliginidae > Doryteuthis > Doryteuthis pealeii. The sequence continues at coordinate 17,754,057 of CM042143.1, forward strand.
CCTCTGAGCGGAGTAAAAAATAGGTTTTGCCACACTTTTTCGTAAAAAAATTTAAACAGATCTTCGAAATCTTATATTCGTTTAATTATAATAAAAAAATTGGTTTTGCTGTCAAAATTAAAATAACTATATTTCCTTTTTAATAAAACCAAGTTTCTAACAGTTACATTAAAATTAATTCAAATATTGAAGGTTGTTTTCGGGGGGGGGGAGTTTTTGAGTTTTTGTGTATATAAGGCGTGCATCAATGAGACACTTCTATTTATAGACTTGCCTATAAGCACGTGACCTGGGAAGCATTCCTGTTGTCCAATCACTGCAGTGCTGCTGCTGCTGCTGTTGTTGTATTTATACTAGCCTGATTCTTAATCTTAGCTCATTAACACTTGGATCATCTAGGACGTCGGACCTAAAGGACACTATCCCACAAGGACTTATTGATTTACTTACTTATTTACTTTAAGTTCTTTTACAACTGGAACCAAGGATGGCGCCCAGTTACTCAACAGGGGTTAAAACCGTTCTGTTTTGATTATTGTTTATCGTAAAATAACATTTTCAGACAAGCGATACTCAAAGCATCACTTTTTTTTTCACTGTATAATAAAATATTTTATATAGAACATTATATGACTATTTCTTGTTTGTAAATAATTTTCTCGTAAAACTCTATAAATTAGAAAACTTTAAATATATATAAAAAATAAAACAAACTATGTATAAATCAAACTGGTTTTAATAAATGATGCGGACCGTTTAACTATAAATCAAATACTCACTGATAAACTTGTGCATTTCCCGAAGTAATTGTGACGCAAGCAGGGACTTTGGTTACAGACAGACACCGAATCTCGATTATGATGAGGTTCGATGCGTGTTGGGTAAATTAAAAAAAAACTTTTGAGAACCTACTACAGAAAAATGAAACCAAAAATGAACGATGAACACAATTCCCTAACCTCTAGGCATAAAATGAGTCCTTGAAAGTTTTATATACCATTAAAATCAATCTATCATGGCAAATTCGCCAATGTTTCCAAATGTTTTTGTCATCTTGTGAATTGAATAGGTTGTTTTAAACCATTTTTTATTTGGAGAAATATGATTTAAAGCGGTTCTCAACCGGGGGCCAAAAGATATTTCTGGATCAAGTCAAGCAAAAAATATTTAATCATAAAAATACAAAAAGACATTTAGACTATGAATATACTATTGTAATGTACTATTCTATGGATTATTTAAACAGTATCTTCATCTTTACTTATACTGGTATGTATTAATTAGATGAGGCTTGATATGAATAATTTTGATATTTCGGACTGTTGTCCTCAGCTTTATTGAATATCTATCTATTAATAATGGAGATTTGCTTCCGGTTTTTGTCTGTAACAAAAACGACGTCACTGATTACGTCACACTACCTAAAACGTGATAACGTAGAATGAATACATTCAAAATTTGAACACGCAATGTTAGACAGTCCTCATTGAGTTTTTTTTTAAACAAGTTTTAATAAATACATACCTGGTATTATCTATCTATATATAGTTTGTTTTATTTTAATATATATTCAAAGTTATCAGAACTAAGTTTCCATTTCAATTTTTTAATATTTTTTACTCCTTTAATAAATTTATTTTATTTTCTACTCCTTTAATAAATTTGATGATTTTACTTTACTTATGATACAAACTCTCTGATATTAAATTTTCAAATCCCAATATTTATTTTACGTCGCCCAGAGGGCGATTTTTTATTTTGCTAGTAAATATAATGTTCAGGACACAGTAACCTCAAGCTCTGTTTAGTTGTTGTTTTTAATTAACTTAAAATTAGTTATTTTCAGTCTGAAGATATTTTTTTTAAGGTAATTAAAAAAAATCATCTGAAAAAAGCTCGAGGTTACCGTTGCCTGAACGTTATATTTACTAGCAAATATATGTCACCCTCCGGGTGCAAGTATTTAAGTTTTAATGCAATAAAATATCATATCAAATTAGAACGACTAATGAAGCTAAATAAGAATGCAGATAAAAATTTGAAACAGAGGGGGGTATAATCGAAAAACAGAACAACTGAAACTTACTCTTCCATCACTTCCGTCTTTCATTACTAAATTTTCCTAATTTAACTATTTAGCTTAAGTAGCAAGTCAAGAACAAAATTACAATTACAGTTATTTCTTCTTGTTAATATATTTCGTTTAAGATTTATACCCGAGATTTTTAGTCATATTCAGTAAGATAAAACCAAACAATTAGAAATCAATAATACTAAGCACATATTTTATAAAATCAAATTTCTGATATTTCATGGTATTGTAACGTAGCGGCGTCGTCACAGTACCAAATATATATATTTGTTACGTACTTCTCTTCTGGCCGGCTTGGTACTTCTATCATCTATCTTCTATCTTGGTCTGGTCTTTCTTATCTGGGTTCCGTGTCTGGCTCTGTTGGGGAGCGTTCCTTATCAGAAGCCTTGTGTCATTGTTAGCTTTTAGTAATAACAACAAGACTTCGATTTACTTTTGATGTTACTTTATTCCAGAACCCCAGACCAGACAATGCGCGCGGAGAGTCACATCTTGCTAGCTTAGCTTCTAACTTCTAACTCTCAACTGACTAACTGCAACTAACTGTGCAACTAACTGAGTTGCTTACACCTTAAACCGGAAGGGCTTCTATTGACTTCCGTTCTCACGTTCCATCCCCAGAACGCAAGATGAGAGTGAGGTCAAGCATTGTCACTCACTCTCAAGGCCATCAGCTGTACTGATCGCCATAAGGATTTCTATACTACCTTAAAAAGTAATAGGGATCCAATTAATATGTAACAGTATTACTATGTAGATAAGGCCAACAGTATTAACGTAAAACAATTTTAGTAGTAATTGAGTTTTAGATAAATAAAGTCACGGCGAATGTAACGTAAATAACTAAGGGAATTGTGACTTGCGTAGTAATATAGTTTCGGTTATAAACAGAAAATACACACAATCTCCATTATAATAAGATATACAATAAATATGAGGACAACAGTCCGAAATTCGAAAATTATTCATATCAAGCCTAGAGTAAAATAGGAATCAAAAGGATCCATAGGTGAAAAAAAGGGTTAAAACCACTGATTTAAATATTGGCTCAAGAATTTCCTATCAGCAACGAAACATTGCGTCCTGACAACTCAGAATGTATATGTTCGCTTACTGCTTTTCCACTTTTAGATCAATATCCACCTTCCCAACCAGCTCCACGTTCTATACAAGTGATTTATGACTTATCAGGCGACCAAACGAGATGACCCACTGCTAATTCCTATTTCAAGTTTTTCTTGTTGTTGTTGTTGTTTTTAATCTCCTTCGTGTACATTTGTCTCGCTATAGTTTTGCAAATCCACTCATCTATACAGATATATTGTAATGTCTGGCAAAACGAGTTTTCCTTTTTTCTTTTTTTCTCTTTAAAGCTTCTAAAATACTTTTATTTCTTCTCAGCTTGAGTCATTAATAAGTCACGGGGGGATAATGGCGAGGTAACGTTTGTTTGGATTCCCCTGCCGATTTTGTTTGGTAGTAATCGATTCTTATCGATTCTTTTTTCTTTTTCTTTCTTTTTTTCGCGTCCACAAGTGGCTGCACGCGTTAGTCCTATAACAGCTTCTGTGAAACCTCTAATCGTCTGTTTTGGCTTTTCCTTTGAGAATGGGATGTCGGTTATTTATTTGAAGTCTGCCATATTCTGTTTGGTGCTTAAGGCATTTGCAATATTTTCCTGACCTGGTTATTAGGATGTGAACTCAATATTTGGCGGCTGACGGAATATTGATCTGCATTTTTCCTAATATACTTGAACTTTGCCAAACACTTTTTTCGCTTTTTTTTTTTTTTCAATTCTTTGCGTATTCGCTTGATTTTTGATTCTTCAAGTAATTCTCAGACATATTTTCTTTTTTTTACCTCTACGTCACCTGTGTGGTCTTTACTATTTTTATATATCTCTCTTCAGTATTTCTGAGCATTTATTTATTTTATATGTACAATTGTACCTTGACTGACGAGACTCTTTCCTCTCGTAACTCAATTTACTCGTATATTAAATCAATTTTACACACTGAAATTTACTGAAATACCATTAATGCGTCCCAGCCCTCGTCCAAAAAACATCCTCATTTTTGTTATGTTTTTGAGATGAAAAACAAAAATATACACTGTATTGTATAAAAAACGTTTTACATATATTTCTCATACAGAATTTTCTTTGGTGCAATAGATTTTGAAACTGAAATGTTTTTAGTGATTTTATACACATAAGCGTATCAGAAGCTGGCTCATACCTAAAATCTTAGCTTTCAACACAAAGCAAGAATGACAGCTCGAAAAAAAAACTCCTAATTTGGGACACTTGTCGGTGCCGTTTTAGTATGTGGCCTACCTTTTTGATTCTGTTACAGTATGTGGCCTACCCGGTTTGAATGTGTCCTACCTCAGTAAGAGTATATTTATAGATATAAGTAGTAGGCAATTTATTGAAATTCTAAAAGCAGCTACTCAGATTATGCTAATTTGTCAATTTAGATATTCATTAAAAATTTAAAATGTTTGCCAAATGAATAAAAGTACAATTTTACGCTGCTTATAGGCTAATGGAATTAATTACCCGGCATCTCCCTTGTGGCTGAAATATCTTTATATTCTTTATTAATGGCAACAAAAGCTAGAAATCCAATTTTCATCGGAGAGGAATCTCATCAATTTTTGGAAGATAATTGTTCGGTGCCGTTATAATATGTGGCCTACCTTTTTAAGTCTGTTATAGTATGTGGCCTACCAGGTTTGAATGTGTCCTACCTCAGTAAGAGTATATTTATAGATATAAGTAGTATAAATTTATTGAAACTAATTATTTTTCATATATATTCAATTTCAACAAATGCAATTCAGTCATAAGCTGTATATAGTAATTAAGAATAATTAAAAAAGAATTTATCCATAATTTACATGAATCAAAAATCTATTTAAAATATTTAAAATTGGGAAATAGGATTAGGGTTAGGTTAGGTTTATCAGTATTATTATAAACTTATAATATGCTTTTTATGGTAGGACGCATACTATTTGAGAGACATGATTTCGTAGGCCACATTCAAAAGGTAGGCCACATACTATAATGGTACCAATTCCTCTTTTGATATGGTATAAATTTACGCCGTCGTAATTCTACTAATGTCATCTACATTCTACAACTTACTCCTGAGATGAATCAGAGATCTATTTCATTCTAAAAATATTCTAAAATTCTGAAATGGTTTAGGGTTAGCAGTTATTATTATTACCTTATGCTTTTTATGGTAGGCCACATACTATAAGAGAAACATGATTTCGTTGGCCACATTCAAAAGGTTGGCCACATAATGGCCACATAATGGTACCCACTAGTCAATCAAGGTATCACTATATATAAACACCGAGGATATTAACATCAATTAGTTCATCTTATTTCATTTTAGATAACTTTGTATAGACACGCCCTGTTGATGCAGGGCTAGTCTATTAATTAGAATACTTTTCCTGTATCCCCTGAAGAAGGCTCCAGTGAGCTTCGGCCACTGGACCGGAGAGTGTTAAATTAATAGCGTCGATCCCAGAGGGCTATCCATCCAGGCAATACCTGCCCTTTGGGGCAGAGCTGGGTTTATTGCCCAGCGCCTGAGGCGCCCCCTTGAGGGGGAATGCCGATGGGATCGACGCAATTTTTGTTCTCTCCCACCCATTAGCTTCGGCTTGTGGGTGGGCCCATGTTAAAACGGGGCCTTGTGCCCAGTCCATACAAGTGGGGTATGAGACAAATAAACCCTGAAGAAGGCTATGACCCCCCACCACTTCCAGAAATTATTCATATAAAAAAGAATTTTATTTCCTTGGAGTTCAGTATACTCATAAATGTGAAAGGATATATCCATATATTTCCTTGGTATGGGCGCTTCTCGTAGGGTAATGGTTAGCAAAGTAGACTGGCAAACCATGACTAGTGAGTTCGAGCCTCACTGGGTGCCCATACATTCGGCCTTGTGCCACATATAAGCAAAGCGTAATAAATAACTATATGTCCTGGGTAAGTTGGGGCTCTATATGTTTGTATACTCTGTATATAGTGGCGCGTGGCATAATGGTTAGAATTGTAGGAAATGGACATGTCGACCCGAGTTCAAATCCTAGACAAGGCTGTATGCATTTCACATAGTGCTAATACACTTGGAAAGGTATGAATCCACATATTCTCCCTCCAGCTATGGATAAATTGTAGGTCAGATTGGGCTCTTTAACTTAGATAGGTAACCAGCCTAGGAGAAGGTAAACTCTGAATTTGAAAATACTGAGGTCAGTCGTTGATTGGGTTTGTAGCATTCCTTGTGCACCAATTATTTCCTATAGACTGTGCCAAAAAGTGGGATGGTCCAACACAAGCCTTCACCACTATAAACAAAAATTGTACGTCGTAATCGTCGGAATCGACAAGAGAATCCATTTTCCATTTAATATTCTGTATTTACACAGCTTACTATGATAAATGGCGGAAATATTGAAAGAGAGATTGTGATACGTCAAATAGTGTTGTGAGGTTTTAAGGGGTCAAATAAGAACAAAACGATGGGTAACAAATGTAGAACAATGTATTAACAGAAAGTAGACAAATACAATAGAGAGATGTGGAAATTACGTCCGACGAACAGAGTTATTGGCACTCGCATTGGCTTACTGCTAAGCCACAATTATCCCTGTTATTTATAATAACCTGTCGGCGCATTCCATTAGTCTTATATGGTGTATCACCTATAACAAATAGTATCAGATATCAAAGCTCGATCACATATTTCAAAATCTTTTTTTTTTATTCGCTGATCCTAAGAATTGCTTTGTACTGTATATGACCAAATGGTGATAATATGAAGTGTGAAAGGGAAGTTAACTTGACTGCGACAAAATTGTAAGCGATTTACAAATCCAGTCAGGCGATTGCATCCACTTGGAAAAGGTATGAACCCAATAATACCCACAGTTAGGGGTTAATATAGGGCCGGGTTAGATCAGTCGGTAGAGCGCTCGGCTAGAAACCTCATGGTTTCTAGTTCAATTCCGGTCCTCGCCAACTCAGCATATGAGTAGCACAGGGATCTGTGCGGTAAAGTAAGGAGCTGATGGTAGGTGTGGCGCTCCACCTCAGATGCCAAAAAACAATCTCCTTGGTCTAGCGCTATTGAAAAGGGGATAGACTCCCTCGCTGATTGGCTGATACCGACTTTAGGCCGCCCCGACGACTTTACTTACTTTGTAACACTGCTGTTCTTCTAGGAAGATGGCTTTGGAATTAAATAACCCATGAAGATTGATATTCCAAGTAAAAATACTACAGAGGCAAAAGTTTGTGGGTAATTTTTTTTATAATTGTGCTTGTCACTTAGCAGAGATACTGATTTTTAAAATGAGTCTGTTTTTTTCATTTTGTTGAGCTCAGAACACACTGACTGCAGAGGTTTTCATTCTCCATTTTACATTTTTCTATATCTATGATTTTCTAATGCTTCTTCTTTTTTCATTTCTTCTCTTTTCCTTCCTTTCTCTTTTCTTCTTTCTTTCTCTCTTTCTCTTTCTTTCTTTCTTTCTTCCTTTATTTTTCTTTCTTTATTCCCACCTTCAATTCTCTTTCTTTCTTTCTTCTTTCTTTCCGTTCTCTTTATTTCTTTCTTCCTTTCATGCTCCTTCTTTCTTTCTTTCTTCCGTTCTCCTTATTTCTTCTTTCTGTTCCCCATTTTTCTTCCTTCCGTATTCTTACTTTCTTCCTTGCTTTTTTCCTTTGCTCCTCATTTATTATTCCCTTTTCCCCTCCACTTTCCATTATTTCTTAAATCAGTTTGTATGGAAGACCGATGTGACCAACAATTTATATCCAAAACATATTCCCGCCTTGTCGGCTGGGGTGTTAGAATGCACCGACTGCACCTCTGCAGGGGGTAAGACTCCCCCAATGGGGCCACCTGTTTGCCGTGGGTGGCGACCCGTGATGCTTAAGGATAGAGCCCAGGTGGATGAGCAGTTCATGACATGCAATACTCCACTTTGGCCCTATCTTGGGCTAGATGGGCGGTCGGAGAGGCCCCCTCCGATCAATCGGCTGGTCACGTCAAGCCCTAGCACCTATATGATTTTCCCAATCCTATTGTCCTTATGGCAAGCCCCAACCCCTTTTTATCATATGGGTACTAGAAGACGGTGGCTGCGGGTCTACATGTCCTGGGAATGACGTTAAACTCTATATGATGGTGAGGTTCCAGTTTTGGAGGTTTGGGGAATGTGGAGTACCCCATTCATCACCATTGCTCCCTGGTCCACTCTGACCTGGAGTTGTAGTAACTGTTAGGGTCCCATCTATGGGTTAAATAGAAAAATGTATTTATAAAAAAATTGTATTATCCATTAAGAATTGATTTATTTCAAAACTTTATCGGCATTAAATGATCCACTGAAGTTGATATGCCGTAAAACAAACCAAACCAAACCACACCAAAACATATTCAAAATAATTTTGATTTTGACCGAAAAGAAGAAAAAGAAGCCAGACATCGGTTTTTATAGGTATTCTTATTAGTAGAGGTAAACGCATTGTAGTTGGAAATTACATCTCAAACAGTACTCTGTGAAAATGTGATACTATCATCAACAGTGAGTAATTCTTTGACAAAAGCAATTGATACTAGGGACATTAATTAGATTAGGCCGTTAGACTGGGAAATGTTACAAGAACACTCCAATAAAGAGCATTCCTCTCAAGTGTCTACTATGAGATATCAAAAGTGTTTGACTGCTCAGCTTTTGATGCATCCTATGAAGTTTAAGGTTTTTTTGTGTCCTTTTAGTGTCATTAATGGCATGAAAAACAGACAAGACTGCTTTTATTTACATAAAAGCGGGAAGAGGTTTTTCCTTTCTTTCTTTTTTCCTTTAGAATAACACCAGAAATGTCTGCAAAGATTCCTAAAGACAAACCCAGGCTCCGACGTCCGAATTCGCTCTGACAAAGAGCTGCACTTAAGCATTGACCCTCAAATCATTACAAGAACACGCTAGGTTATGACACCACAAGACATAACATTTCACTCAGTAGAAAACGGAGATGGAAGATATAAATTTCGTCTTGTTGTTCGTGATAACTGCAATGTGATGTCGGTTTCAATCTTTGACTGTTATTTATTATTTTATTTTTTATTTTTCAAGGAATATCTGTAACAATTGTGAGAAACGGAATCTGTAAAAAAAAAAAAATTCTAAAAATGTCAGACTCTAGCTGAGGTTGTTAATTTTCCCCGCCTTCATTTAAATATGGAATGACCGGGCTGCAGAACTTGTAATTTTAAGAGGAGGTCTCGGTATTCGGCCAAAAAAGAAAATGAATAATAATAATAATAATAATAATAATAATAATAATAATGGATTTAACAGACGGATCACCTAATCTCCGGATACCAGAAAATCATTAAAGTCGTTTACTTTTCGGTTGGTTAAGTAAGAGGAGCGCAGTAAATTTCACTGAAAGAAAAATAAATAAATAATATAAAAAATAATATTTCAAAGTTTAATACTACTGAAGCGATATGGACTTGTGTCAAAAAGGTTATCTTCCCTTGCCGCTAAGGTTTTTAGGGCACCTCGTGACACTACTAACTAGGTATTTAAACAGCAGCCCAGGATATATTATATTTTTTCATGAAGGCAAGTACAATGCATGTATCGCATAAAATTCGATACTTTTTTAAAATAGAAATGAACTTGACAAGTGTAATCCCAGCAAAGGATCGCTCGGTGTGTAGAACATCGTACAGACTGTTTCGTCTTTATTAAAACAGTCTGCACTTTATTGAAACAGTCTGTACGATGTTCTACACACCGAGCGATCCTTTGCTGGGATTACACTTGTCAACTTCATTTTCTATTAAAAAAAAGTATCGAATTTTATGCGATACATGCATTGTAATTGCCTTCAACCAAAAATATAATATATACTTTATCAACAATGCTTCTAAAAAACAAGCATCCAAAAATCTTATTAGCAGCCCAGGAATTTCTCTCTTTTTTCCCATTTGGTCTATCATCCACAAAAATAGAATAGACTCGTGGTATCTCTGTTCATTAAGTGTGTGTGGAGGGGCTTGTCCCCCAACTATCAGTACGTGACTCTCATATACTTTATGAATTCTTAGTACTGTCAAAGGACTTTAGTCCAATCTGTTTGTATCTTGTCATGTATGCCATTCTCAATGTGCTCAGACAATAAAGCCTGTATGGTTATTATGTTGTACTTCTTTGTCCGTATTACTTTATGTATATATGCACGTTGGAAGGTTACTTTGGGCCATCTAACGTATTATAATTACCTATTCAAAACTTATACTACTAATGTTTAAGTTATCATGATCGGTTTGTTTAGAATATTTTTTGTCATTGATATTAGTATTATCTGCGTTATTCGGACTATTGTCCCCATCTTCATTGTTATTTGTACAACGTTTCGGCCGATATACCCTCCGGCCTTCTTCGGGTATTTCTTGTCGGACTCGGGAACTTTCTCGGACTTGGGAACCTTCTCGGACACGGGAACCTTCTTTTCGAACTCGGGAACTTTCTTGTCGTATTCGGGAGCCATCACGGAACTTTGAACCTAACCCTTTATTTAGTCCATGGGGGTATCCTGTTCTCATTCCGCTAACCATAGCTGGGGTAGGAGTTGTGTTAATTAATTATTTTTCTAACTGCTTTCACTCAGGATTGAACTTGGGTTCCAGAGATAACTGTCATGTGAAGGTTCCCGAGTCCGACAAGAAATATCTGAAGAAGGCCGGAAGGTATATCGGCCGAAACGTTGTACAAATAACAACGAAGATGGGGACAATAGTCCGAATAACGCAGATAATACTAATCTTCAAACCTCATCTCAAACATTCAGAGAAATAGTCATTGATATTATTTGGCAATTCAATTTGAAGTGTTGCTTTGATGCTACTAATATTTCTTTAAATTAAGTGATAAATGAACGTTTAATTAAATAAACTAAATAACTATAATCATCTTGTTTAACTAAACTAACCTTTAATAAATAAATAACCTTTAATAACTAATCATCTTTAATAACGAACTTTTATCTATAACTTTTTGTCTATAACTTTTAAAATAACTTTTATAATAATAATAATAGATTCACTTTTATTCATCTTTATAACTTTTATAATGACTTTTATAATAACTTTTATCAATATTTAATTAGTAACCTTTAATAAATAATCATCTTGTTTAACTAAATAATCTAACCTTTAAATGAACGTTTGTTTAGATTATTTTTCGTCATTGATATCATTTGGGAATTCAATTTGAATTGTTGCTTTGATGCTATTAATATTTTTTGAAATGAGAGAAAAAGTTTGTTTTTATTTATGACCGTTATTTTATATCGATTCGTACATTCACCAGTGTGATTAAGGAAGTAAGAATTTGACGGAGGTTTTGATATGAAGAGTAGTAAGATTCTACCTATTAGTTGAGTAAGAAATAAGAAATAAGAAATAAGAAATGTATTTATCAATAGTAGGTACAAGTTATAAAGAATAAGTAAAAGAAAAACTTAATTTTTGTTAAACTACTATTGAAGGGAGGCCATGCCCAATAGCGTGAAGCTAAGCCCATGGACATGACTACCCTTGGACGCTCACAAGAAACGATATAAGAAACACCAGATAACACAAACACATAGATATATATCATGAGATAAATTAGCCGTGTGAGAATCTAAATGCAAATCTGTTGTTTATAAGCGGCAATAAAATGCTTTTTCAAAAGTTTTTTTAAGGACAAAATAATTTACCGAAACAAGCTTCACCTTTTCCTCCTTTTCTTCATCAAACAATACCGACTGAACTGTGTTCCAAGAATTAAGTGCATTAAAACGAATCGAATTATGCCAAAAACTAACCGTGTTGATGATAGGGAAATTAAACAAACCAGTTTGGTCAGCACGAGTGACCTGAGCATGGGTGAAGTCAACTGCAAAAGCATTCTGAACAGAAACAGGCATTTTATCGTGGAACAGTTCATGTATGAACAAAATATTTTCACAATGGACCATATCAGAAAATTTGAGAATCTACAAATTTGCATACAGGTTGTTAGATGATGTCCTAGGAGGCACAAAGGACATAAGTCTCACCGCAAAATTTGAGTAAGGCATCTAATGATAAGAGGTTTCTATTTATTTAAGATTTTATGAGAATTGGATCTATAATCCTCAGAGAAAGTTTCTAAAACCATTAGCAAGATCGTGTTTCACTGAATGGACAACGAATTTGACTATTGTAATCGTAACACAAGACACTACGTGAATCCTTCTCTCTGTACCTTCTCACTCCCACCCCCATACACAATGTATATGTATTTGGGTACTCACCCAAATTGACTAGCATTATAATTCGAGTAAAGAGACAGTATTTGTATAAGAAATACCTAATATATGTTATCAAAACTAACGAGTAATTATCTTTGATATTTTTAATTTAAAATTTAAATTAAAATATGCGTAGGTGAATGCGCCCTTTGTGCAATGGTTACTATCGTAAGCAATGGACAGTATCCTTTTCTTACTTTTTGGTGTCAGTACTTATCATACCAATACCCAAATTTCTCTGGTTGTGCCATTTTGATATCCCCCAAAAAGTTGAAAATCGACCTACCCTAATAGGCACTGCAAAATCCTGGCCGAGACCTCATTTTACATAGCACTAATACGCGTGGGAACGTTATGAATCCAACTATTCTTCCTTCAGCTGCGGGTAAATAGTAGGACTGACTGGGATTTTTAACCTTGGTATAGCTACCGGTCTAGGAGAAACTCCGAATTCAAACCTATCAAATTCCTTCTTCAAATGATCTTGTGGCGACTCCTGTTTGTGTAGTGGTGTCTGGTAAATATATATATTTAATCGGCTGATCACATCCTAGTATTTATATGATTGTCCTTTTTATATTTTTAACATATTTCTTTTCTTTACTTTTTGTTTCCTTATCACTTTTTTCTTTCTTTCTCTCTTTCTTTCCCCTGTACCAGGACTATTTCTTTCTTTCTTTCTTTCTTTTCTTTCTTTTTAACAGATTTCCTTTCTTTTCTTTTTTTTTTTCTTTATTTCTTTGTTTCATTTTACATTGGATGAAATGAAATGTCACAAATAAGAAATCTGCAATTAAGCGACACAAGATGAACTGGATTTACATTTTTGCATTGCATTTTAAACAATTTGGACGATCTCATTTTTAACCAGAGGGTGTTGCAGGATGATAACGGACGGATGATTTAAAAACACTGGTATTGATATTACCAAATTACAATTTGCAGAAGTTCGATATCCTAACAGTTAAAATCGACCATTCTTGGGGTCTAATCGTCGCCTCCATTTGAGACTCACCAAGTTTAATTAGTCACACATTTTAATGTTACATACTTTCTGTAATATGCACTGGTGAGCAATCAGATAATGTTTAAAATAATATTTCAAGATCTAACGAACTAAGAAATAAAAGTAAACTTTGCAAAAATGTATTTCTTGCGTAAGTATTACACGAGAGGCATAAAATGGATTAGAAGTGCCTTGAGCAAATCCAAATGGAAAAATGGCGCCCTAAGCAAATGGAAAAAAGGCTCCCCCTTGTAAGTATTTAAAAAAGAAAAATCTGTCAGAATTCGCAAACTGGCGCCACTCACCAAATTTGACGCCAAGGTTATTCGCTTCATCTGTTCCGCTCTCGTCATTCTATATTTTTGTCGATAATGAGAAAATGGCCTTCCTCATAAAAAAGTATAAATAAATAAATAAATAAAAGTATGTATATTTTTACTATAAGCAACATCGAAAGATACATATCACCTGAGCGTATTATTATCATATTTCCAATCTTTATAATGCAGTATATTTTCACAATAAATTATTTTTTAATAAATCTGTGTATTCTTCTGATAGAGTTCTTGCTTTAGAGTAAACCTGCTATTATATATACTAGCAAATTTATGCACCCTCCGGGTGCAAGTATTTAAGTTTTAATGTAATAAAATATTGTATTAAATTAGAAAGGCTAATGAAACTAAATAAGAATATAGATAAAAATATTTGAAACAGAGGGAGTATAATAAAAGATTTGAAACAGAGGGAGTATAATAAAAGATTGGAAACAGAGGGAGTATAATAAAAATAGAAACAACTGAAACTTACTCTTCCATCACTCTCGTCTTTCATTGTTATTTTTTCTAATTTAAGTATTTAGTTATAAGAGGAAGTAAAGAATAAAATGACAGTTATTTTATCTTGTTAATGGATTTCATTTAAGATTCATTGAAGAGATTTTTGCTTATATTCATTAACATAAAACCAAACAGTTAGAAATCAATAATACTAAGCACATATTTATTAAATTCGATTTTTTAATATTAATATGCAAATTAGCATTACCGTTCACACTGTAAACCGCTATTTTGTTGTATATATAAATATAATTGCATGCTGTCAGTATGTAGACATAGTTAACAGTATTAATAATGTAAGACAATTTTATTAATAATTGAGGTTTAGATAAAAATAAAATCATGGAGAATGTGATGTCAATAACTAAGAGAATTGTGACTTGTATAGTAATATAGTTTCGGTTACAGACCGATAAACCCACAATCTCCATTATAATAAGATCGGAGGGAACCGGGTTAACTCAGTCGGCAGAGCATCCGCCTAGGAATAGCAAGATCCCGGGTTCCATAGCGGCCCTCCATGAGTAACGCAGCTTGGATCTGAGCAATAAAGTGGGGTGCTGATGGTATGTGTAGCGCTCCATCTCAGACACAAAAATTATATCCCTAGTCTAACGCTAGTGAAAATAGGATAGACTCCGTCGCTGTCCGTCTGATGACGACAGTAGGGCACCCCCGCTGACTTGCATACATAGATTGCTCACACTACTCATTTGCTTTCACCAAAATGGTCGGGACTCCCCGACTATCTATGATGTTGAGCACTACTTACTTATAAATATAGCACTATAACTATAACTATATATATATATATATATATATATATATATATATATATATATATGAGTAAGAAAAGGTGGAATGAAAACATCACACAATGCTGTTAAAGAAGAAAACAATTTATAATATAATCATAGCTGATACTGATCAATATTTCGATTTTACAAAAATCATCATCAGAGCTCATTCACTCCCGTAGTTGTTTGGGTCGGAGAGGAAAGTCAAAATGAGTTTACAAAACAAAAAACCTCAATACTGCAAAAAACGAAAGACGTTACAATATTCACCAACGTGGGCATTTCGCGCCATATATATGTCGGGCATGTCTCAGGTATATCTTTTGTCAACAAATGTAGCGAATTTTTGAGATGTTGGCAACAAGACGAAACAATTTAAACGGAAGGGGATGGGTGTCATTCCACCTTTTCTTACTCATATTGTCGGATTCATTTCCTTTCTTTTAACTTATATTATATATATATATATATATATATAATATATATATATATATATATATATATTATGCTTATTCTGACTTGTATATGCATGTTTATTTTGGTCGAAGGTTTTCCTTTAAGCATATTCCATCGATTTTTTTTTAGTCTTGGAAAACTTTAGACGTTCGTAATAGCTTACCGCTTGCCAGAGGCCATAATTCATTTGCTAAATCACTTCGCCAAATTCCTCTTGCTTCTTTTGGTTGCTTGCAACACCAAAGTTAGGATGATATAAAGTTTTCCAGTCTGATTTTTATTTCTTTAGTCAAGTTCCAAACTTGCCTGCCCATAATACACTTTATCTATAGATAATTATCGAATTTTTACCCTGTGATATGAACTGATAGTAAGAGGAAGCACCAAAGTAATGAATAGTTCAATATTATAGGTTGCCGTTATATTCATATCCTCACCAGCTATAAATAAATGGGTTTTCTAGCATTTATAGAGCAGGCGGTCTATATGGAAAATTCATATACGTGGTGTAATGGTTAAAGTCATGGGAAATGGACTCGTCGCCCCGAGTTCAAATCCTGTACGTGGCAATTATTTCACTTAGCGCTAATACCCTTGGGAAAGGTATGAATCCTACTCTCCCTCCAGCTATGGGTAAATAGTAGGGCAGACTGTGCTCTTTAACCTTGGTTAGGCAACCGGTCTAGGAGAAAGAAAACTCTGAATTCAAACCTGTTGAACCCTGCTTAAGAAATTGACCTTGTGTCGCATCCTGCTCGTGCCGAGGGGTTGGTAAATATATATATGGAAAATTCATGAATACGTAACCGGCCAGTATTACCTGTCGACAGGGTTTAGAATACGCTGACTGTATCCCTTGTAGAGACTGAGTAAGACCCCCACCCCAAAAAGGGTAACCTGGATATGAAACTTTATTGGCATTGCAGTCTCAGAAGACTATTTAATTCTTATTATCTGCGTTATTCGGACTATTTTCCTTATCTTCATTTTCATCCTCCAATTGAACACATGGCCTAGTGGATAAGGTAGTTAGGTTAAGTGTTTTTGAGGTGCACTAAATTTCGCTGCTTGCCAATTCTAAGAGGTTTTACATTTTTAAATTTTTAAAAATTTTTAAGAATTTCGGGATATGTGATATACAGCCATAATAATAATATACACATTTTATCTATGAAATCTAATTCATATTTTTCTAACAGTTCCAATATTGTAAAGTTCGGTTAAGTAAAAAGTAAAATCGTTGGGGTGGCCTAAAGTCAGTGGGGAGCCTATGGTAGGTGTTGCGCTCCACCTCAAATGCCAAAAGAATCTCCTTGATTTAGTTCTAATCAAAAGGGGATAGACTCCATCGCTGTTTTGGTGATCAAGACAGCGATGGAGTCTATCCCCTTTTGATTAGTACTAGATCAAGGAGATGTTTTTTTTCTATTCGAGGTGGAGCACAACACCTACCATAAGCTCCCCACTTTACGGCACAGATCACTGTGCAACGCATACGCTAGCTGTGTAACTATTTATTGGCAATACAGTATGCCTAAAAGAAAAACATCTTTATCAATATCAGGCTCATTCTTAAATGTTTGCCTTTATTCAATTGCTTTAGTTTTTTTTGCATCGGATTTGGGAAGATCCAAATTTGCACGCAACGGCGATTTTTCCAACCAATCTCGCGCGTTTATCAGCTTCCCCGTTTCGCCTGACTGCTTTTCGCAGACCCCCAGTTGTTGTCTCTTACTTTTCAAACTTTAGTGACAGCTTTGCGTTTCTTCACTGGCAAACATCGCGAAGAGCAAAAGCAATCTTCGCTTCGTCAAAAGATCACCAACAGGCTATCTATTAGGGAGCGATTTCTTGTCATGCGCACTTCCACTTGGCGAGGTAAATGACCCTCGTCCATGCATCATCTTAACGCTACTTCGTTTTTCTTTTCGCCTCGACAGAGAAGACGCACATTAGGATTGCGACGAAAGCCAGTTTGCTGGAAATTCAACAGACTTAATGGCTGTTCGTTGGCCACAGCTGTCATCAACAGTATAATGTATGTATAACATTTAACACATACATACATACATACACACACACGCGCGCACACACATTGTGCGGTGCGGATCGGTAGCCGAGCGGTAAAGTCTCTGACTCTGCCTGCTGGGCTCCCGGTTTCGATTTCTGTCGGAGGGAAATCGTTAGTATACATCGCTGATGAGACTTAATAAAGTCGAAACAGGCTGTACGTTGTTCTACGAATTGTCATGATTATTTCCTATAATTATCGAATTTTATACGATATACGCATTGTAATTGCCTTCAAGCAAAATATAAATAATAATATATACTTTCTTCAACAATGCTTCTAAAAACAAACATCCAAAATCTATATATATATATATATATATATATATATATATATATATATATATATATACCAACCCCTCCGAACGAGCAGGATGTGACACAAAGTCGACTTCTTAAGCGGAGTTTATTAGGTTTGAATTAAGAGTTTTCATTCTCCTAGACTGGTTACCTATCCAAGGTTAAATAGTTCAGTCTGCTCTATTATTTACCCATAACTTGAGGAAGAATGTATGGATTCATACCTTTCCCTAGGGTATTAGCGCAATGTGAAATGCAAACAGCCACGTCCAGGATTTGAACTCGGATCGACGAATCTAACCAGTACACTACGCACCTCCATATATATATATATATATATATATATATATATATATAATATATATATATATATATACGTGTGTGTGTGTGTGTGTGTGTAAAATGACAGTGAATCCGACGGTATCTTGAAAAGAGAAATAAAGGAAAGAAAGTATTGAATGGATAAAATAGGATATTTTGATTAAATTAAATTAACTTACACGTGTTTTGGTCAGGAGTTTATCTATGTGTACATTGTCCTATCTATTATTATTTTTGAATAACAAAATGAAATGAAATAATAATAGAAAAAATGTAGAAATGTTACGCACACAAAGAAATATCGACCTTCTTCAGAGTAAATCCTTATTTTTGGAAATAAAATTCCTTGGAACTCGGAGAATTTTAAAAATATATATATAATGTTTACAGTAATACCTTGATTCAAGTGTTTAATTCCTCGTAACTCAATTTCTTCGCATGGCAAATCAATTTCCGCATTGAAATGAATTGAAATGGCATTAATCTGTTCCAGCACTCTCACAAAAACATAGTTTTTCGTTATGACACAAAGCTACATTGAAAATGTAATTATTACAATAAAACAATTAGAAATACATCTAATTTCGAGATTAAATATTGTATACAAGTAACGAACAAGTATCTGCGTGGCTGTTACGTATACCTGGGCCAATATATAAGAATTTATGATCTATTTGTAAAATACACAGATCGAATCTGGAAAGGAGGCGACCTAATAACATGTCAGGTCTACCGGTGGATCAGATATAATGTTGCAAAACCCGACATCTGTTAGGATACTGGTGTAACATCAACATTTGACCCTCTTTGGTGCATTTTGGCGAAATTTTACAAGACAAGTGTTGCATACCCTTTTCATTACACTCTTTACTTCCTTCTATTCTTCTTCTGTCG
Source organism: Doryteuthis pealeii (assembly GCA_023376005.1). Classification (NCBI taxonomy): domain Eukaryota; kingdom Metazoa; phylum Mollusca; class Cephalopoda; order Myopsida; family Loliginidae; genus Doryteuthis; species Doryteuthis pealeii. Next base: position 17,773,225 of record CM042143.1, read on the forward strand.
TCTTTGACATCTTACGTCTTCTTCTTGGTCTCTTCTAGCGTCTTGGGCTTCGTCTTGGTGGTCGGTCGCACTTAACTCATTTCTTCTTAATCAGTCTTGTTACCAATACTTTCATTAATCACAAGACCGTGTTATTTTTCTTAAGCTTTTATTTCCTTAACTATACATTTCATGTAACTAAATATCTTACTAACATAGCGCGCGTATGCAGAGTGAGTCACAGTTAAGGCAGGACATCCTCACTGCCCGACGTCCAACTGAAAACTGAGGACTCAACCAGGTCCCACGTGACTTCACATATTTCGCGGGCTTTCTGTACTATTCCATGGAAAGTCCCGCCCGTGATATAAAAAAGGGCCATCCCTTTAGAAATACAGGGGATTTACAATAATCTTATGCAACCGCATAGATTATGTAACACAAGTATTATCGTATAACAGCATGTGTTTATTTTCCATTTTAAAAATCAGTCTTGAACGTTTACAGTTAAAATTAAATGAATAAAATAAACTTTGATCATTTAATCTGTCAATCTAATTTCATGAGGTTATCACAGCAGTAATTAAAGTAAAAATACACAATTGTTTTTGTGTAAATTTTGTTAGACAATTATGATGTTCATTTAGGCTAATTTTCTTTGTTTTTCTTTTTTTTTCTTTTTTTCTTTTGTTTTTTTGTTTTTCCATTCTTTCTTTGTTTTTTACTTTTATTTTTCCTTTTATTTGTTTGTTATTTTGTCTATTTTATTTTTTATTTCTTTTATTCATTTGACCTTTTTCTTTTTATTTTTCTTTTCACTTATTTTTTATTCTATTTTCTCAATAAATAAATTTCATTTTATTCTTTGTTTTGCCATGTTTCCCTTGTTTTCTTTTCTTTTCACTTTGTTTCTTTTTTTTTTTCAATATATTTTCTTTTAATTCTTTTAATTCTTTGTCCTTTTTCTTTTCTTTCTTCTTTTTACTGTTTTTTCTATTTCTTTTCTTTCTTAATGAACCTTTAAATGTAGATGCATTTTCCAATGCCTCGACGTGAGTCGGTTTTGACACAAGGTACATTTTATAAGTGGTTTTGAATTCAGAGGTTTCCTTCTCCGAGATAGGTTGTCTAACCAAGGTTAAAGAGATCAGTCTACCCTACTATTTACCCATAGCTGGAGGGAGAATAGTTAGATGCATACCTTTCCCAAGGGTATATAGGCTGTATGAAATGCGTCTAGCATTTGAACTCGGGTCGCAGTCCATTTCATATGATGATAAACATTACACATGGAGCGCCTCTATAGATGTATAAGTCTAAAAGATAAATGGCTTAAACGTTGTGAAAAAGCAAAACAACAAAGATTTGAAAAATTGTCTGATTTATGTCCGCACAATAATTACTCTATTGTCATTGTTGCCTAATCTATGTGGTGGCATAGATTATTGACAACACCGTGCAGCGAGAATTCTAATAAGCCAAATGGAAAATTACAGACCGTTTAGATACTTTAACCTCAGAGGCGGGAAACCCGCAAGCCACGTGAGAACTAGTTCGGTCCTCAGTTGACAGTCAAACCCCGGTTGGGACAGACGTGTTTTAGCCCAGCTGTCAGCTCCGCGTGATAAGTTAGTTACAGAAGGCAACTAAAGCTTTGAAAAGCAACAAGCGTTATTGATTAATAAAGCATGCTTTAACACCAAGGATCTCCACTGGACAGCGCTTTTGCTAAAAGCCTAAAGGATGGCCACAAAAATCGTAACAATTTATAATTTTGAAACAGATGCCCCACATATGTGACCATACGATGAACAACCACTCCGGGTCATAGTGGATCCGGGAGTAATGGCAACAAAGAACTGCATCCACACTCCCGAGTACTTTCGCCACCGGATGCATTTTAGGATCATACTATGGCGGAGAACGAGAAAAGAAAAAGAGTAAGACATTGTCTTGCCTGCCGGGATCGAACCCGCGTCTTCACGCATGCAAAATCAAATGCGATTTAGGCACTGGACGGACGCGAGGTTCGACTGATGTGCCCGGATGTTTGAGTAATATGCCCATAAAATAACCAAAGCGAGGGTGCGTGGCGTGACAAGCAGAGAAGCATTCGGCTTACGTGAGACGGCAGTCAGAAAATAATATTTTGGCGACGGCGACGGATTTTCAGTTGCTGGTCGAAGACTGTGTTGACCAAAAGAAAGTTTGGCCTGCGAGAAGACAGTGAACTCGCTTCTTTTTGGTCCCTCCCCGCTCAGCAGGAACTTGTTGAAGCAAATATCTATTTTCCTCCTCTATTTTGCTTCTATACATACAAAGGACACACCTTTTCAGGTGATGTAGTCAACACATTATAGGGATCGATGGATTTTACAATTAAATGACGATTGTGAAATATTCTTAATAAATATAGAAATTTCATGAACTAAAAATGTGAGAACGCGAAGTAACCGGTCGTGAATCGAGCAAATGTCGAAAATAGAGACTTTTAAATTTTAAATATTGCCAAAGTTATATCTCGTAAACAAGAAAAACGAAAAAAAAAAAAAAATAAAACAAATAAAACAAACTTTTTCGATATTTTTCAGGTGGCCTAAAGCTTGAATTGTGGAATCAAGAATTTTTAGAGAGCAAAGCAATTATGTCCATTTTCACGATGTCAGCAGTGAGGAAAAAAAAAATTAAAAAAAAAAGTTTTTATCGGGAATTATTTAAAGACTTTTCGGCAAAAATTGCGTTTTAAAATCAAATTTGTTTTTCGATATTAATTTCTTAAAAAAGGTTATTTACTGCGAAAATATTATTTAAATAAAGCAGAGAGTTAGCTGTTGGTTTTAATACCTTTCAGCTGTTAGACGCAAAAGAAATCTTTATGCCAAATAGCAAGTACACTACAGCAAACATAACGCGCCAAATCACACACATGAATGGGCATTTAGGAAAAATTACACATATATATATATATATAATATATATATATATGTGTGTGTGTGTGTGTGTGTGTGTGTATTGCAACGCTCAGAAAGAATGTCGATCGATCTGTTTAAAACATTTCTGATATACGACATGGAATATCGATTATCTTGCGTAAT
>CM042143.1:17781298-17825148 GCA_023376005.1 Doryteuthis pealeii
GACCTCGTGGTTAATCAGGAAAATAACTAAATTATCCAAATGCTTTTTTTCGATAAGTTATAAAAAAAATCAGTGAAATAGATCACTAATTAGACATGAGCCTATCCTAGTAGTTATCACCCCAAGGGGATTTAAGAGGGTTAAATTCTCCCCTTCATACCAGTCATACTTGTTTGAATTCAGAGTTTTCCTTCTCCTAAACTGGTTGTCTAACCAAAGTTAAAGAGCTCAGTCTGCCCTACTATTTAGCCATAGCTGGAGGGAGAGTAGTTGGATTCATACCTTTCCCAAGGGTTCTCAATTGAGCAAAAGCTTTCACCATCCGAATATTTGTATATAGATTAACTGAGAAGCAATTGTTTCTTCAGCATTATCAACGCTCTGTTGGTGGGGTAGTAGAATAACACTGACTGTATCCCCCTGCAGATGGGAAAGACCCCAGAAAAAAGGGTATATCCTGGGTATGAAACTAAACGACATCTGATAGTGAAGCTCCAGCTCTGAAGATCGGTGGGGTGGGGACGGAGTACCACTTCATTGTCATAACAACCAGATATACTCTATGGAGTGTGAAGTACCTTTTATTCCCATCATTCTTAGGTCATCTCTTCCCTGGTGTTGCAGTACTTAGAAGAGTCAAATAGATATGTTTGAAAATTATTAGTATTACATAGGAATACTTGAAACCATACAACTACTTTGTATTTCATAGGAATACTTGAAACCATACACATACTTGATATCATATGAGTATGGGCAATAAGCAACTACACACAAATTGTGGATATAAACGGGCTATGAACTCGATTCCCTAACCGCTTGCGATAAAATAACCATAGGCGTGTTTTAAATGAAATCAATCAGTCAATCAAGTATTTATTTATGCAATCAATCAATATTTTTTACTTGTTCTCTGAAGGGGAAATTGCCATAGAAACACAGCGAACAAGATTAGGAAATAAATGCGACAAGGCATGCGATAGTTATCAAGAAATAGAATTTTGCAGACTGTTTTGAAGCAAGTGAAGATACATTGGTATATATATTTACCAACCCCTCCACACAAGCAGGATTCGATACAAGGTCAATTTCTTAAGCGGAGTTTATCAGGTTTGAATGCAGAGTTTTCCTTCTCCTAGACCGGTTGCCTAACCATGGTTAAAGAGCTCAGTCTGCCCTACTATTTACCCATAGCTGGAGGGAGAGTAGGATTCATACCTTTCCCAAGGGTATTATCGCTAAGTGAAATGCAATTACCACGTCGAGGATTTGAACTGGGGGCGAAGAGACATTGGTATAAGTGGGAAGTTCCAAGTGTAAGGGATTGAATGGATTTAAAGAACCATTGCCCTAGGTAGGCCATTCGTCGTTAATATTACATGGACAGAACTCCTACATAGGTTATTTGATATTTACTGCGAATATTCACGTGTAATTCTTCTGATGATAATAAAACAAACGTATCCTCCAGTTTAGTATGAACAGGGCATTACTATGACTAGATTTTAGAACTGTCCCAAAAATGTTACTGGGGCTTGGACTACAAATAAGCATTTATGTCATGGCTAGGATATTAAATTAAATATGATGGTGAAGCTCCTGTTCTGAAGCTCTTGAGACTGTTGAGTTTCCCCTTCATTGAATTTATTCTCTTGTACATTCTGAACCGGGAATATTTGTCGAAACATTTGAGATGATGCTTGCTACTTTGTATGCTGAGAATAAAGCCAAAAGACAGCACACCAACATGAAACCAGACACAAAAGAGAAACGACCCAGTGCCAGGCCCATAACTGGGGAAATTGCTGCTCAGGAATCTCCAGAGACTACGGATGATGATGATGATGTGTCTATGTCCGAGAGTCAGAAACGCTTCCTACAAGTAATGGAAGTTCTTGTCGAAGTTCTGAGAGGGGGACCTATGGATGTTTCTTGGTGTCATTAAGAATCTATGTACAGTTTCAAGCTAAGTGGGGAGGGATGTGGTATACTAACAAACGGAAGCACCGTTTCGGCCATTGTTTTGTTAAGAAACGGAAGCTCCGTTTCAGTCATCTTTTTGAGTTGTGTTTAATGTCAGCTGGACTACCTGTGTTATTATTTCGCTAAGCAGGTTACAACAGTATTACCTACATTTTTCTAACTGGTGATATAATCTTTTTCGTTATACATACAACGATCCGGTCGTTTTCAGCTATTTCTTGATGAAGTCAGGAGCCCAGGTACAACAAGGTGGTTTCCGAGATCAAGAAACACCTGAAGAAGGCACATCGACCGAAACGTTGTGTATATATGAATAATGATGAGGACAACAGTCTGAAGAAAATACCAAATAATGTTAACTATACATTATTTGAAATTATAACTGGTTACTAAATATTATTATTAGCTACATTAAACCATATAACTATGTGCAGACATATTACTTTACTCACATAGAAATAATTATTTGAAATTATACAACTTTTAAGAAAAAAAATATACAGAAAATGTAAATATGAACCTATAATGATCTCGATTTTTAAACCGCTAGGCATAACATAACCACAGACGGGTTGACATGCCGTCAAAATCAATCAATCAGATTCTCACCTTTTAAAAGGGGAGGACGCCCCAGTGGGCCCAATATGCAAAGAACAACTTACAATCAAGCATATCCTCCTAAATTGTAACAGCCTCAAATAGACCCGCATCAAATACTATTAAACAAAACACCCGAGGGACATCTTTAAGAATACAAACCCAGAAGACATTTAAATTTTCTAAAAAAAAACCAAGATATAACAAAACATAACTGAATACCCCCATAAGGCCACTACTTTAAAGACTGATATCTATAATAACATTTTCTGGCCTTAAATGACCCACAAAGGTTGACATGCCGTTAAACAAAACTCAAACTCAAAGTAACTTATCCTTTATTCAAAAATTCTGCCTCAACCTAATTGATAAAAGAATAGGAAATTTACTTTTTTTTTGCGAAAGATGAATAAATACAGTTATACAAAAAAATCATATTAGAAACCCTTGCGAACCAGAACTTTTCAGAAAACGCTAAAGGTTTCTTTTTTTTTAGTCACATATCAACATTCACTCATTATTTAATGTCAAATTCATCCTTGTAGAAGAACAGTAGCAGTACTATTTGACCCATAGCTGGGGATAAGCGGAAGTTTCATATATTTCCGAAGGTTATTAGTCAAAAACAATATGTAATAACAGTACTAGAGTTCGAACTCGCTTGCTACATTATTAGACAATAGGTGAACGGACACTTACCCCCATCTCACAAACCATGCAGCTTGGAGATATTACTGAGCACTATTCTGTAACATCTAGGCATAAAATAAACCTAAATGGGTTAACATACTAACAAAAGTAATCAATCTCTATACTGATGTGTAAATATTTAAAAATAAATTATTTGGGAAAGAAATAATTGATTTTGGTTTGGTTTGGTTTGTTTTGTTTTACGGCATATCAACCTCAGTGGGTCATTTAATGCCGATAAAGTTTTGAAATAAATCAATTCTTAATGGATAATACAGTTTTTTTTATAAATACATTTTTCTATTTAAACCATAGATGGGACCCTAACAGGTACTACCACTCCGGGTCAGAGTGGACCAGGGAGCAATGGTGATGAAGGGGTGCTCCACATTCCCCAAACCTCCAAAACTGGAACATCACCATCAGATAGAGTTTAACGTCATTCCCAGGACATGTAGACCCGCAGCCACCGCCTTCTAGCATCCATATGATAAAAAGGGGTTGGGGCTTGCCATAAGGGCAATAGGGTTGGGATAATCATATAGGTGCTAGGGCTTGACGTGACCAGCCGATTGATCGGAGGGGGCCTCTCCGACCGCCCGTCTAGCCCAAGATAGGGCCAAAGTGGAGTATTGCATGTCATGAACTGCTCATCCACCTGGGCTCTATCCTTAAGCATCACGGGTCGCCACCCATGGCCAACAGGTGGCTCCATTAGGGGAGTCTTACCCCTCTGCAGAGGTGCAGTCGGTGCATTCTAACACCCCAGCCGACATGATAGACAGAAAATGTAAATATGAACGTATAATGAACTCGAATTTTAAACTGGGGCGTTAGAATGCACCGACTGCACCTGTGCAGAGGGGTAAGACTCCCCCAATGGGGCCACCTGTTGGCCGTGGGTGGCGACCCGTGATGCTTAAGGATAGAGCCCAGATGGATGAGCAGTTCATGACATGCAATACTCCACATTGGCCCTATCTTGGGCTAGACGGCCGATCAATCGGCTGGTCACGTCCAGCCCTAGCACCTATATGATTTTCCCAACCCTATTGCCTTTATGGCAAGCTCCAATCCCTTTTTATCATATGGGTGCTAGAAGGCGGTGGCTGCGGGTCTACATGTCCTGGGAATGACGTTAAACTCTATCTGATGGTGAGGTTCCAGTTTTGGAGGTTTGGGGAATGTGGAGCCCCCCTTCATCACCATTGCTCCCTGGTCCACTCTGACTCGGAGTGGTAGTACATGTTAGTGTCCCATCTATGGGTTGAATAGAAAAACATGAGTTTATAAAAAATTGTATTATCCATTAAGAATTGATTTATTTCAAAACTTTATCGGCATTAAATGACCCACTGAGGTTGATATGCCGTAAAACAAAACAAACAAACAAACCATGCGGCTTTGAGATATTACTGAGCACTATTCTGTAACATCTAGGCATAAATAAACCTACTAACAAAAGTAATCAATCTCTATACTGATGTGTAAATATATATATATTTTTTATTTGGGAAAGAAATAATTGAATCACCCAAGGAGGTTGATATGCCGTTAAAACAAAACTTAACTTTTAGCTGTTTGGATTAATTACGTTCTGTTTACAAAACTTATGTCGCATAAATGGATAATTTTATGTTGGAACTTATAATGTCCTGTCATACATCAGAAGTAAACAATTCAACACTATTCACAATTTGTTTAATTAATTACTGTATTTCATTTTATTTTTTATTTTTATCGTTTCTTTTTCTTTTCTTTTTTTTTTTTTTTTTGACGTCATCGACATTTTCTCGAGACGATGCCTCAAGAATTATTCGATCGTTTTCATTATCATGTTTTATTTATTTACTGTTTTTCCTTTTTTGTGTTTTTGTTTCTTTAAATTTGCTTTTTTTTTAATCTATTTTAATCCTCTCAGAACAACGAGAGAGCAAAAAAAAAAAAACAAAAAAAAATCCCCCTTCTAGATCATCGTAAGTTTTGCTGGATGTTATTTTTGCCTTACTTACTTTACTTAGATCGAAAAAAGAAAATTCACTTCGCAATAAAAACGTTCGATTCTCCAAGGCAAATTTCAAAACAAACAGTCCGATTTCATTTTTTTTATAACAACATGTAATATCGACTTTTGTATAAAATGCCTGAAGAAATATCAAATAGCTAACAAATTTAGAAGATGCAAAGGACACGCGCATGCGCACTTGTACATACGCACAAACTGAACTTAACTTCGTCAATCATAAAGTCATTTTTGTGCAACGCTTGGTTAGAACCGAACGAGCTAAAAACAGATTCTCACGATGTTTAGCCATTGATCTACTATAGTCTCAATAATCGTTTTCATATTTTCAGAATAATGTACCGTATTTGACGGCATATAAGACGCACGGGCATATAAGACGCATCCCCATTTTAGCAGGTGAAATTCAGAAAAAAAAAGTTGGACCATATTACCTTTAGGCACCCTTTTTGATCTCGATTAAGAAAGGACATGTTTTTCATTTACACCTTCAATATCCGGTTATTTGTTAGAGGTTAGGGTTATGGGTTAGGGTTAGGGGCTAGGGTCAGGGTTAGGGGTTAGTTTTATAATTTTTTTAAATCTAAAAATCGTCTGTTAAAACAACCGGATATTGACGGTGTGAATGAAAAACATGTCCTTTCTTAATCGAGATCAAAAAGAGTGCCTAAAGCTCATATGGTTCAAAAAGCTTTTAGTGTATTTAAGCATATATTATTGAAAACAGTCTAGCTGCGCATTACACAAGTAGAAACATAGCAGTATAAAAGCAATTTGGCAGTACGCATGGAGTTTAGGGCAGGTAAAAGTACTGAGTGTAAGCTGGGTTAGTGAGCATCATCAGAGAAGATTAGTGGTCTAATAGTTAGAGTCGTAGGAAATAGACTCGTCAACGCGAGTTCAATTCTTCGATGAAGCCGTTGGCATTTCATATGGTGCTAATACCCTTGGGAAAGGTATGAATCTAATTGTCCCTTCATCTATGGATAAATAGCAGGGCAGAGTGGACTCTTTAACCATGGCTAGGTAACCCCTCTAGGAGAAGGAAGACTCTGAATTCAAACCTGTTAAACCTAGCTTAAGAAATTGACCTTGTGTCGAATCATGCTCGTGCGGAGGGGTTGGTATATATATATATATATATATATATATATATATATATATATATATATATATATATATGGAGGATATGTGGTTAATTGAAGTCATACCTAATTCTTGAAAATTAATTAGTTAATTAATTTAGGCGGGCATATATTTTCAAATGTAAGGCTAAACAGATCGAGAAAGGTCAATCCCTGAATCTGTTTAGCCTTACATTTGAACATATATGCCCGCCTAAATTCATTAATTATTAAGTAATTAATTTTCAAGAATTAGGTATGACTTCAATTAAGCACATATCCTCCAAAAATTGTCGGCTAAAAAGCCATATCCAGTAAACACAGTGTTTATTTACGTACTTTCATATATATATATATATATATATATATATATATATATCAGTTTGCACGGATATCCATAACGATCTCTCGCCAACCTTCCCTATTTTTCATCGACTCTGGTAGCTCCTCTGCGCTTCAGCCAGCATCCATACATAGTTGGTCAATGTAGGTCCTGGCTGGGCGGCCCACATTAGCATGCCCATGTACTGGCTTCCACAGTAGTACGTCGCTTACGAGCTCGTCCTTGCTTCTCCAGCAGTGTCCTGCATGCCTAGCCCGTCTTACTCGTGTGGTTTGTGAGATGGGGGGCAGATGGCCATACAGTTGCTTTTTTGTGGGGTACTGCTTCCACGACTTATTCAGGACCGCTCGCAGCATTCTGGTGCAGCTCCCATCTAGCTTATTTTCAAGGCGCTTTCTCAGGGTCCAGGTGGTACAGCCCTATAGCAGTACCGACACAACCACAGCCTGGAAGAAACGTCTCTTTAGCTTGTCGGGGAGATCGGATTTCCATATGACTGATAATTTGTTGGTGGCCAACCATGCCTTTCCTATTCGAGTGTTAACATCGCTTTCTGTGGATGAGATATTACTATGTGAATTGTTCTACTGACTTAAGAGGCTTGGCGTCAAGTGTGGAGATGTCTCCTTGCTTTTTGAAGCTCATGAACTCAGTTTTATCAGAGTTCACATAAAGGCCGACGTTCTTAGCTGCCTCCTCCAGGCTGTGTAGAAGTGTTTCAGCCTGTGCCGGTGTATCTGCAAGAAGTGCGAGGTCATCAGCATAGTCTACATCTGTGACAGTTTGTGCGGGGTATCGCCTGCTTCTTGCCTTTCTTAGTGTGAATCCTTTTTCTTTTATGTTATCTAGTGAAGTTCGGAGTACATAGTCTAGGCAGGGAGATACTCTAGCACCATATATATATATATATATATATATATATATATATATATATATATATATATCTTATTATAATGGAGATTGTGTGCTTCTCTGTCTGTAGCCGAAACTATATTACTACTCATGTCACAATCTCTTCAGTTATTTACGTCACATTCTCGAAGATTTTATTCTATTCAAATCTCTATCATTAATAAAATTGTTTTACATTATAAATACCGTTGACGATATCTCCATACTAACAACATGCAATTGTATTTAAATATACAACAAAAATAGCAGTTTACAGTGTGGGTTGGTAGATTTAATTTGCATATTGATATAAAAAGATTGATTTTAATAAATATGTACTTGGTATTATTGATTTTTAATTGTTTGGTTTTATCTTAATGAATATTAGCAAATACCTCGAGGATAAATCTTAAAAGAAGTTCATTAACAAGAAGAAATAACTAATGTTATTCTTTACTGCCTATTTTAACTAAATAGATAAATTAGGAAAATTTAGCAATGAAAGACGGGAGTGAAGGAAGAGTAATTTCAGTTGTTCTATTTTTCGATTATACCCCCCTCTGTTTTAAATCTTTTTATCTGCATTCTTATTTAGTTTATTTAGCCTTTCTAATTTGATAACTTTTATTACATTAAAACTTAATTACTTGCACCCAGAGGGTGCATATATTTGCTAGTATATATATATATATATATATATATATATATATATGCCAAATAGGTTAATCCTTAGAAAATAACATAGCCAACAAAATGCAAATGATCAGATGCTTAAATGTGACTTGAATATGATGCAATCGTCACAACTGCTCAATACAGATATTTCTGATTTCTGTTTAGCCTAACTTCTTCTTGTTTATCGTCCGGGTTCCATCCTTTATGAACACACCGTGTATTTACACGCACAGAGAGCTAGGCGACGGTTTCTAAACTTTTAAATATATTTTGCTTACAACAAACTATAGAAATCTGAATAACTTCAGATTTTTAAGACCACATGTAACTTTCAGAATGAGTCGTGTCTAGTATCACATCGATTTTTATTTTACGAATTCATTAGATAAGGACATTTTAAAGGGTGAGAAAAGGAAGAATACACTAACTAAAAGAAAATGGATAAACATCAGCTTCCACTAGGAAATATGTCTTCATTAGGCGAATGGTTGTATCTTTGCATGTTGTATATTTAAATGCCACGTCTGTGCCTTTTCTTTATTGATATAGATCTGAAAAAAAAAACTTCGTTAAATCTGCACATGCTCACAGTGTTCATAGCTCAACTTGGAGCTGTTTTAAATAATTTGTGATTTTTCATTACATTATGGTATTTACCTATTCCAAAAGATTTTTTCTTAACAATAACTTTTTTCCTTCAATTATACGTAAGTTTTTTTTGTTTTTGTTTTTTTTTCAGTCATTGATCAAGATGAAGTTCAACATAGTCTGTGAGTATTAGTAAAACTAGCAAATATATGCACCCTCCGGGTGCAAGTATTTAAGTTTTAATATAATAAAATATCATGTTAAATTAGAAAGGCTAATGAAACTGAATAAGAATTCAGATAAAAATATTTGGAACAGAGGGGGCATAATCGAAAAATAGAACAGCTTTGAAACTAACTCTTCCATCATTTTCCATTACTCCCGTCTTTCATTGGTAAATTTTCCTAATTAAAACTCTTTACTTAAAATAGGAAGTAAAGGATAATATTACAGTTATTTCTTCTTCTTAATGAATTTCTTTTAAGATTTATCCCAGAGATTTTTGCTCATATTCAATAATATAAAACCAAACAATTAGAAATCAATAATACTTAGCATATATTTATTAAAATCAATTTTTTAAGATCAATATGCAAATTAGCCTTCCCATTCACACTGTAAACCACTATTTTGTTGTATATATAAATACAATTGCATGTTATTAATATGTATATATGGTCAACAGTCTTAATAATGTAAAACAATTTTATTAATAATTGAGGTTTAAATAAAAATAAAATCATGGAGAATGTGATGTAAATAATAAAGGGAATTGTGACTTGAGTTGTAACAGAGTTTCGGTTACAGACAGATAAACCCACAATCTCCATTATAATAAGATATAAAGTTTAAAAATAAAGACATGAGAATCAATGCTATGTGTCCGAAAAGCACAGTAATACGTCTATTTACCATACAGTCGTGCCTTGACTTACGGTTTAGTTGGTTGGTTGGGTTTTACGGCATGTTAACCCATTGGGTCATTTTATGCTAAGGACATTTTTAAACTAATTTTTAAATAGTCCATAGATGGAATCCGAACAAGTTTTTTTTTGTTTTCTTTTACGGCATATCAACCTCATTGGGTCATTTAATGCCAGGAAAGTTTTGAAATGAATTCATTCTTAATGGATAATCAATTTTTTTATAAACACTTTTTTTATTTAACCCATAGATGGGACCCTAACATGTACTACCACATACCTGGTTAGAGTGGACCAGGTAGCAATTATGATGAAGGGGTGCTCCACATTCCAGGCCTTCAGAACTGGAACCTCACTATCAGTTAGAGTCACTCAGCCACCGCCTTCTAGCACCCATGTGATAAAAAGGGCTTGGAGATTGCCATAAGTTTGGAATACTCCTTCATCGCCATTACTCACAGGTTCACTCTGTTAGGTAAAAATGGATTAAATAAAAAAATGAGTTTTAAAATGTGTTAAAGATTAGATGCCATCAAGAATTTATAAAATAAAACATCTTAGAATAAAATAACCCGACAAGGGCCAACATGTTGTAAAATCCAACCAACCTCTCTCTCTCAATAAACCTTTTTTGAATTTCTGACACGAAGTTTATAAGAATCCAATTCAATCAAAGTCGGTGATGCATAATCTTAAATGGTAACAGTAGGTCTTGATAAATTAAAAAATGTCATTAGGTCGCAAATGCCACAAAATTTGCAACACCTTTGTATTTTTGAAGATATGTTCTTTAATTTTCAACTGTTGTTTTGTCTCCTTTCACCCGAACTTATTTGCTTTGCCACCGGGAGCTTCCAAGAGCTCCCTACTACTCTGTTGTTTCTCTTAAGATAGTATAAAAAAAGGATCCAGATTTAAGCAAAGAAACTTAAGTAGCTAGTTGATGAACTGCGCCTTGACTCTATTATCTATATTCCAGTAAAACAAGTAATAAACCTTTTCAGAGATAATAAGTTAGTCTCGCAGATTCATTGATTGTTTTGGTCTTCCACAATTGATTTGTTTATGTTTTAATCACGAACACCACCAATGACTTTTAAAAATCCATATAAGGATCCAATTATTGACCTCAAAATTACAAAATCAAAGTCGGTGATGCATAATCTTAAATGGTAACAGTAGGCCTTCGTAAATTCAAAAATGTCATTAGGCTACGGAATCCACGCTGATAATGCTGATAGCACTCAATTAAGTTACGAAAAGCATTTATGAATACCCTATTCCATTTTTTTTCCTTTTGCAGTGGGAATATAGAATGGCAAGAACGGCTCTAATATTTTAGGAACGCATTTCTAATCGACAGTCCTTGTCGAAAGAGGGCCAACAGGCATCCTCAGGGAATCCGTGTTAAAGACATAATCTTTAATCTCGTCATTTCTGCGCATGCAGAAATCAACAATCGCACTTAAGCATGAGTTGATTTGTCTGCAGGGAAATGACAAATGCTTTGAGGTCAGTCATATCTTTTCACTACTTTACACTATTTCAAATGTCATGCTTTAAACCTTAAAAGGAATGAAAATGTTATTTATAAGGAATTTTATGGAGGCGTGGGGTCTAATGGTTAGAATCATAGGAAATAGACTCGTCGGCCCGAGATCAATTCCTAGACGAAGCTGTTTGCATTTTGCATGGCGCTAATCCCCTTGGAAAATGTATGAATCCAATTCTCTTTCCAGTTCTTGGTAAATAACAGGACAGACTAGGTTCTTTAAACATGGTTAGGTAACCAGTCTAGACGAAGAAAACCTCTGAATTCAAACCTGTTAAACTCCGCTTAAGAAACTGACCTTATGTCACATCCTGCTCGTGCGAAGCCGTTGGTATATATACATATTGATAAGGTCTTGAAATTAGTAGTAAATATCAGGATAAAAGATTTGAATCTATTGGAAGAAGAAATGGTTTTACATGGCCGAATGTGGTAAGTACATTTTTAAGGTTTTCTTATTTATGTATGTGTGTGTGCATATTTCATGGGGGCGGATTAGCTCAGTCGGTAGAGCGTTTGGCCAGAAACCACAAGGTTCCTAGTTCGATACCCACCCTCGCCAACTCAGTGTATGAGTAGCACAGGGATCTGTGCGGTAAAGTAAGGAGCTGGTGGTAGGTGTGGCGCTCCACCTCAGACGCTAAAATAATCTCCTTGGTCTAGCGCTAGTGAAAAGGGGATAGACTCCCTCGCTGCATGGCCGATACCGACATTAGGCCGCCTCGACGACATATATATGAGGAAGAATGAATAAAGAAAAGAAAGAATAGAATGGATAATAAAAGATGAATTTAATCAATATTAAAGTTAGGTTCTTTTTATAAACGAATACTTTTTTAATGATTTCACCGTTTTTTTCCAAAACAATAACATATACTAGGTTCCGAGAAATTTTCAACATGTTAGGGATAAATAATAACACTTTATTTTTGCTATACAAAATTGTTTCAACCATAACCCCTAAATCAAATATACAAATTCTAACGGTCTATTTCAGCGTTCCAAAAGTGATTTAAAAAAAGATTCTCTTCGAACATTTCTAAAAATTCTCCGTTTGTCCCCAAAGAATTTTTTCATTCAAAATAAAATTTCATTATGATGAAGGTCGAATCTTCTCTGTGTGCGAAATATTTTCACACAGATAAACTGACCGAAACACATGTGTAAGTGATATTGATTAAATTCATCTTTTATTATCCATTCTACTTTCTTTTCTTTATCATTCTTCCTCATATTGTCGGATTCATTTCCAATTTCCATTTTTACACACACACACACACACACACACACACACCACATATATATATATATATATATATATATATATATATATATATATATATATATTATATATATATATATATATATATATATATATATAATATTATATAATAATTTTATCCTTAAAAACTTAACGTCAATATTTTGAGAGTTTTAATTTTTAGAAGACTTTTTTTTGCTTTTACACAAAAATGTACTTTAAAATGTTATTATTTTATCCATGTTATTTTAATACTTTTCTCTATGATATTATTTAGAAAAATAGATACTTATATTGTGTTGGAGAATTTCTATATCTTTTCTTCAATATAGTTATAGACATGTTCATATATAGAGAATATAACTATAATAAAGAAACGATATAAACATTTCCAAAAAAATATAACTATACTGAAGAAAGTATATATTCTCTCTGTTTGAAAATGTCTATAATTATGAAGAATAGACGTAGATTTTGCTAAATTGTGGGAATATAAATATTATGAAGAAAATATACATTCTCTCTAATTTAAAATGTCTTCATTAGAGTTATATACATTTTCGGAGAGAATATAACTAGGAAAATATAAATAAATAGAAATAATATACGTAAAATAAAGAAAAGATATAGATATTCTAAGACAAAGAGAATATGTATTGTTTTCATTTCTCTGTTTATATATACTAGCAAATATACGCACCCTCCGGGTGCAAGTATTTAAGTTTGAATTTAATAAGATATCATATAAAATTAGAAATGCTAATGAAACTAAATAAGAATGCAGATCAAAAGATTTGAAACATAGAACAACTGAATCTTACTCTTCCATCACTCTCGTCTTTCATTGTATTTTTTCTAATGTAAGTATTTAGTTAAAATAGACGTAAGAATAAACTTACAGTTATTTTTTCTTGTTAATGGATTTCATTTAAGATTCATTGAAGAGATTTTTGCTCATATTCATTAAAATAAAACCAAACAGTTAGAAATCAATAACACTGAGCACATATTTATTAAATTTGATTTTTTAATATCAATATGCAAATTAGCCTTCCCGTTCACATGTAAACCGCTATTTTGTTGTATATATAAATACAATTGCATGTTATTCGTATGTAGATATGGTTAACAGTATTAATAATGTAAAACAATTTTATTAATTATTAAAAAGGTTAAAATAAAATCATGGAGAATGTGATGTCAATAACTAAGGGAATAGTGACTTGAGTAGTAATATAGTTTCGGTTACAGACAGAAAAACACACAATCTCCATTATAATAAGAAGATTAGTAATATACTAATTTTTGTTTTGTTTTTAAAGTTAAATTGATATTAACCACTTGATGTTTGTAAAATTTTTAGGATATTGTAAGGTTCAGACCAAACGAAAATAGAGTTGCTCCACTGGATCAGTAGGGGACTGATAGGAACCCGAAAGTGTTTTTTTTTCCAACATGATACTTTTGGATTGGGATTCGTACTGAGTGGACACAGCTTACAACACGGTGAGCGAGTTAAGTCACTTTTAGGGTAGAAGCATACTCTATTCTCTGTTAAATAAAACCTTGTTAATTTTCCAATAACCGGGTCCTGCATTATCATTCAGTGTTCTGTATTTTATCTGTATTTAAAAAAACATAACAGAACTAATTAGTTTTTTAGGAGCAATATATCGTCTAAGTTTCAGCTTATAAAGTATATCCTTAGTTTAAAAAAGCAATCAAAAAACAAACATTGATAATAACTTGTTTGGGAGGTGTCAGGTTTGATTATGCAAAAGAGAAACGAAAAAAAAAATTAATCTAGATTGTTTTTTATAAATAAATTCAAAAGATTTAGGCCACAGAAACGTATATGATTAACACAATAACCCGCATAGCCGAATAAATTATCTTATTATATCGCATACTAATATGAGGTTTTTCAAATTCTATAATTCTCAGTCTTTTATCTTGGTTTGTTTTGTTTTACGGCATATCAACCTCAGTGGGTCATTTAATGCCGATAAAGTTTTGAAATAAATCAATTCTTAATGGATAATACAATTTTTTTATAAATACATTTTTCTATTTAACCCATAGATGGAACCCTAACAGGTACTACCACTCCGGTCAGAGTGGGCCAGGGAGCAATGGTGATGAAGGGGTGCTCCACATTCCCCAAACCTCCAAAACTGGAACCTCACCATCAGATAGAGTTTAACGTCATTCCCAGGACATGTAGACCCGCAGCCACCGCCTTCTAGCATCCATATGATAAAAAGGGGTTGGGGCTTGCCATAAGGGCAATAGGGTTGGGAAAATCATAGTCTTTTATCTATTGTTTTTATTCATATTTATATTTCAGCTTTGATATTACTTATAAACGTGTTCGTTGCTTCCATGAAACTTTCTTTGGTTGAATATCGTTTTATTTTTCCGTATACATTTTACAAAATATTTTAACTTGAATTGCTGTTTCAAAATCATCATCATCATCATGTCGCGCTATTAGCACGGATATCCATGACAATCTCTCGCCAACCTTTCCTATCATTCATTTACCCAGGGATTTGGTGACGTGTGTTGGCTTCCACAGCATGTCCGTGTGTTGGCTTCCACAGGAGAACGTCAACCAATTTTAAGTTATTGATCATTTCTGATTTTTTCATGGCAAGACAATATCTCGATGTGGCACTGCCTCTCTGGGAATTTGTCTATTATTATTTCACATATATTGAACATTATTCGTACCAAAAAGACAGTTTGATATTTGCTCAGAACCGAAGCAAATCAGAAATTATCAATTTCCCGGGCACTGCTAGAGAAGCAAAGATGAGCTCATAAGTGACTTCTCTGCGCAGCAACCTGCATCTTTGCTTAGTTGGTCAATGTAGGTCCTTGCTGGGCGGCCCACACTAGCATGTCCGTGTGTTGGCTTCCACAGGAGAACGTCACTTATGAGCTCATCCTTGCTTCTCCAGCAGTGCCCGGCATGCCCTGTCCGTCTCACTCGAATGATTTGTGAGATGGGTGGCCATATAGCTGTTATCTCGTGGGGTGCTGCTTCCACGATTTGTTCAGGACTGCACGCAGCATTCTTGTGCGGCTCCCGTCCAGCTTATTCTCAATGCGCCTCGTTAGGGTCCAAGTGGTGCCTCCGTACAGCAACACTGATACAACCACCGCTTGGAGGAAATGTCGCCTTAGCTTGTCAGTGAGATCGGATTTACAGAAGGTTATTCTATTAATCTTCCGTCGTTAAAGAATATCAAACAAGCCACTTTTAACCAAATTTCAAATCGAATAATCACGCACACAGTACCGAGATACATACACCCACATTCACACACATATATGTATGGACACACATACATTTATATGTATACACATATAGTCATATACACAACTTCCATGAACCCTCCTTCTCATATATAAGAGCATAAAAAAAATAACCCACCTCAAAAAGGTTATTCACGGAACAAATGGACATGCTACTACTAACACGCTCGTCTACCCGGATTTTAATAGCATGTCAAACCCTTAAAAACACTTAAATTTTTATAGTTCTTCTATAATGCTCCCTTTCAAAAAATCTATAAACAATTTCTTCAAATAAGAAATTTTCTCCTGATGATGACCTAAGGTCGAAACTAGTTGAAAATAAATAACATACAAGAAATATTCCTGATTGTCTTATTACTTTTTGTTCATACTATATATATATATATATATATATATATATATATATATATATATAAACGCATACACATAAATTATATAAAATATATATATATATATATATAAGCACATACACATACACACAGATATAAACACAACATACATATATTAAAAATTCACACACAACACACACACACACACACACATATATATATGTATATATATATATACATGCATACACACACATATATCTACATGAACACAATCAGAATATATATATATATATATATATTATATATATATATATATAAATTGGGTATGTGTCAAAATTATCCTGAATATCCATTAGATGTAAACTGGGTAGGTAGTTTCTGACTTTTAGGTTATATATATAATATATATATATATATATATATATATATATATATATATATATATGTATTAATGTATGAGTATTAGCTTACCGGTGGGTATGAGTACGATCGTTGGAAAGCGCACAGTATCCAGGGGTTAAGACTGAGAAAATATATATATATATTTATATTATTTATTATGAGAAAATATTATATATATATATATATATATATATATATATATATATAAAACACGCACACATTATATATAAAAATAAGCCTAATTAGAATTGCCTTTACTGAGTTACTCCAAAGTATAAAGTTACATTATTAACATTATTTTTTATAGAGTAAGAAAAAGGTAAAATATACCTTCGTGCATTAAGTGTTGAGCATGCTTATTGCTCATAAGAATTGTTATCACGAAATCTTGACTCCTACAAAGATCCACTCGTTGTAACAACAAAAGAAAAATCGGATTCCTAATCAGAACAAAGACGGTAGTTGCCATGCTGAGCTATTTTGTTTTAAAAAATATAATAGAAAATTATTGAATTTTACACGAAATTATAATACCTTACAGCATAGAATTCCTTCTATTATTTAGAAAAAAATGTACTTTCCTCTTTAGACCCACTGCCACGCAGCCACGTCACTTCTTAAATACGGGCGGTGTGCGCATGCGTGTGTGGCCCCATATTTTATCGATCAAACTACTGAATATATTCAACTGATCGACACATACACTCGCTATGGAGAAAGCCAGAATTCTTAATGAGATAGAAAATATCTTTGAAACGAATATTTTTGTATGCTCACTTTCCTTACTTTCTTACTTCTATTCTTCTTCTTCCAGCGTCTCTTCTAGCGTCTGGACTTCGTAAGAACGGACGGGTGTAAGAAAAATTGAACATTTATTGCAAAAATACGGACATAAAATGAGGATTCAGTTTATTTTATGGTAGGAATTTACGAGGAACAAGTTAAGGATTACCTAAGTTTTTTGTCAGATTTAATAGTTTCGTCGTACTTTAAACGTAATGTAGATCTTTCGATATTTGGGTGTATTGTCTGTACTCGGTTTAAGCAACAGACGCCATTTTGATCTCGTCATAAAAGAAGCCATATTTGAATATAAGTTGTGATATCACTACAGTAAATAGAAACTTAGAAGAAGACCTACAATATCATGATGATATTCCAAAGTAAGTGAAGTATGTGTCTGTTTTGTTGGAATTCGACTTCATAATTTCAGATTTTATCAGCAAGCGTTGAACACATTCTGTAACGAGGGACTTATTGTCATTCAGTGATTGTTACGTAATTCATCTCTCACATACCAATACCTGTCTAATGGGTTTGATTCTCACCGGTTTCTCTGCAGTTGTGTCTGTGTACCAAACTGCATTAACATAAACTAGTACAAAATAAAAAAACACCCCCCGGGCGATGTAAAAATAGATTTTTGAAACATATTGCCTGAGGGGTGGGAGTAAAAAATTCAATGTCAGCGAGTTTGTACCCTAAGTAAGTAAAATCATCAAATTCATTAAAGGATTAAAAAATAAAACAATTTGAAATGTAAACTTTAAATATGTATGAAAATAAAACAAACTATATATATAGATATATAATACCAGTTATGTATTTATTAAAACTTGTTTTAAAAAACAATGAGGACTGTCTAATGTTCCATGTTCAAATTTCGAGTGTATTTATTCTGTTATGACAATTTTTGGTAATGTGACGTAAGCAGTGACGTATTTTTGTTACAGACAAAAACCGGAAGCGAATCTCCATTATTAATAGATATGTACACAAAATAAAGAAACGTTTTCACAGACCTAATTTCGTTGTGACTGTTTCTTAAACATGAAATCTAAAACCGATCTATTAACTTAATCAAATATGACCAAGTGAACGTTAAAATATCTTTTAAAAAAGAAAGAAAATGTCACATGGCTACAGTATGGATGAACATAGGGTTGGATTTTACGGCATGTCAACCCATGGGTTATTTTATGCCGTAGACGTGGTACACCACATAAAGAAACGTTTCCACAAACCTCATTTGGTTGTGACAGTTTCTTAAACATAAAATCTAAAACCGATCTTTTAAATTAATCAAATATGAATAAGTGAACAAGTGAATGTCACATGGCCAAAGTATGGATGAATAGGTGGTTGGATTTTACGGCATGTCAACTCTTGGGTTATTTTATGCCGTAGACGTTTTCATTTTATGCTTTCTTGTTCGCTATTCATCTTTTTAAAAACCTTTTAAACACTTTTTTTGTAAGTTGATTTGTAACCCATAGATGGGACCTTTACAAATATTACCACTCGTGATCAGAGTGGACATGGGAATAATAGCAATAATGGGATACTTCACACTCCCAAGTGCTCCAGAATTTGAGATCATTTGAACGAGAATTGGTCAAGCTACCAGATGACGAATATACTAATCTTTAAGGAATGGGATACAAGGTCATTTTTTAACGGAGTTAAAGTTTGAATTCAGAGTTTCCTTCTAGATTGGTTACCTAGCCAAGGTTAAAGAGAATCTTGCTTTTACCCATAGCTGGGGGATATTTGGATTCATACCTTTCCCAAGGGTATTAGAGCAATGTGAAATTCAAGCAGCTTCGTCCAGGACTTGAATTCGGGTCGACGAGTTCACTTCCTATGACTCTAACCATTTGACCATGTGCCTCCATTGGATCAAAAATATATGTTGATAAATTATTCCTACCCCATAAGACTGTGTAAATAGGCTCTTAAAAAGAATGTGTGATGTGTCTGGAGAAGCATTTATTAGTAAAAAATGTTTACAAATGGGCTAAACGTGGGTTTGCCACTATGAACACAACGCATAAGTACAATGACTCTCTAGTAAAGAAAAAGTACTGGGCGCAACACTCACTAAAGAATATTATGCTTTACTCGTGGACATATGTTACATAATTATTGGATCCCTAATATCTTTTTAAGGTAGTGTAGAAATCATAATGTCGATTAGTACAGCTGATGGCCTTGAGGGTGAGTGACAGCGCTTGACCTCACTCTGACCTTGCTTTCCGGGGATAAATCGTGAGAACCGGAAGGCGTAGAAAACCCTCTTCCGGTTTAAGGATATAGTAAGTAACTCAGTCAGTTAGCAGGTAGGAACTCGAAGGTGTAAGTCGCATTTCTATGCGCATCCTGTCATCTGCGCAGATTGTCTGGTTTGGGGATTTATAAATAAAGTAATATCAACGTCAATCAAAGTCTTGTGTTTATTACCTAAAAACTAACAATAACACAGGGCTTCTGATAACAAGAAATCCCTAGCAACAGAAACCAGACCCGGAATCCTCAATAGAAGACCAGACCAGACCTTAGAAGATATACCAGACCAAGATAGATGATAGACAATCAGAAGCAAAGCCGGTCAGAAGAATAGACGACCAGAGTAAGAATTAAAGAAAGGTATATAACATTATATTGATTTGGGTTAGTGTAAACCCCAGTATATAACACATAAATTCATCGTGTATTATATACTTACTTACTTTTATGGATCTAAGTACATGGTGTTATATAGCCCTTTACATATCGGGTATAAAATGGCGAGAGGAGAGAGGAGAAGGGTTCTCACTGGGTTCTGCTTCGTCGGTAGCCATCTTACTCTGGGTTGATTCTTCCTTCTTTTGGGTTGGGTCGTCTGTGCTTATTTCTTGGTTAGTAAAAGGGTTGGTAATAATTAAGCAAGACTTAGTTTGTTTTATAAGACGTCTCTATTCTTTATTAAAAACCCGAATCCCGAAATAGTTTTTAACCGCGTGGTGAGAAATTGGCCACTTGGGAAAGATGAACGTTACCTCTAGTCCCTTTAACTAACGGCCAAAGTCTAAGTCAGTTCACTTCTTACGCTCGCCTTCAGCCAATCAGTATACGGTGTCTAGGCCACAGAAGGTGCAGGAACCGACCACAATTGATTACCACATAAGAAATATAAATATGAATGTACAATGGACGTGATTCCCTAACCTCTGAAGAATAATCAAAGTTCTAATTACCGTCGAACTGGAAAGACATGGGAAAAAACGGTTGTAACCCAATACAAACACGAATAGTTGCAAGTCTACTGCAGAATGACAGGGTATTTATAAAACTCCACAATATCATTGAAATGAATCAGACAATCAGAACTCAAGGAATGGAATCACCCAAATCACCCAAATTCATGAATGGATCATTCTTGATTTCTATATATACCAACTGTCTTGGACACTGCTTAGCTAGCTGCTGTTATTCAAACCAACAGTAGACTAACTGACTTCAATAACCTCTAGGTATGAAATAACCATAGATTGGGTGACATCCCGTTAAAATCAATCAATCAATCCAATACAGCACCTACCATAATATATGGGTTTTTAATGATGTCTATTTAGTTTCTACAATAATCACGTATCGTTTGTGTTACGATATATGAGGCGCCAGCATTTGAGTTGGTTGAACTTTACTGACGCCCGGTCAAATGGAACGTATACTTGATTAACGAGCCTTTTGACAGTCTGACAAGAAAAAGAGGACGAAAACCCACATTAAGGTAACACGCATTTTCATCCGGAATACAATAGTCGAAAGGTCAAACCAAAGCGTTTAGGCTGACCAAAGTCCCTGCTGAGACAATTTGCCGCCCTGCTCTCTACCCTAAGTCTGTGTTAACTCGGAGATATTGCTGATAATAAAACGATATTCACTATAATTTGTTGTCCAAGGTAATTTCTTTACAACGTGCGTTTTAAAGACGAATTGGTATTTCTATCTGATTCCGATTCCAATTATAATCGATGATCTAAGAAGTTGTATCCATAAGCCAAGCAGATGCTGGTGCTGACAAGAAAACGATATGGAGGCGCGTCGGGTAATGGTTAGAGTCGTAGAAAATGGACTCGACGACCCGAGTTCAATTCCTGGACGATGCTGTTAGCACTTCACATGGGAAAGGTATGAATCCTGATCTCCCTCCAGCTATGGGTAAATAGCAGACAGACTGGGCTCTTTAACCTTTGCTAGGTAACCAGTCTCTGGAAACTCTGAATTAAAACCTGTTAAACTCCTCTTAAGAAATTGACCTTGTGTCGCATCTTGCTCGTGCGAAGGGGTTGGTAAATATAGATACGGTATTTTTCTTACAGCGTGCGTTTTCGAAGCAAATCGGCAATTTTATCTGATTCTGTGTCCAACTAGATGCTGGTCTAAACCACAACATTTATCAAAGTGTCGTGGGAACGATAAGATGGTTATTAAACAAAGATAATCTCCATAACACTGCAGATATCTCACTTCAACTAATTTAATTTGATAGAACTTCAAATAAATCTGTTTACATAGTAACTTAACTTTGGAAAATTAAAACAGGAATTTTGTTTTTCTTTTGGGTTTCCTGTGTACAACAAAACAGAGGTGTGGTGTTTTATCTTTTAGAAACTCGTTTTGAGGAACTTTGATATTTTTCCTTATGAAATGAAGAAACTTTTCTCCTTGTATGAAAGGCGGTTTGGAAACTCATGGTGAAGGCTGGTCGGAATTATCAAAACTATAAATAAACTAGTAAAAAAATCTGTAACAACGTGTTTGTTCTTTTGTCACCAGAATTAAGTGACAACATCGGTCGTCGCATTTTCATATGGATAAATCTTTCTTAAATATAGTACTTCCGATACAAATTTCTGTTTTTTTTTTCTGTCAATTGATTATTTTGAATTGGACACACAGCATAGTGGATATTGGCGTTGGTTTAAGACGGTTTTAAGTGACAGTTATCTCTAGGCTGCAGGTTCAATTCTAGTCAAGGGCAGCAGTAACATAGAATAATAATTAACAGTTATGCCCCAGCTATGGTTAATGGAATGAAAACAGGATACCGCCGTGGAATGAAAAAAGCGTTCGGTTCAAAGTTCCGTGACGGCTCCCGATTACGACAAGAAGGTTCCCGGGTTCGAAAAGAAGGTTCCCATGTTTTGTTACATAATTATTAGATTCCTAACACTTATGTACTATTAGTGTAGAAAACAAAATGGCTGTTATAATTTGCAGCCGGCAGCCTTGAAGGATTGAGTGATTCGGCTTGAGCTCAGTCTGATCCTCCTTCTGGGGGATACCGTGAGAATCGGTGGAGAAGACCCTCTTCCGGTTTAGATTAGAAAGAAAGTTTAGTTCAGATCGGCAAAACCACGAAGGTCGTAAGTCGCGTTAAGCGCATTGCCGATTCAATCTGCGCAGGTAGTCTGGTGGGGATTTCGGAATAAAATATGATCTAAAGCAAATCTAAGTCTTGGATTATTATCTAAAAACTACCAAGGACACAGGGCTTCTGATAAAGAGAAATCCCCAATGGAAGACCAGACACGAAATCCCCCAGACGCTAGAAGAAGAACGTAAGATACCAAAGATGAGCAGAAGAATAATAGAAGTAAAGAGAGTATACAACAGTTTGAGAAGATTCCCGAGTCCGACAAGAAATACTTGAAGAAGGCCGGAGGGTACATCGGGCGAAACGTTATACAGATAACAAAAGCGCGTGGTGTAATGGTTAAAGTAATGGTTAAAGTCATAGGAAATGGACTCGTTGCCCCGAGTTCAAATCCTGGACGTGGTAGTTGCATTTCACTTAGCGCTAATACCCTTGGGAAAGGTATGAATTCTACTCTCTCTCCAGCTATGGGTAAATAGTAGGGCAGACTGGGCTCTTTAACCTTGGTTAGGCAACCGGTCTAGGAGAAGGAAAACTCTGAATTCAAACCTGTTAAACTCCGCTTAAGAAATTGATCTTGTGTCACATCCTGCTCGTGCGGAGGGGTCGGTAAATATATGTACAGATAACAACAAAGATTAGGACAATAGTCCGAATGATCCAAATAATACTGGTACATTTTTATCCGCTGGTTAGATTTCAACTTTATCACATATCAAACAATTTGATGATGTCACTCACGCACCCTACATTGAACTCGTTATATCTTGTCCATATTAAGAAAGGATTTGTAACAACAATGTATAAACAAATTAAATAGGTGGCAGGCTGGAGTTTAAGCGTTTCTAATTGTCATAAGTGAAACCATTCGAACTGCCACCTGCTAACTAAGCCTTTTCCATTGGTGCCTCATATTTGCAGGAAATTTATGAGCGCCAATTACAAGGACCCCGGCTAACTGCCAATTATCTTGTTTCCGTATAAGGGTTGTCGAATGTTCTTGGTCAGAATACAATCATACGCATTAATTCTGTTTTATCTTTTCAGTAGAATGTCGATATAGATTAGAATAAATCTAGTATGCGTAGGGACGTTGTGTAATGGTTATAGGCATAGGAAATGTACTCGGAGGCCGAAGTTTATCTCCAGAATGAGGCTGTTTGCATTCCTCACAGTGGTAGTACACTAAGAAAGTGTATAAAGCCAACTATTCCCCCTCCAGATAGGGGTAGAATAGTTGGGTAGACTGGGCCCTTAACCTTGGTATAGCACCCGGTCTGGGAAAAGATAAAGTCTGAATTCAAACCTGTTAAACTCCGCTTAAGAAATTGACCTCGTGTCACATCCTACTCGAGCTGGTTTGATATATATATATATATATATATATATATATGTGTGTGTGTGTGTGTGTGTGTGTGTGTGTGTGTGTGTGTGTGTGTGTGTGTGTGGTTGAGAGTAGAGGAAAATGTGGATATAACAACACAAACGACAATATTTAATTGAAATTTCTCCTCATTATTGGTTAAAGCTTTCTCAAAATTTATTGATTTAAGTGCTTGTACATTCTGCTTTTATAGTGAAAAGTAGTCTAGGGTATCCACATTTGTCGGATATATTCAATCCTTCACTTCTCATATATATATATATATATATATAATATATTATATATATATATACCTCCATACGATCAGTTTTTTAAGGGGAATAATCGATCATTGCCTAACCAATGCTAAAGAACCCATTTTCCACTACAGTCCTGTTCACAAGGATTATATTAAGCTGACACCAAATAAAAACGCGGTGTCTTGAGTATGACACTAAACTGCATCTGATGGTGAGACTCCACTTCTGGATTTCTGGGGGAGTGTGAAGTACCATTTCATTGGCTTTACTTCCAGGTTCACTCAGATCTGGTAGTTGTATAATGTTCCATCTATGAGTCAATAGATCTGTTTAAATTGTATTCGTATTTAATAGGAACAAATGCAAAAAACACACTTAAAAATACTCACACAAAAATACGAATATTCCATGACATCCTGGCATAAAATAACCCTAGTCACGTTGATATGTCGTTAAATTCAATCAGTCTGCCAATTATATTCCCATAGCTGATAGATTCCTGTTTTTAACACGGGCGCTAACTCGAAGTGAAACACAAATAGTTTCGTCCTTGATTTTAACATGTATGTTCTCTTTATCTACGATGTTTTCAGTCGTTTATCCTCCAGCCTTTTTTCTAGTGGTTTTGGATTCATTCAACTGATAACCGGTTACACTCTTTTAGGATGAATGATCGGCTTCCAGGCCGAAAGGTCTGGAGAACAGTCGACGGATTACATTAGATTAATGGGACTGGGGGTAACCAAATGTTGTATACTGGTATCAAATTCTATATGTTATATAGCGGCTTCTTCTTCACGTTGCTAAATCGCGTATCTGTATACGTAGCGGGTATGGTCACAGTACCCAAAGCGATGTATGTTAGTAGTCAGCTACGACCGACTACTGGACTTCAATAACAACAGATACGCGTATACAAAAGAGGACGTGAAGTGTCCTTACCACTGGCGGGGGGGGGGCGTCTGACTCTGTCGGCTTGACCCTCTGGCTTTTTGTATTGACGACACGCCTACACATCTTTATCTTTTTATCTGATAACGGACCTTTGTTATATATTTCTTTCTCTTTCTCCCTCAGCCGTAAGGTCCATCTTCCGGGCGAGGACAATACAACACAAACACACTATAATGATAAACGAATACACGGTTAGGCTCAAGAAAGCTGCATTCGACTTAGAATGATGTTACAGTCTACTGAGACCTTATATACCCTTGACGTTGTAATTGCATTTCACTTAGCGCTAATACCCTTGGGAAAGGTATGAATCCCACTCTCCCTCCAGCTATGGATAAATAGTAGGGCAGACTGGGCTCTTTAACCTTGTTTAGGCAACCGGTCTAGGAGAAGGAAAACTCTGAATTCAAACCTGTTGAACTCCGCTTAAGAAATTGACCTTGTGTCACATCCTTCTCGTGTGGAGGGGTTGGTAAATATATATATACCCTTAGAAACACAAAAGAGTTCGACAAAGGGAAGGTAATAATAAAATAGGAGAAGTAACCCTCAATTACTTATTAGACATCCGTAATTTTATTTATTTTTCTGTTGTTTTAGTTTTCTTTTTTCTTTTTTTATTGAATTGATATTCTTTTTAATTTTTATCATTGATTTTTTCTTTTTGAATTAATTTTGATTTTATTCCCACAACGAATACTCATCATCTGTGAATTATTCTTTCTCAAACACTGATTGTTCTTTTATATTAAGTTGTGTAGAAAAGTTACCGTGTCATTTTGGTGTTAGTAGTGAAAAACGATGAATGAAAGTATTTATAATTATGAAAAGTTCAGATAATGGAATACAAACGATCACTTTTTCTCCTCACCCCTATAAACTATTGGGCAACATGCTAAGTTTAAACTGCATTTTATTTGTATTTCCTTAAATAAAAATATTTGAGACATGCTCAGTTTAAACTGCATTTTATTTGTATTTTCTTAAATAAGAATATTTGAGACATGCTCAGTTTAAACTGAATTTTATTTGTATTTTCTTAAATAAGAATATTTGAGACATGCTCAGTTTATACTGCATATTATTTGTATTTTCTTAAATAAGAATATTTGAGACATGCAATAAATGCAGTAGACCAACTATTCAACTGATCAGGGCTGGATTCTAATGTCCATTAGAATACACTAGCAAATATATGCACCTTCCGAGTGCAATTATTTAAGTTTTAATGTAATAATATATTATATCAAATTAAAAAGACTAATTCAACTAAGTAAGAATGGAAATAAAAATATTTGAAACAGAGGGGGGTGGGTAGATAAAATAGAACAACTTAAACTTACTCGTACATCACTCCCGTCTTTCATTGCTAAATTTCTCATATTTAACTATTTAGTAAAATAGGAAGTAAATAAATAAATACAGTTATTTCTTTTTATTAATGGATTTCTTTTAAGATTTTTCGCAAGATTTTTTTTTCATATTTATTAAGATAAAAACAAACAATTAGAAATCAATAATACCTAGTGCATATTTATTAAAATCTAATTTTTTATATCAATATGCAAATTAGCCTTCCCGTTCACACGTAAAGCCGCTATTTTGTTGTATATATAAATACAATTGCATGTTATATGTAGATGTGGTCAACAGTATTAATAATGTTAAACAGTTTTATTAATAATTGGGTTTAAAATAAGATCAAACCATGGAGAATGTGACGTAAATAAGGGAATTCTGACTTGAATAGTGATTTAGTTTCGGTTCCAGACAGACAAACACACAATATATACAATTTTCCGCCCTGTCGGCTGGGGCGTTAGAATGCACCGACTGCACCTCTGCAGAGGGGTAAGACTCCCCCAATGGGGCCACCTGTTGGCCGTGGGTGGCGACCCGTGATGCTTAAGGATAGAGCCCAGGTGGATGAGCAGTTCATGATATGCAATACTCCACTTTGGCTCTATCTTTGGCTAGATATGCGGTCGGAGAGGCTCCCTCCGATCAATCGGCTGGTCACGTCAAGCCCTAGCAACTGCATGATTTTCCCAATCCTATTGCCCTTATGGCAAGTCCAACCCCTTTTTATCATATGGGTGCTAGAAGGCGGTGGCCGCGGGTCTACATGTCTTGGGAATGACGTTAAACTTTATCTGATGGTGAGGTTCCAGTTTTGGAGGTTTGGGGAATGTGGAGCACCCCTTCATCACCATTGCTCCCCGGTCCACTCTGACCCGGAGTGGTAGTAGCTGTTAGGGTCCCATCTATGGGTTAAATAGAAAAATGTATTTATAAAAAATTGTATTATCCATTAAGAATTGATTTATTTCAAAACTTTATCGGCATTAAATGACCGACTGAGGTTGATATGCCGTAAAACAAAAAAAAAAAAAAAGATATGCAATTTTATTAAGACAGAATGCAGCAATTTTCAAACGATTGTATTTAAATTCTAACACAAGCGGCTCCCATTTGTACAAATGCATTACAATCAGCATCATCATCGTCATCATCACCAAATAGCCGGTTGGTGCACGGCTTAAAACGTCATAAAAGTACATAGACTGTGGGAAATAGTCCTTAGCAGATGTTAAAAGTTTCTCGATGAAAGATATTTCAATACAGGAAAGTAAGTTCTGAATCATTGCCAAACGACTAGAGAAGACTTATAGAAAACAAGGAAATCTTATCGAAGAAATTGCATAATTGAAAACAAAAATTGTCGAACGGAACTCGTTTTGATTAGATAAACCCGCGTCGTATATCAACAACTTCTCTAAGGCAACTGCGTCTTTAGTAGATTTAAATGAAACTACTCAAGCCTGACTAAATTAGATGTTTTCGCCCAACGATGTAATATTGGTACTTGTTATTCCTAGAGCATCGGCATTTCTGACGCTTAGCCAAAGTTAGTGCTCTACACTACCGGAGAAAAACAAGGCAAGGTGAGTTATATGCGCTCTTTCTCTATCTTCACACCGTCTGTGAATTCACATACTCATTGACAATTCGGATGGTCTTATTTTTAACCAGAGGGTTGTGCAAGATGATAAGGGACGGCAGATTTGGGTCAGGCGTATCAATATGTATAGATGTTTATTTATTATAAATACTAGCAAATATATGCACCCTCCGGGTGCAAGTATTTAAGTTTAAATGTAATAAAATATTAGATTAAATCAGAAAGGCTAGTGAAACTAATTAAGAATTCAAATAAAAAGATTTGAAACGGTGGGGGCATAATCGGAAAACAGAACAACTGAAACTTACTCTTTCATTACTTCCGTTTTTCAATGCTAAATTTTCCTAATTTAACTATTTAGTTAAAATAGGAAGTAAAGAATAAAATTAAAGTTATTTCTTCTTGTTAATGAATTTCTTTTAGGATTTATTGAAGAGATTTTTACTCATATTCATTAAGATAAAACCAAAAAATTAGAAATCAATAATACCAAGCACATTTTTATTAAAATCGTTTTTTTAATATCAATATGCAAATTAGCTTTACGTTTAAACTGAAAACTGGTATTTTGTTGTATATATAAATACAATTGCATGTTATTAGTATTTAGGTAAGGCCAACAGTATTAATAATGTCAAACAGTTTTATTATTAATTGAGGTTTAAATAGAAATAGAATCATGGAGAATGTGACGTAAATAACTAAGGGAATTGTGACTTGAGTAGTAATATAGTTTCGGTTACAGACAGAAAAACACACAATCTCCATTATAATAAGATTTTTCTTTTGCGTTAAGAATTTGGAATCTTAAATGTTTTTAGTAAACCCATAAACAAAAGCATATATGAATCTCACTCGTATCTCAACTGTTAGCTCGCAACGGAAAGCAAAAGATCTACTCAGTGACAGCTCGTAACTTGGAACACTCGTAATTCAAGGTGCACCTGTATTAATAGATATTTATTTTCTCTCTATGATAATTTTGTCAATAGAAAATGTGGTTAAATCCTACTTAACGGACATAAATTCCAGCACCATATGCCACCCCACCGAAAGAAAAAAAAATACCAAAAATCAGGGAATTAACCGAATTTAATGAAATGTTCAGTGTTGATTTATTAATGAATAGAAAATATAATGCAGTAGTTATTTTATTAAAAAACGTTTACATTTTTTCAGGTCAGTTAACTTTGAACCACGTATCTTTGAGGTGTAATACAGATTCTCAAAGATATACGTGGTTCAAAGTTAATTGACCTGAAAAATGTCAAAGGTTTTTTAAATATAAAAACTAGAGCATTACATTTTTCATTCATTAATATATCAGCACTGAGATTTTCATTAAATTCGGTTAAGTCCCTGATGTTTTTTTCTCTTTCGTTGGGATGGAATTTAGGTCCGTTAAGTTCGATTTAACCAACATTGGGTATAGACCATAATAATTACGCTACAGCCAGCAGATAATATTGTGTTTATTTGAATTTAGACAGACATACTGTACTACTATTTACCCATAGCTGAAAGGAGAATAGTCGGATTCATACCTTTCCTAAAGGGTGTTAGCGCTATGTGAAATGCAACACCCTCGTCCAGGATCCGAACTTAGGTCACCGTGTCTATTTTCTACAACGATAACCATTAGATGCGCATTTTGTATATATGCTAAAGTGAAAACAGGCGTAGTATGCTTGTCATAATAGATCAAGTTGAACAATAAAGAGTCATTAAGTGAAACAATGTAAAACTATAAAGAAATTAGCTCAGTCGGTAGAGCGTTCGTCTAGAAACCACATGGCACCTAGTTCGATACCGGTCCTCGCCAAATCAGCGTATGAGTATCACAGGGATCTGTGCGGTAAAGTAAGGAGCTGATGGTAGGTGTGGCGCTCCACCTCAGATGCCAAAACAATCTCCTTGGTCTAGCGCTAGTGAAAAGAGGATAGACTCCCTAGCTGATTGGCCGATACCGACTTTAGGCCACCCCGACGACTATAAAGAAATAAAAAGAAATATTGACGGAGACTTTTCTGACGCCCGGTCAAATGGAACTTATATTTGATTAACGAGCCTTTTGACAGTCTGACAAGAAAAAGAGGACGAAAACCTACATTAAGGTAACACGCATTTTCATCCGGAATACAATAGTCGAAAGGTCAAATCAAAGCGTTTAGGCTGACCAAAGTCCCTGCTGAGACAATTTGCCGCCCTTCTCTCTAACCTAAGTCTGTGTTAACTCGGAGATATTGCTGATAATAAAACGATATTCACTATAATTTGTTGTCTGAGGTATTTTCTTCACAACGTGCATTTTCGAGACGAATTGGTATTTCTATCTGATTCCGATTCCAATTATAATCGATGATCTAAGAAGCTGTATCTATAAGCCAAGCAGATGCTGGTACTGACAAGAAAACGATATGGAGGCACGTCGTGTAATGGTTAGAGTCGTAGGTAATGGACTCGTCGGCCCGAGTTCAAACACTGGACGATGCTGTTAGCAATTCACATGGGAAAGGCATGCATCCTGATCTCCCTCCAGCTATGGGTAAATAGCAGGACAGACTGGGCTCTTTAACCATGGCTAGGTAACCAGTCTAGAAGAACGAAAACTCTGAATTCAAACCTGTTAAACTCCTCTCTACCCTAAGTCTGTGTTAACTCGGAGATATTGCTGATAATAAAACGATATTCCCTATAATTTGTTGTCTGAGGTAATTTCTTTACAACGTGCGTTTTCGAGACGAATTGGTATTTCTAACTGATTCCGTGTCCAGCTACAATCGATGATCTAAGAAACTGGATCCATACGCCAAGCAGATGCTGGTGCTGACAAGAAAACGATAAGGTATTTTACGGATACTTTTTCTAGTGTTTCATCATGTCTATTATGAGAAAACTTTGAGCTCTGTTCAATATCATTAAAGGCACTAGTATTTACAACTGACAGAAAAAATAATTTCTCGTGATTCAATGACTATGTGTGAACTGTCACATCGTAGTAAGCGCGAGTTTGAAATCCAGTCACGCTATTACGTTCACTTTCGGACTAATACCTTTGGGAAAGGTACGAACATTCTCATTTCCCAGCTACTGGTTATAAAAGTACCACGATTGTAAAACTCTTGAACTATAATTGAAAACTTTACATTCTTGTCATTTAATTTATTACTGATCAATCAGTGGAACAGTGTTTGTATACCCTTCTCATCGCTTACTCTTACTTCTTCTTCTGTTCATCTTCTATCTTAGGTTCTCTTTTTGGGACTTCGTCTTGGTGGTCGGTCGCACTTAACTCATCTCTTCTATATCAGTCTTGTTACCAAGACATCCATCAACCACAAGACCGTGTTATTTTTCTTAAACTTTTATTTTCTTTAACTAAACAGTTCATGTAACTAACATCTGACTAACATAGCGCGCGTATGCTGAGTTCCAGTTAAGGCAGAACATTTTCACTGCCTGACGTCCAACTGAAAACTAAGGAGCCAACCAGGTCCCACGTGACTTCACGCATTTCGCGGGGTTTCTGTACTATTCCATGGAAAATCCCGCCCGTGATATCAATTGAGCACTCCCTTTAGAATTACAGGGGATTGACAATAATCTTATGCAACCGCAGAGATTATGTAATAACAGTTGTTTACTTTGTTTAAAAGGTGTTTGGTCGTAATGGTTATTGTCATAGAAAATGATGAAATCGGTGAGCTAAGTTCAAACTCTGGACAAGGCTGATTCGTATCGCTTTGCTGGAATACTCTTTCGACAAACATGAATCCATCTGTTTTTCCACCCCAGTTATGGGTAAGAATAGCGATGAGCCAATTTAATTCTTAATTGTATAACCACTTAGACAACAGCAATTATTCTAAGCAAGCTGAGTCTATTGTTTTTCAAACCGACTTGACTCGGTATTAAATGATCCGAAAAGGATTGATATACCGTGGAATAAAATAACCAACTGAGTAAAATAGAAATGCAAATTGGGTTTTGTAGCCTTGATTTGGCAACCAGACTAGGAGAAGGAAAATCTTGGAATTCAAACCAGTGGTACTTCGCTTAGAAATTTATATTGTGCCATATATATATATATATGATAGGTAGATAGACAAGCGATGTATTTATGATATGGCTTTTTTTAGCCGACAATTTTGGGGAGAATATGTGCTTAATTGAAGTCGTACTTAATTTTGAAAGTTAATTAATTAATAATTAATAAATTAATTAATTAGGCGGGCATACCTATTAAATGTAAGGCTAAACATAGCTCTGCTGATGAGGCCTAAAAGCCGAAATGTACATACAGAGATTGATTTTTCTCGATTTTTTTAGCCTTACATTTGAATAGGTATGCCCGCCTAATTAATTAATTAATTAATTATTAATTAATTAACTTCAAAATTAGGTACGACTTCAATTAAGCACCTATTCTCCCCAATATATATATATATATAATATATATATATTTATATATATATATATATTAGATACAAAGCCCTCCGCTCGAGCAGAATGCGACACACGGTCAATTTCTTAAGCGGAGTTTTAACAGGTTTGAATTCAGAGTTTTCTTCTCGTAAACTGGTTACCTAGCCATGGTTAAATAGCCCAGTCTACCCATAGCTGGAGGAGAGTGTTGGATGCATATCTTTTCTTAAGGGTATTAACACAATGTGAAATGTGAACAGCTTCGTGCTGGAATTGAACTCGGATCGACGAGTCTATTTTCCACGACTCTAACAATTAGACCACGCATGTCCAATTGTGCCAATA
The DNA here is from genome assembly GCA_023376005.1 of Doryteuthis pealeii. Classification (NCBI taxonomy): domain Eukaryota; kingdom Metazoa; phylum Mollusca; class Cephalopoda; order Myopsida; family Loliginidae; genus Doryteuthis; species Doryteuthis pealeii. The sequence goes on from CM042143.1 coordinate 17,814,515, forward strand.
TCGTTCTCATTATTGGAGGGGTTTAGGTAAACACATACTTTGTTAAGAATATTCAGTTTGTTTAAGGGCACGATACTAGACCGACCAAGAATTTTGCTATTCGTTGTTAATTTTGCAATATCTGGTTTAGCCCTTGGAAACAAGCGTCATTTTCTACACGTGGTGTTTGCTAGCACTTCAATCAAATCCGTAAGTAGACGAATACGAACTGAAGGCCATAGTTGAGTAGGTGCTTTGCAATAAGAACAGCTTACTACCTGAGATTAAATGAGAATTATTCCGCTATAACATCTTCAGATTGGTTTTAAGCATTGTCACATCAACAACAATCACTTGATCTGTGAATGTCATGAAAAGTCGTCAGAAAACGACCACGGAAAAAGGTCACGAAAGTCGTGTCACGAATGCGAAAGATGGCAACAAGTGGAATGTCTCGTTCCCTCGAATGGTCGTCGAAATTGTCGTCAAATAACATTTTCAAGATGAACATCTGCTACACGTGGACTGAGAGAAATTCCAAGTGCCTCATTCAAATTCAATTTGTCATATGGTTCATTGTTTGTTTTATCACTAATGACTATGCCATAGACATTTTCGGTTAAATCCTAATTAACGGACATAAATTCCACCATCGTATGTCACCCTGCGGAAAGAAAGAAAAAAAATACTAAAAATCAGGAAATTAACTGAATTTAATGACATTTTCAGTGTTGATATATTAACGAATAAAAATATAAAGCACCAGTTATTTTTATTTGAAAACGCTTACATTTTTTCAGGCCAGTTAACCTTGAACCACGTATCTTTGAGGCATAACACAGATTTACAAACATGCGTGGTTCAAATTTAATTGACCTGAAAAAATGTAAAAGTTTTAAAATAAAATAATAGTACCAAAAGCGATATATGTAGTATTGTGGTATCATATTGATATCGCTGGTGTATATTATCTACTTGGCTTAAGTGTAGTAGTCAGGAAATCACAACACATGTGTATGGTAGAAACTTCTGACTTTATTTCTTCTTAGTCGACTGTGCGTGGGTGGCGGGCGTTAACAATAACTGCTGCTGGGATGACTAGCGTTGGTGAGGTGGAAGGGGTGGCTACGTGCGTCTCACAGCCTCTCGGCCGTGACCAGACCGTGACCGGACCGTGACCGGCTATCAGTTCACTTGTTCTCTGTTCCGAGTATTCTGTCTAACCAACTGCTGGGATCCTTTATTCATTAATGTATCAACACTGAAAATTTCATTAAATTCGGTTAATTCCCTGATTTTTGGTATTTTTTTTCTTTCGGAATTTATGTCCGTTAAGTAGGATTTAACCATATTTTCTATTGACAAAACTATCATAGAAAGAAAATAAATATCAATTAATACAGGTGCAGATTCATATATGCTTTTGTTTATATGTTTACTAAAAACATTTAAGATTCCAAATTCTTAACGCAAAAGAAAAATATTTATAATAAATAAACATCTATACATATTGATACGCCTGTCCCAAATCTGCCGTCCATTATCATCTTGCACAACCCTCTGGTTAAAAATAAGACCATCCTAATTGTTCAAGATGAAACGCAGACATTTAAATACCATTCATCTAGTGTCGCTTATTCGCTGAATTTTTATTTCTTATGAGTGTCGTCGCTTCAGCTAAATAATGGACTCTCGTTTTTATGAGAAAGAAAGAAATGACATGCTGCACATAAAAATATATATTAAGAAAACGAGGAGGAGAAAATTGAGAGAGAGAGGGTGAGAACGTGAAAACAATAAGGCTAATCTGTTTCAATCGATGATGGAAAGAAGGAAATAAAAGAAAGAGTGAGAGAGAGAGAGAGAGAGAGAGAGAGAGAGAGAGAGAAAGAAAGAGAGAGAGAGAGAGAGTTAAATCAAGATTATTATATATTTTACATATTGATCTTAAGTAAACGTATCAAACGTTGTAAAATTAGATTATCATACTGGTCTCGCTAGTTAAAATATATAACAGCACATAATTCATTACATTCTACAAGATATTCAGAGGCTAATTTTATTAGAGTTAGAAGTATTAGCCAACGCTATTTGCGTTATTAGCAAAAATTTTTTTTAAAAAACGCACCCCGGGCGATGTAAAATAGATTTTTGAAACATATTGCCTGAGGAAAAAATTCAATGTCAGCGAGTTTGTACCCTAAGTAAGTAAAATCCTCAAATTCATTAAAGGATTAAAAAATAAAACAATTTGAAATGTAAACTTTAAATATGTATTAAAATAAAACAAACTATATATAGAGTTCTCTTGAGCAGATGCTAATCTGACTGACATAAACCGGTCGCTAAAACCAATCATTAAGTAAATGAAAATTTGAAAACATCTTTTCGGTGTGTGAATAATGAAATACGCCCGGTATATTTGTGGCCTTGGCAATGTTTACACACTCGCATGTAAATATGTAAATATAATTAATGTATATTCTTGGGTCGTCATAAACTGTTGTATTCGAAGTGTTTGGTTTACAGTGTCAAAATAGGGAGTTCAGCATCAATGGAATTGCGATTAATTCGAGATCTTAAAGATGGAAGACGACTTAGTTTGTTTTCGTTTTACGGCATATCAACCCCAGCGGGTCATTTCATGCCCGATAAATTTTTTAAATAAATCAATTCTTAATGGATAATACAATTTTTTATGAATACATTTTTCTATTAACCATAGCATGCGGCCCATAACAGGTACTTACCACTCCGGGTTTAAGAGTGGACCAGAGCATGGGTGAATGAAGGGGTGCTCCACATCCCCCAAAACCTCCAAAACTGGAACCTCACCATCAGATAGAGTTTTAACGTCATTCCCAGGACATGTAGACCCGCACCCACCCGCCTATCTAGCACCCATATGATAAAAAGGGTTTGGGGGCTTGCCATAAGGGCAATAGGGTTTGGGAAAATCATATAGGTTTCTAGGGCTAGACGTGACCAGCCGATTGATCGGAGGGGGCCTCTTCGACCGACCGTGTAGCCACGATAGGGCCAAAGTCGTTGTATTGCATGTCCATTGAAACTGCTCATCCACTGGGCTCTATCCCTTAAGCATCCACGGGCGCCACCCACGGCCAAACAGGTGGCCCAATTGGGACAGTCTTACCCCTCTGACAGAGGTACAGTCGGTGCATCTAACGCCCCAGCCGACAGGGCGGTGACGAGACGACGTCTTCTATATTGTAGAGAGAAGAGAATTAATGCACCCTTGTGTAAATTAATTAAAACAACTGCTTTTGTTTCCTTTTTTACGCCATACGGTAAGTTTTAGACCCACTGGTGTGAAAGTGTGTTATCAATTTTTTAAATTTTTACCTTATTTGCTGCGGTCGAAGCTATTTTCGAGGAGTATGATGAAATTTGTTTGGCCTTGAAAAATATTGCCTCATCAGTGATTGTATCAGATTTTTATCACGCCGAGACACTATTGTCGCGGCTGTCGATTAGTTGTCCTCCGTCCATTGTCTGCGATGTACGTCACTCCAAGCCTTACAGAGAGAACGTAGATCTTATAATAATAACGGAATTATCCTTTTTTTTTTAAATTCACACAAGGGTATAGTTTGCAGTTCACATTGCTTATCTTTAACTTTAGTAGAATAAAACTTGTTGTTTGATTTGTTTATTGTTCTAACGGCCATACCAACCCCGTTTGGGGCATCCGTTACTAAATATTTATACAGTCAATAATACCAAAACCTATAAATACTAAATTGGCTGGTTAATAAGTGATTGCCTTCATTTACTTATGGGGCAATGGCACAAGGATATCTTATGTGGCTCCACCCACAGCCGAAGCTAATGGGTGTTAGGCACAAAAAAATGCGTTGATCCCGTCGCGCATGTCCCCCTTAAGGGGGTGCCACAGGCATGGGAAACTAAACCAGCCCATGCCCCTTATATATTAAGGGCGCAGAAGGATTGACTGCAGGGAGCGGAGAACACCCATCTGGATGAACGCTGTTAAGTTATTAACTTATTCCAGGTCCAGCTGGTTGAAATTTAGTAAGTGGATATTAATACAAATTTAATTTTTAGATACGGTGGTGTTTTTATAATAACTTGATTTAATGAATCTGAGCTCATATCTCGGGAACCGTGCAATATCAATGTTTTAATCCTAAAATCTATTAATAATGGAGATTCGCTTTCCGGGTTTTGTCTGTAACAGAAAATTACGCACCTGCTTACGCCACAATTTACCACTAAATTCGTCATAACAGAATAAATACACTCAAAATTTGAACATGCGAATAGTAAACAGTCGTCATTGTTTTTTTAAAACAAGTTTTAATAAATTACAGACTGAGTATTATTTATCTATATAAGTTTTTTTATTTTATACAATATTTAATTCTTTACATTAAAATTGTTTTATTTTTTTTAATCCTTTAATGAATTTGATTGAATTTTATTTACTTAGGTACAAACTCGCTGACATTGAATTCTTTACTCCCACCCCTCATGCAATATGTCTTTCAAAAATCTATTTTACATCCCCGGAGGATGTTTTTCATTTTGTACTAGTGAATTAAATATTCTTTTCCCAGCATTGTTAAAATCTGCTAGAATACTTAGAATTGTCCTCGGATCCTGAGGAAACTTACAGTCATACAGCGAAAATAACAAGCCATTCACGTTTTATGAAGCAATCGTTTATTTTTGCAAATAAACTTATCAGAGGGTAATACTATCTAAAAAAAATCAAAATATTCACTATTTTTCTAGGGATCAGAAGTTTCAGGTTCGTTACCGGTCCGCGCCAACTCAGCGCATGAGTAGCTCAGATTGGGTAATTCGATTCGTGCGGTACAGTGTGGAGTTGAATGTGGGTGTGGCGCCCCGTCCCAGCATAATACTATCCCTGGTCAAGCGCTAAAGAAAGGGGATAGACTCACTTGCAGTCCGCTGATACCGACAATAAGGTTCAACACACAAAACTAACTTGATACTTAAAGTGTTTGTTTTTTTTTGGTTTATTCTTGCATTTGCTCATTCAGCTCTTTCCTCTTCTTTCTCACTCTTACTTATTTCTTTTTTGTCCGCAGACGCATAATCGTCTTAATGAAATAGCAGCAGTTGTCTCTCTCTCTCTCTCTCTCTCTCTCTCCTCTCTCTTCTCTCTCTCTCTCTCTCTCTCTTCACGCACGTGCACCTTCTTTCGGTTGCTTTCTCGGTTTTTTCTGAAGTGTATCGTGTTTTCTCTTTTTCTTATGACAGCCCCCCCCCCAACCCCCCCCCCCAAAAAAAAACAAAAAAACAAAACGAGAAGTCTATTATTTATCTTAGGTGATGCACAGGCTGCGTAAAACAGAACACAGTTTGGTGCCAATACCTATTATATTATATATACTAGCAAATATATGCACCCTCTGGTGCAAGTATTTAGGTTTTAATGTAATAAAATATTGTATTAAAATTAGAAAGGCTAATGAAACTAAATAAAAGATACAGATAAAAAGATTTGAAAACAGAGGGAGTATAATAAAAGATTTGAAACAGAGGGGATATAATAAAAAAATGGAACAACTGAAACTTACTCTTCCATCACTCTCGTTTCATTGTTATTCTTTTTCTAATTTAAAGTATTTAGTTAAAAGAGGAAATAAATAATAAAATGAGTTATTTTTTTTTGTTAATGGATTTCATTTAAGATTCATTGAAGGAACTTTTGCTTATATTCATAAAATAAAACCAAACAGTAGAAACAATAATACTAAGCACATATTTATTAAATTTATCGATTTTTAATATTAATATGCAAATTAGCCTTCCCGTTCACAATTGTAAAGCGCTATTTTTATGTTGTATATATAAATATAATTGCATGTTTGTTAGTATTGTAGCCCCGACCCAACGGGTGGGGAGTGCTAAAATTAACGGGCGTCGATCCAGGGGGCATCCCCCCAGGCAAACCTGCCCCTTGATTTAAAGGGGCAGGGTTGGGGTTTATTGCCCAGCGCCTGAGGCGCCCCCCTTGAGGGGGAATGCCGACGGGATCGACGGCAATTTTTCACCTGCCACTCCATGAGCTTCGGTTTGTGGGGTGGTCCACGTTAATAGGGACTTTTGTGCCTGACCCGTACAAGTTGGGGTACGCGCGTAAATTACCATGTAGACCTGGTCAACCACCCCGGGGTCCAGTGGGCTTCGGCCCTGGATCTTTACAAGTTAATAGCGTCGATCCCAGGGGGGCCAATCCCCCCAGGAACACCTGCCCCCTCGATTTAAAGGGGCAGGGCTGGGTTTATTGCCCAGTGCCTGAGGCGCCCCCTTGAGGGGAATGCCGACGGGATCGACGCCCATTTTTTCACCTGCCACTCCAAATGAGCATTCGGTTTGTGGGTGGTCCACGTTAATAGGGACTTTGTGCCTGACCCGTACAAGTGGGGTACGCGGTAAATTATGTAGACATGGTTAACAGTATTAAAAATGTAAGACAATTTTATTAATAACAGAGGTTTAGATAAAAATAAAATCATGGAGAATGTGATGTCAATAACTAAGAGAATTGTGACTTGAGTAGTGATATAGTTTCGGTTACAGACAGAAAAACACACAATCTCCATTATAATAAGATTGTATTGTTCGATTCAGTTTTCCCCTTTATTAAGCAATAACGGAACAGACCAACAATTCTCTCGTGTAGCCGTAGAGTGAAGTTTTTGATGTTTTTTCTTAATGCATGTGTTTTTGTCTGCACTCATTATTGCCCGTGCATGTATGCATATATTGTTTGGCAGAAACATTTCCCAGAAAGCATTAATCTTACTCTAAATGGCTTATGAGATCAGCTTCAGAAACATTGCTCGGCCAACCCTACTCTCCCGTATGTTTATCTCTTCACATTTTGTCGATGTTTCGCGATAAAAACCCTTATCAAATAATATTAACTTCTCATGTGTATAACTGAAAACCCACAAGAAAATAGAAAATCTTTTTTCTTATCTGGTCTCTTCGCAGAATCTCTTTTTCCTTCACGTTCTTCTTAGGATTCGAAGACATGCTCCTTAACTGCGAGTCAATTTCGAACGGCTGAAAAATTTCGCAGATATGATAAGAAAATTAACCAGATTTGGCAGCGAATGAAACGCTCCTTAAGAATTGGCAGGTTCAACAAAGAATCAGATACGTTGAAATGAAAAATAAAACGAGAAATAAGCTAAACTGTAGCTTTTGGAATCTAATCAAAATCAAGTCTTTAAGTTTTCGCTTGATGGTCGCAACAGGGGGTCTGTAGGTCGTAAATTAAAACTCTTTATTTTTTTTTATATTTTTAATTCAAAGTGGACGATACTCGGTGGAATGTTTACAGAATTATAAAAAAAGGGGAATACAAAATTTAACAATACAATTAAAAGTTTGCAAAATCTTTTAGCAAAACACTGAAAGAGATAAGTTAGCGAAGAAAAAGAAAGCAATAAAAGTTTTAGTATTGTAATTTCTCTTTCTGTAGGGCTACAGACCTCTTGATAGAGAGATAAGTACGGCCCAGTCCTATTGAAAGGATTCTTTTTGTTTGTTTGTTTCATTTTGTTTAAAGTAAAGCAAGAAAAAAACTTCTACTACAAAAATATGAAAATTCTGTATATGCGTAATTAAAGTAGGACTTACCTCTACCGACCGCCCTGTCGGCTGGCGTTAGAATGCACCGACTGCACCTCTGCAGAGGGTAAGACTCCCCCGATGGGGCCACCTGTTGGCCGTGGGTGCGACCCGTGATGCTTTTAAGGATAGAGCCCAGGTTGATGAGCAGTTCATGGACATGCAATACTCCACTTTGGCCCTATCTTGGGCTAGACGGTCGGTCGGGAGAGCCCCTCCGATCAATCGACTGGTCACGTCAAGCCCTAGCACCTATATGATTGTCCCAACCCTATTGCCCTATGGCAAGCCCCAACCCCTTTTTATCATATAGGTGCTAGAAGGCGGTGCTGAGGGTCCTACTGTTCTGGGAATGACGTTAAACTCTATCTGATGGTGAGGTTCAAGATTTAGAGGTTGGAGAATGTGGAGCACCCCTTCATCACCATTGCTCCCTGGTCCACTCTGACCCGGAGTGGTAGTACCTGTTAGCGACCCATCTATGGGTTAAATAGAAAAGTGTATTTATAAAAAAATTGTATTATCCATTAAGAATTGATTTATTTCAAAACTTTATCGGCATTAAATGACCCACTGAGGTTGATATGCAGTAAAACAAAGCAAATCAAACCTTACCTCTACCGATAAAAACGGCAAGAAACAGAAACTATTACGATTGCAAACTGTGCAGATGATCTAGTGCATCTTTCAAATACAGCTGCCCAAGCCGAATCTCTGCTTCATATCCTGGAGCACCCCAAAAGCGGTTCAAAGACCATATTAAGACAACGCCGAAGAAATGTAACATCACACCTTCAAGTGTGGAAGATCTGGCCTATAACAGATTGGGTTGGCGAGACGCCTGTCGCATAGGAGCTAAACAGCTCAATAACGAGATCAACAGGACTGCAGAGCGGCGACGTCTTCGTCGTCATGAACAACCAAATGTAGATGGGAATTTCCCCTGCACTCTGTGTGACCGCATCTGCAAGTTCAGAATTGGACTAATGAGCCACCAGAGGGTTCACAACTGAAGATATGGAGTGACGCCACCGTTATCAGTGATGGACTTCCAAAAGAAAGAAGAAAAGAAATTCTGGAGCAGACGTCAAGGGGCAGTGGCCTTTACGTTAGCTCAGATAAAAGAAAGTTATTGTTTCAAAGAAGATGGAACTATCTTCATATTAAATGATAAGCCTCTGAAATTTGTTTAACTTTTCGCATACCTAGGTCGCGATATCTCATCTATTTAAACCGATGTCAGCGAACGCATATGAAAGGCATGGACTCCCAATTGTAGGTCTTCTATCATATGAAAATCTGATAACTGTTAAAATAAAACGAGAATTACGCTCCGCTGTAGCCTTTATGTGGTAGCATACATTGTTGACAGATTTGTAGCGAGAATTCAAGGGGGCCAGTGGAAAATTACCAGGACTGTTGGTAACCTTGACCCCTAGAGGAGTGAAGATCTCGCGCGTCACGTGGATTATTTTTTTTTTAGAGAATCAGTTTCGACCGGATATTGAGGCAAGCAGACGAGTCACTATCTGAGGTCGACCCTCATCCGCGAAGCGAATAAGAACATGGGCTAGACTAAATCAAAGCTTGACCAAGAAAAATGTCTTGCAAGTAAGGACGAAGCAAGACATGAAACTTCTACATACGGACTCACCAGTGTTAGCCGACCAGCAAAACATACCATTCAACAGCTTATGCGGATACTGGATTAAGTGTAGAGGACCCGCCATGCAATGGCTGATAGGGACGTTAAACTGGATCTAGTAATGAGGTTTCGATTTTCTACGAGCTCGGTGGAGGTGGAGTACCCCCCTCTCTCTCTCTCTCTCTCTCTCTCTCCTCTCACCATTCGCTCACCATTTCTTTTATACTGCATATGTCTATGTGTGTATTTACCCATTCCCTTTGCCACGAGCAGGGATGTGACACAGGGTCAATTTTTCAACTTGGAATACTGCTGGGTTGATTTCGCAAGTTTTCATTCTCCTAGACTAGTTCTACCCCTAGGCTTAGTTATTCCAAATACATATGACTCGAGTGTGGTCTGTGTATGGTACCAAACAAACAAAAAATTGAATACTCAATAAGATTGAATAAAACGAAAACATATAACACAAAGTTTGAGATGCAATAAAATCTAATCAATCGAAACGACGTCACAATTCCCCGAATTATTCACGTTATATATTCAATAATAATTATTTAATCTTAATTAGCGTCATATACATTAAGGTCGTCTATCAAAGTCTAAATTTTTTTAAAAATTGTTAATGTTATTAAGGCATTTACCTTGCATCCCACGTATCCAGGTATGACACGAGCTATTTTAATGTGGGACCACCCACGAGCCGAAGCTAATAAGATGGCGGATGCAAAAAATGCACCGATCCCGTCAGCATTCTCCCTCAAAGTGGGTGCCTCAGGAACGGGGCAATAAACCCAGCCCAGTTCTTGCCTATGGGAATGACCTCCTGGGATCCACCGTTAATTTCATTTACACACAGGCCCCGAAAGGCCCAAGTTATTAATTTGTTTTATAATCCTACAATGTGTGCTATATATCACAAACAAATAACCGTTTACATAATATATAGTGTGAATGATTTGCATACTGGTTTTAACAAAACAGAATTTGGCGGAACTGAACTTTCAGAACCCCCCCCCCCGTCTAAAATTTTCGTTTTTAATTTTTTTTTCAACGGATATTATCGATTGCACACCAGATCTATCCGACTGTAAAAAATTTTTTTTTAAGTTATTTATTTTCGAGTTTTCAGGGGTGCTCAGTTCCCGTATAAGTTTTTTCGTAATTCGATCCCCATATCGAACCGCTGTAAAAAAATTTTTCTTTGTAATTTCTTTTCTTTTTCTTCAATGGATTAATTATTGTTTACACACCAATCTATCAGATTGTAAAAAAAAGAAACTATTAAAAGTTCTTTATGTTAGTTCTGAGTTTGTTCAGGTTGGGAGTACGTGTATACTTCCTCGTATAGGTTTAA
>CM042143.1:17825248-17845248 GCA_023376005.1 Doryteuthis pealeii
CAGCGTTACTACCACACCGGGTCAGAGTGGTACCAGGGAGCAATGGTGATGAAGGGGTGTTCCACATTCCCCAAACTCCAAAACTGGAATTCTCACCATCAGATAAGAGTTAACGTCATTCAGGACATGTAGACCCGCAGCCACCGCCTTCTAGGCACCCATATGATAAAGGGGTTGGCTGCCATAAGGGCAACAGGGTTGGAAAATCAGAGTCTTTTATCTATTGTTTAGTCATATTTATATTTCAGCTTTGATATTAACTTATACACGTGTTTGTGCTTCCATGGGAAACTTCTTTGGTTGAATATCGTTGATTTTTCCGTATCATTTTACAAAATATTTTAACTGAATTGCTGTTTCAAAATCATCATTCAATCATCATGTCGCGCTCTAGCACGGAATCCATGACAATCTCTCGCCCAACCTTTCCTATCATTCATTTACCCAGGCTTGTGAGTGTGTTGGCTTCCACAGCATGTCCGTGTGTTGCTTCCACAGGGAGACGTCAACCAATTTTAAGTTATTGATCATTTCTGATTTTTTCATGCAAGAGCAATATCCGATGAGGCACTGCATCTCTGGGAATTTGTCTATTATTATTTTCACATATATTGAAAATTATTCGTACCAAAAAGACAGTTGATATTTGCTCAGAACCGAAGCAAATCAGAAATTATCAATTTCCGGGCACTGCTAGAGAAGCAAGGATGAGTTCATAGTGACTTCTCTGCGCAGCAACCTGCATCTTGCTTAGTTGGTCAATGTAGGTCCTTGATGGGGGCCCACACTAGCATGTCGCGTGTGTTGGCTTCCACAGGAGAACGTCACTTATGAGCTCATCCTTGCTTCTTCCAGCAGTGCCCGGCATTCTTGTCCGTCTCACTCGAATGGTTTGTGAGATGGGGGCAGGTGCCATATAGCTGTTTCCTCGTGGGGTGCTGCTTCCACGATTTGTTCAGGACTGCACGCAGCATTCTGTGCAGCTCACGTCCAGCTTATTCTCAAGGCGCCTCGTTAGGCTCCAAGTGGTTCAGTCGTACAGCAACACTGATACAAACGCCGCTTGGAAGGAATGTCGGTTTAGCTTGTCAGTGAGATCGGATTTACAGGAGGTTATTCTATTAATCTTTCGTTGTTAAATAATATTTTAGGGCGACATGTCGGAAATAGACACAATGTGAATGGGCATCGTCTTGCATGAATATACGATTTCCCTTAAAGCTACTTGATTATAGCTCCAAGCACTCAAAAATTATTTTTCAATAATTTACAATCATTCCCGTCATTTATATTAACACCAATGTTAATTTGGGAATGACCTATTATTTAACTTGTTGAGGAAATTTGGTTGGTTATCATTTCTTCGGATAGAATAAATAGAAGAATAATTCATGATGAAGTAATAACAAGAACATTTTATTTCCTGATCAAACATATCATAATAAAATACAATATTAGAATAAATGATATAAAAAGATTGTCCATATGTTTATACATATATTATATTATATAATATATATAATATATAAAATATAAATATATATAAATATGTGTGTGTGTGTGTGTGTGTGTGTGTGGTGTGTGTGTGTTTGTGTAGCTGATGTCACCTAAATAAACAAACACTGCCATCACGCCATCAAAACAAGCCACTTTTGACCCAATTAAAAATCTAAAAGTCACGCGCACAATACCGAGATACATACACCCACATTCACACACATATATGTATGGACACACATACATTTATATGTAACACATATAGTCATATACACAACTTCCAATGAACCCTCCTTCACATATATAAGAGCATTAAAAATAAACCGTCGACTCATAGACGGAAACAATGGACATGCTACTACTAAACACACTCGTCTACCCGGATTTTTAATAGCATGTCAAGCCCTCAAAAACACTTCATTTTTATATTCTTCTATAATGCTCCTTTCAAAAAATCTATAAACAATTCTTCAAATAAGAAATGTTCTCCTGACGATGACCTAAGGTCGAAACTAGATGAAAATAAATAACGTACAGGAAATATTCCTGATTGTCTTATACTTTTGTTCATACTATATAATATATATATATATATATATAATATATAGTATATATATATATAAACGCATACACTATATATATATATATATATATATATATATATATATATATATATATATATATATATATATATATATATATATATATATATATATATATATATATATATATATATATATATATATATATATATATATATATATATATATATATATATATATATTATATATATATATATATATATATAAGCACATACACATACACACAGATATAACAAAACACATATATTAAAAATTCACACACACACACACACACACACACATATATATATATATGTATATATATATACATGCATACACACACATATATCTACATGAACACAATCAAATATATATAATATATATATATATATATATATATATATATATATATATATATATATATATACATTGTGTATGTTTCAAAATTATCCTGAAGATCAATTAGGGTAAACTGGGTAGGTAGTTTCTGACTTTTGGGTTATATATATATATATATATATATATATATATATATATATATATATATATTATATATATATATATATATGTTAATGTATGAGTATTAGCTTATCGGTGGGTATGAGTACGATCGTTGGAAGCGCACAGTATCCAGGGGTTAAGACTGAGAAAAAAAAATATTTATATACTATTTATTATGAGAAAATATTATATATATATATATATATATAAATATTTCTCATACATATGATTTTGAGTATATATATATATATATATATATATATATATATTAATATATATATATATATATATATATATATTATATATATATATAATATATATATATATATATATAACACGCACACATTATACATAAAAAATAAGCCTAATTAGAATTGCCTTTACTGAGTTACTCCAAAGTATAAAGTTACATTATTAACATTATTTTTTATAGAGTAAATACAAAGGTAAAATATACCTTCGTGCATTAAGTGTTGAGCATGCTTATTGCTCATAAGAATTGTTATCACGAAATCTTGACTCCTACAAAGATCCACTCGTTGTAACAACAAAAGAAAAATCGGATTCCTAATCAGAACAAAGACGGTAGTTGCCATGCTGAGCTATTTTGTTTTAAAAAATATAATAGAAAATTATTGAATTTTACACGAAATTATAATACCCTATAGCATAGAATTCCTTCTATTATTTAGAAAAAAATGTACTTTCATCTTTAGACCCACTGCCACGCAGCCACGTCACTTCTTAAATACGGGCGGTGTGCGCATGCGTGTGTGGCCCCATATTTTATCGATCAAACTACTGAATATATTCAACTGATCGACACATACACTCGCTATGGAGAAAGCCAGAATTCTTAATGAGATAGAAAATATCTTTTAAACGAATATTGTTATATGCTCACTTTCCTTACTTTCTTACTTCTATTATTCTTCTTCCAGCGTCTCTTCTAGCTTCTGGACTTCGTCTTGGGGACTTTCGTGTCTGGTCTTCCATTGGGGATTTCTCTTTATCAGAAGTCCTGTGTCATTGGTAGTTTTTAGATAATAACACAAGACTTCGATATAACTTAGATCATATTTTATTCTGAAATCCCCTCCAGACTACCTGCGCAGATTGAGTCGGCACCGTGCATAACACCACTTACCACCGTCGTGGCTTTGGCTGATCTGACTAAAAAACTCTCTCTAATCTAAACGGGAAGAGGGTCTTCTCCACCGATTCTCACGGTATCCACCGGAAGGATCAGGATGAGGTCAAGCTTTGTCTTTCAATCCTTCAAAGCTGTGGGCTGCAACTAATAACAGCCATTTTCGTTTCTACACTACTGTATATAAGTATTAAGAATCTAATAATTATGTAACATACATTTCAAATTCATAATATGAATTTATGTTTTACTTCCCTCTCCATTTCGAGGCTCTCCATTTCGAGGCTCTACCGTATTCTGGTACTTTCTAAATTACTTTCAATTATATTCTCTCTTTCTGCGCGGTTGTCTGATTCCCCCCATGCATACATCAAAATTACATTTCCAACAAGTTTTCCTTTCCAACAAAAAAAAAAACACTGCAGGGCCATCTACAATTCCTTGACAAAATCAAAACACAACTGGACCAACATCTTGGTCCCAAAATCCTGGTCACACACCAACGTGACCCTGGTCACTCCAGCAATACATTCGCCTGGATTCCCATGACCAATTCACCAGTTTTCCGCTCCACAGATCACTTACCTGGAAACTGGGAAGGCAATTTACATCAACAATACAATCATACCAAAAAAAATTTAAGAACATTGCACATATGGTCCCCAACATTACATCAAAATCAATATGCATGGAGAAAACAACAACAATTTTACCGTGCAACAAAAAATTTTCATCGGCTATGTGTTACTCATAATTCCTCATCTTATAAAATAGCATGCACGACACAACACACTAATACCATTAAGTATTTTAAATTTTCTTTATACTGTCTGTACTATAAAGTAAGGAACTGATGGTAGGTGTAGTGCTCCAGCTCAGATGCCAGAAAACAATATCCTTGATCTAGCGCTAGTGAAAAGGGGGTAGACTCCCTCGCTGTTCGGCTGATACCGACTTTAGGCCACCCCGACGACTTACTTTTATTCTCCCTCAACACAGATTATTAATTGGTCTAGCACAAGAAAAACTACGAATTCAAACTTCGAAAACCCCGCTTAAAATTTACAATGAATGCGATTCCCTTACCTCTTGGCATACAATAGCACTAGACGGTTTGACGTGCCGTTAAAATTAATCAGTCAAAATTAACTTTAAGTTTATTCTTTATTCTTTAACAAATAAAGAAAAATATATTTAGTGTTGTAAAATAACGGGTGCAAGAAAAATTAAACATTTATTGCAAAAACACGGACATAAAATGAGGATTCAGTTAAATTAAAAAAAATAAAAACTTCATCTAAAAAAAATTAAAAAAAAAAAAATAAAAAATTTTAAATTAAAACTTTATCTAAAATAAAATAAATTTAAAAAAATAAAAACTTACTCGCAGTTCACAATCTTCATTTATTGCAATATTTCCTGGTTTCAAATCCTGAAATACAAAAATTTCGTTTATAAATTTAAAAAGATGTTGATTGCAAGAAATAAAAGACATACAAGGGGAGATAATTCAGTAGAAACACTACCCAATTTTTTTTGTCTGTTTTTCATTTAAAAAAAAAAATTTAATTAATTAACTCGATTTTTTAACATCAAATTTTTGTCTAAGTCGAAAATTAGTAACACAATTTTATGGTAGGAATTTACGAGGAATAAGTTAAGGATTACCTAAGTTTTTTGTCAGATTTAATAGTTTCGTCGTACTTTAAACGTAATGTAGATCTTTCGATATTTGGGTGTATTGTCTGTACTCGGTTTAAGCAACAGACGCCATTTTGATCTCGTCATAAAAGAAGCCATATTTGAATATAAGTTGTGATATCACTACAGTAAATAGAAACTTAGAAGAAGACTTACAATATCATGATGATATTCCAAAGTAAGTGAAGTATGTGTCTGTTTTGTTGGAATTCGACTTCATAATTTCAGATTTTATCAGCAAGCGTTGAACACATTCTGTAACGAGGGACTTCTTGTCATTCAGTGATTGTTACGTAATTCATCTCTCACATACCAATACCTGTCTAATGGGTTTGATTCTCACCGGTTTCTCTGCAGTTGTGTCTCTGTACCAAACTGCATTAACATAAACTAGTTCAAAATAAAGAAACGCCCTCCGGCCGATGTAAAAATAGATTTTTGAAACATATTGCCTGAGGGGTGGGAGTAAAAAATTCAATGTCAGCGAGTTTGTATCCTAAGTAAGTAAAATCATCAAATTCATTAAAGGATTAAAAAATAAAACAATTTGAAATGTAAACATTAAATATGTATTAAAATAAAACAAACTATATATAGATATATAATACCAGTCATGTATTTATTCAAACTTGTTTTAAAAAACAATGAGGATTGTCTAATGCTCCATGTTCAAATTTCGAGTGTATTTATTCTGTTATGACAATTTTTGGTAATGTGACGTAAGCAGTGACGTATTTTTGTTACAGACAAAAACCGGAAGCGAATCTCCATTATTAATAGATATGTACACCAAATAAAGAAACGTTTTCACAGACCTACTTTCGTTGTGACTGTTTCTTAAACATGAAATCTAAAACCGATCTATTAACTTAATCAAATATGACCAAGTGAACGTTAAAATATCTTTTAAAAAAGAAAGAAAATGTCACATGGCTACAGTATGGATGAACATGTGGTTGGATTTTACGGCATGTCAACCCTTGGGTTATTTTATGCCGTAGACGTGGTACCCTAAATAAAGAAACGTTTTCACAGACCTCATTTCGTTGTGACAGTTTCTTAAATCTAAAATCTAAAACCGATCTTTTGAATTAATCAAATATGAATAAGTGAACAAGTGAATGTCACATGGCCAAAGTATGGATGAATAGGTGGTTGGATTTTACGGCATGTCAACTCTTGGGTTATTTTATGCCGTAGACGTTTTCATTTTATGCATTCTTGTTCGCTATTCATCTTTTTTAAAAACACCTTTTAAACACTTTTTGTAAGTTGATTTGTAACCCATAGATGGGACCTTTACAGATATTACCACTCGTGATCATAGTGGACATGGGAATAATAGCTATAATGGGATACTTCACACTCCCAAGTGCTCCAGAATTTGAGATCATTGGAACGAGAATTGGTCAAGCTACCAGATGACGAATATACTAACCCCTCTGTACGAGCAGGATGGGATACAAGGTCAATTTCTTAAGCGGAGTTTAACAGTTTTGAATTCAGAGTTTTTCTTCTAGATTGGTTACCTAGCCAAGGTTAAAGAACCCAGTCTGCCCTGCTATTTACCCATAGCTGGGGGAGATTTGGATTCATACCTTTCTCAAGGATATTAGAGCAATGTGAAATTCAAGCAGCTTCGTCCAGGACTTGAATTCGGGTCGACGAGTTCACTTCCTATGACTCTAACCATTAGACCATGTGCCTCCATTGGATCAAATATATATGTTGATAAATTATTCCTACCCCATAAGACTGTGTAAATAGGCTCTTAAAAAAGAATGTACGATGTGTATGGAGAAGCATATATGAGTAACAAATGTTTACAAATGGGCTAAACATGGGTTTGAACATGAACACAAAGCGTAAGTACAATGACTCTCTAGTAAAGAAAAAGTACCTGGCGCAACACTCACTAAAGAATATTATGCTTTACTCGTGGACATATGTTACATAATTATTGGATCCCTAATATCTTTTTAAGGTAGTGTAGAAATCATAATGGCGATTAGTACAGCTGATGGCCTTGAGGGTGAGTGACAGCGCTTGACCTCACTCTGACCTTGCTTTCCGGGGATAAATCGTGAGAACCGGAAGGCGTATAAAACCCTCTTCCGGTTTAAGGATATAGTAAGTAACTCAGTCAGTTAGCAGGTAGGAACTCGAACGTGTAAGTCGCATTTCTATGCGCATCCTGTCATCTGCGCAGATTGTCTGGTTTGGGGATTTATAAATAAAGTAATATCAACGTCAATCAAAGTCTTGTGTTTATTACCTAAAAACTAACAATAACACAGGGCTTCTGATAAGGAATGATCCCCAACAGAAACCAGACCCGGAATCCTCAATAGAAGACCAGACCAGACCTTAGAAGATATACCAGACCAAGATAGATGATAGACGATCAGAAGCAAAGCCGGCCAGAAGAATAGACGACCAGAGTAAGAATTAAAGAAAGGTATATAACGTTATATAGATTTGGTACGGTGAAAAGACCAGTATATAACACATAAATTCATCGTGTATTATATACTTACTTACTTTTATGGATCTAAGTACATGGTGTTATATAGCCCTTTACATATCGGGTATAAAATGGCGAGAAGAGAGAGGATAAGGGTTCTCACTGGGTTCTGCTTCGTCGGTAGCCATTTTACTCTGGGTTGATTCTTCCTTCTTTTGGGTTGGGTCGTCTGTGCTTATTTCTTGGTTAGTAAAAGGGTTGGTAATAATTAAGCAAGACTTAGTTTGTTTTATAAGACGTCTCTATTCTTTATTAAAAACCCGAATCCCGAAATAGTTTTTAACCGCGTGGTGAGAAATTGGCCACTTGGGAAAGATGAACGTTACCTCTAGTCCCTTTAACTAACGGCCAAAGTCTAAGTCAGTTCACTTCTTACGCTCGCCTTCAGCCAATCAGTATACGGTGTCTAGGCCACAGAAGGTGCAAAACCGACCACAATTGATTACCACATAAGAAATATAAATATGAATGTACAATGGACGTGATTCCCTAACCTCTGAAGAATAATCAAAGTTACAATTACCGTCGAACTGGGAAGACATGGCAACAAACGGTTTTAACCCAATACAAACACGAATAGTTGCAAGTCTACTGCAGAATGACAGGGTATTTATAAAACTCCACAAGATCATTCAAATCAAGCAGCTAATCAGAACTCAAGGAATAGAATCACCCGAATCACCCAAATTCATGAATGGATCATTCTTGATTTCTATATATACCAACTGTCTTGGACACTGCTTCAGTTGTACTTAGTTAGCTGCTGTTATTCAAACCAACAGTAGACTAACTGACTTCAATAACCTCTAGGTATGAAATAACCATAGATTGGGTGACATCCCGTTAAAATCAATCAATCAATCCAATACAGCACCTACCATAATATATGGGTTTTAATGATGTCTATTTAGTTTCTACAATAATCACGTATCGTTTGGTTTACGATATATGAGGCGCCAGCATTTGAGTTGGTTGAACTTTACTGACGCCCGGTCAAATGGAACGTATACTTGATTAACGAGCCTTTTGACAATCTGACAAGAAAAAGAGGACGAAAACCCACATTAAGGTAACACGCATTTTCATCCGGCATACAATAGTCGAAAGGTCAAATCAAAGCGTTTAGGCTGACCAAAGTCCCTGCTGAGACAATTTGCCGCCCTTCTCTCTAACCTAAGTCTGTGTTAACTCGGAGATATTGCTGATAATAAAATGATATTCACTATAATTTGTTGTCCAAGGTATTTTCTTCACAACGTGCGTTTTCGAGACGAATTCGTATTTCTATCTGATTCCAATTCCAATTATAATCGATGATCTAAGAAGCTGTATCCATAAGCCAAGCAGATGCTGGTGCTGACAAGAAAACGATATGGAGGCGCTCGGTGTAATGGTTAGAGTCGTAGGAAATGGACTCGTCGACCCGAGTTCAAATCCTGGACGATCCTGTTAGCACTTCACATGGGAAAGGTATGAATCCTGATCTCCCTCCACCTATGGGTAAATAGCAGGGCAGACTGGGCTCTTTAACCATGGCTAGGTAACCAGTCTATGGAAACTCTGAATTCAAACTTGTTAAACTCCTCTTAAGAAATTGATCTTGTGTCGCATCCTGCTCGTGCGAGGGGGTTGGTAAATATAGATGAGGTATTTTTCTTACAGCGTGTGTTTTCGAAGCAAATCGGCAATTTTATCTGATTCTGTGTCCAAAGTGTCGTGGAGACGATAAGGTGGTTATTAAAAAAAAAACCATAACACTGCAGATATCTCACTTCAACTAATTAATTTGAATAGAACTTCAAATAAATCTGTTTACATAGTAACGTAACTTGGAAAATTAAACAGGAATTTTGTTTTTGTTTTTGGGTTTCCTGTGTACAACAAAACAGAGGTGTGGTGTTTTATCTTTTAGAAACTCGTTTTGAGGAACTTTGATGTTTTTCTTTATGAAATGAAGACACTTTTTCTCCTTAGTATGAAAGGCGGTTTGGAAACTCATAGTGAAGGCTGGTCGGAATTATCAAAAGTATAAATAAACTAGTAAAAAAATCTGTAACAACGTGTTTGTTCTTTTGTCACCAGAATTAAGTGGCAACGTCGGTCGTCGCATTTTCATATGGAAAACTCTTTCTTAAATATAGTACTTTCGATACAACTTTCTATTTTTTCCTGTCAATTGATACTTTTGCTTCTCTGAATTTTTGAATTGGAGACATAGCATAGTGGATATTGGCGTTGGGTTCAGACAGTTTTAAGTGACAGTTATCTCTAGGCTGCAGGTTCAATCCTAGTCAAGGGCAGCAGTAACATAGAATACTAATTAACAGCTATGCCCTAGCTATGGTTAACGGAATGAAAACAGAATACCCCCGTGCAATGAAAAAAGCGTTGGGTTCAAAGTTCCGTGACGGCTCCTGATTACGACAAGAAGGTTCCCGGGTTTTGTTACATACTTATTAGATTCCTAACACTTATGTAGCATTAGTGTAGAAAACAAAATGGCTGTTATAATTTGCAACTGGCAGCCTTGAAGAATTGAGCGACTCGGCTTGACCTCAGTCTGATCCTCCTTCTGGGGGATACCGTGAGAATCGGTGGAAAAAACCCTCTTCCGGTTTAGATTAGAAAGAGAGTTTAGTTCAGATCGGCTAAACCACGAAGGTGGTAAGTCGCGTTAAGCGCACTGCCGACTCAATCTGTGCAGGTAGTCTGGTGGGGATTTCGGAATAAAATATGATCTAAAGCAAATCGAAGTCTTGGGTTATTATCTAAAAACTACCAATGACACAGGGCTTCTGATAAAGAGAAATCCCCAATGAAAGACCAGACACAAAGTCCTCAGGACGAAGTCCAGACGCTCGAAGAAGAACGAAAGATACCAAAGATGAGCAGAAGAAGAATAGAAGTAATGAGAGTATACAACAGTTTGAGAAGATTCCCGAGTATGACAAGAAATACCTGAAGAAGGCCGGAGGGTACATCGGGCGAAACGTTATACAGATAACAAAAGCGCGTGGTGTAATGGTTAAAGTCATAGGAAATTGACTCGTCGCCCGGAGTTCAAATCCTGGACGTGGTAATTGCATTTCACTTAGCGCTAATACTCTTCGGAAAGGTATGAATCCTACTCTCCCTCCAGTTATGGGTAAATAGTAGGGCAGACTGGGCTCTTTAACCTTGGTTAGGCAACCGGTCTAGGAGAAGGAAAACTCTGAATTCAAACCTGTTGAACTCCGCTTAAGAAATTGACCTTGTCAAATCCTGCTCGTGCGGAGGGGTCGGTAAATATATGTACAGATAACAACAAAGATTAGGACAATAGTCCGAATGATCCAAATAATATTCGTACATTTTTATCCGCTGGTTAGATTTCAACTTTATCACATATCAAACAATTTGATGATGTCACTCACACACCCTACATTGAACTCGTTACATCTTGTCCATATTAAGGAAGGATTTGTAACAACAATGTATAAACAAATTAAATAGGTGGCAGGCTGGAGTTTAAGCGTTTCTAATTGTCATAAGTGAAACCATTCGAACAGCCACCTGCTAACTAAGCCTTTTCCATTGGTGCCTCATATTTGCAGGAAATTTATGAGCGCCAATTACAAGGACTCCGGCTAACTGCCAATTATCTTGTTTCCGTATAAGGGTTGTCGAATGTTCTTGGTCAGAATACAATCATACGCATTAATTCTGTTTTATCTTTTCAGTAGAATGTCGATATAGATTAGAATAAATCTAGTATGCGTAGGGACGTTGTGTAATGGTTATAGGCATAGGAAATGACCTCGGAGGCCGAAGTTCAACTCCAGAATGAGGCTGTTTGCATTCATCACAGTGGTAGTACACTAGGAAAATGTATAAAGCCAACTATTCCCCCACCCCCAGGTAGGGGTAGAATAGTTGGGTAGACTGGGCCCTTAACCTAGGTATAGCACCCGGTCTGAGAAAAGATAAAGTCTGAATTCAAACCTGTTAAACACCGCTTAAGAAATTGACCTAGTGTCACATCCTACTCGAGCTGGTTTGATATTTATATATATATTACATTTTTACTTGAAGGCACTTACAACGCATGTATCGCATAAAATTCGATACTTTTTCTTATAGAAAATGAACTTGACAAGTGTAATCCCGGCAAAGGATGGCTCGGTGTGTAGAATACCGTACAGACTGTTTCGACTTTATTAAGTCTCATCAGCGATATATACTAACGATTTCCCTCCGACAGAAATCGAAACCGGGACTTCAGCAGACACAGTGAAACACTAGTGAAACACTTTTATCGCCTCGGCCACAGTACACAGCTGACCATCCTAGCGAAATTAAGCTTGTCAAGTGATACTTAAACTTATACATTTATATAATATTATATATATATATATATATATATATATATATATATATATATATATATATATATTTGTGTGTGTGTGTGTGTGTGGTTGAGAGTAGAGGAAAATGTGGATATAACAACACAAACGACAATATTTAATTTAAATTTCTCCTCATTATTGGTTGAAGCTTTCTCAAAATTTATTGATTTAAGTGCTTGTACATTCTGATTTTATAGTGAAAAGTAGTCTAGGGGTATCCACATTTGTCGGATATATTCAATCCTTCACTTCTCATATATATATATATATATATATATATATATATATATATAATAATATATATATAACCTCCATACGATCAGTTTTTTTAAGGGGAATAATCAATCATTTGCCTAAACAATGCTAAAGAACCCATTTTCCACTGCAGTCCTGTTCATAGGGATTATATTAAGCTGACACCAAGTAAAAATAAAAAAGTGGTGTCTTGAGTATGACACTAAACTGCATCTGATGGTGAGACTCCACTTCCGGATTTCTGGGGGAGTGTGAAGTACCATTTCATTGGCTCCCAGGGTCACTCAGATCTGGTAGTCTTTTCATGTTCCATCTAAGAGTCAATTTTATTGGTATTTAATAGGAACAAATGCAAAAAACACACTTAAAAATACTCACACAAAAATATGAATATTCCATGACATCCTGGCATAAAATAACCCTCGTCACGTTGATATGTCGTTAAATTCAATCAGTCTGCCAATTATATTCCCATAGCTGATAGATTCCTGTTTTTAACACAAATAGTTTCGTCCTTGATTTTGACATGTATGTGCTCTTTATCTACGATGTTTCAACCGTCTATCCTCCAGCCTTTTTTCTAGTGATTTTGAATTCATTCAACTGATAACCGGTTACACAAAGAAATCCCTCTCTTTTAGGGTGAATGATCGGCTATTTTGTTGTATATATAAATACAATTGCATGTTATATGTAGGTCAATAATATTAATAATGTTAAACAGTTTTATCAATAATTGAGTTTTAAATAAAATCAAACCATGGAGAATCTGACGTAAATAACTAAGGGAATTGTGTTTTGAATAGTGATTTAGTTTCCGTTCCAGACAAACGAACACACAATATATACAATTTTATTAAGACTATATATAGAATGCAGCAATTTTCAAACGATTGTATTTAACTTCTAACACAAGCTGCTCCCATTTGAACAAATGCGTTACAATCACCATCATCATCGTCATCATCACCAAATAGCCGGTTGGTGCACGGCTTAAAACGTCATAAAAGTACATAGACTGTGGGAAATAGTCCTTAGCAGATGTTAAAAGTTTCTCGATGAAAGATATTTCAATACAGGAAAGTAAGTTCTGAATCATTGCCAAACGACTAGAGAAGACTTATAGAAAACAAGGAAATCTTATCGAAGAAATTGCATAATTGAAAACAAAAATTGTCGAACGGAACTCGTTTTGATTAGATAAACCCGCGTCGTATATCAACAACTTCTCTAAGGCAACTGCGTCTTTAGTAGATTTAAATGAAACTACTCAAGCCTGACTAAATTAGATGTTTTCGCCCAACGATGTAATATTGGTACTTGTTATTCCTAGAGCATCGGCATTTCTGACGCTTAGCCAAAGTTAGTGCTCTACACTACCGGAGAAAAACAAGGCAAGGTGAGTTATATGCGCTCTTTCTCTATCTTCACACTGTCTGTGAATTCACATACTCATTGACAATTCGGATGGTCTTATTTTTAACCAGAGGGTTGTGCAAGATGATAACGGACGGCAGATTTGGGACAGGCGTATCAATATGTATAGATGTTTATTTATTATGAATACTAGCAAATATATGCACCCTCCGGGTGCAAGTATTTAAGTTTAAATGTAATAAAATATTAGATTAAATCAGAAAGGCTAGTGAAACTAATTAAGAATTCAAATAAAAAGATTTGAAACGGTGGGGGTATAATCGGAAAACAGAACAACTGAAACTTACTCTTTCATCACTTCCGTTTTTCAATGCTAAATTTTCCTAATTTAACTATTTAGTTAAAATAGGAAGTAAAGAATAAAATTACAGTTATTTCTTCTTGTTAATGAATTTCTTTTAGGATTTATTGAAGAGATTTTTACTCATATTCATTAAGATAAAACCAAACAATTAGAAATCAATAATACCAAGCACATTTTTATTTAAATCGTTTTTTTAATATCAATATGCAAATTATCTTTACGTTTACACTGAAAACTGGTATTTTGTTGTATATATAAATACAATTGCATGTTATTAGTATTTAGGTAAGGCCAACAGTATTAATAATGTCAAACAGTTTTATTATTAATTGAGGTTTAAATAGAAATAGAATCATGGAGAATGTGACGTAAATAACTAAGGGAATTGTGACTTGAGTAGTGATATAGTTTCGGTTACAGACAGAAAAACACACAATCTCCATTATAATAAGATTTTTCTTTTGCGTTAAGAATTTGGAATCTTAAATGTTTTTAGTAAACCCATAAACAAAAGCATATATGAATCTCACTCGTACCTCAACTTTTAGCTCGCAACGGAAAGCAAAAGATCTACTCAGTGACAGCTCGTAACTTGGAACACTCGTAATTCAAGGTGCACCTGTATTAATAGATATTTATTTTCTTTCTATGATAATTTTGTCAATAGAAAATGTGGTTAAATCCTACTTAACGGACATAAATTCCAGCACCATATGTCACCCCGCCGAAAGAAAAAAATACCAAAAATCAGGGAATTAACCGAATTTAATGAAATGTTCAGTGTTGATTTATTAATGAATAAAATATATAATGCAGTAGTTATTTTATTTTAAAAATTTTACATTTTTTCAGGTCAGTTAACCTTGAACCACGTATCTTTGAGGCGTAATACAGATTCTCAAAGATATACGTGGTTCAAAGTTAACTGACCTGAAAAATGTAAAAGTTTTTTTTTTAATATGATAACTAGAGTATTATTAGCGTTATTCGGACCATTGTCCCCATCTTCATTGTTATTTGTACAACGTTTCGGCCGATATACCCTCCGGCCTTCTTCAGGTAGTTCTTGTCGGACTCTGGAACCTTCTCAGACTCGGGAAACTTCTTTTCGAATTCGGGAACTTTCTTCTCGTATTCAAATAATTAAACACAACTCCTACCGCAGCTATGGTTAGCGGAATGAGAACAGAATACCCCCGTGGAATAAATAAAGGGTTAGGTTCAAAGTTTCGTGATGGCTCCCGATTACGACAAGAAAGTTCCCGAGTTCGAAAAGAAGGTTCCCGAGTCCGAGAAGGTTCTCGAGACCGACAAGAAATATCTGAAGAAGGCCGGAGGGTATATCGGCCGAAATGTTGTACAAATAACAATGAAGATGGGGACAATGGTCCGAATAACGCTAATAATACTAATCTTCAAGCCTCATCTCAAACATTAAGAGAAATAATAGCTAGAGTATTACATATTTCATTCTTTAATATATCAGCACTGAGATTTTCATTAAATTCGGTTAATTCCCTGATTTTTTTTTCTCTTTCGATGGGGTGGAATTTAGGTCCGTTAAGTTCGATTTAACCAACATTGTGATTTCTAATAAAGACCAATTCCATATTCAGGCCTCCGAATTAAGCTTGTCGGTCCACCAAATGAAAAATGTTTCGATCAGTTAATCCGTGTAGCTAAAAGTTAGAATACGGGAGCAGCATTTCTGGAACAACAATGCCGTCACTGCCTCTATAAAAAGTTTGGTCGCATACGCTGGTACCGGATTTCTGTAAGCATGACACGGTGGAAATATATAGAAAATTGTAGTAGCTATATTTCTTTATATATAGCCACTCATTGCTGAAGTCTTGCTCTATCAGACAGTGTGATTCTTCTGGTATCTGTTATAGTTTCTATGAATATTGTTGCAGGTGCGTGGTGTAATGTCTAGAGTCGTAGGGAATGGACTCGTCGACCCGAGTTCAAATCCCGGAGGAGACTACAGTTCTGATAACGCTAATACCATTGGGAAAGGTATGAATCCAAGTACTCTTCCTCCAACTATGGGTAAAATAGTAGGGCAGACTGAGCTCTTTAACCTTGGTTAGTCAACCCTTCTAGGAGAACTAAAACTCTGAATTCAAACCTGTTAAACTCCACTTGGTGTGGTCACTACTAGAATATAATCAGTCCTAATTAGTGATCTGTTTCACTAATTTTCTAATTTGATATAAGTATGATGCATAATGGGGCTTGTTTAGCTCAGTCAGTAGAGCATCCGACTAGGAATCGCAAGCATTCCTGGTTCGATACCGGCCCTCGCCAACTCAGCGTATGAGTAGCACAGATTTGATAATTTTATCTGTGCGGTAAAGTGGGGAAATGAAAGTAGGTTTGGCGTACCACCTCAGCAAAAACAATCCCCCCTGGTCTAGCGCTAGCAAAAAGGGGATAGTCTCCCTTGCTAACGGTTGATACCGACAAGAAGCCACTTCGCCAACTTTACTTTTTAAAAACTTTTTTTATGATGCATTTTTTTATGATTCATTAACTCATAACATGTTTTCGAATTGCAGACTAATCTCTCCTCCTGACCTAAGCGACATTTGATCACGTGTGCTGTACACGAGTAAGTCGATTGGCACGAGCTGGGCGATTCATGTGAGACGGAGAATTTGCACAAATACTCTGCCAACCGCAATAAAAGTGGGGTGGTAGACTAACGTATTTCGTTTATGTAATTTATGAACATATGAGAAATGAATGTAATATTAAGTATCCCCAGTTGACACTTTTTAGTAATGTTGCATAGGGCCGAAAATCGAGTTGTAGTTGTTAGTAGTAGTAGTCGTCGTTAGTTCAGAAACAACATACGCAACTCGTATAGTCACAAAGGAGTTGTTTATTCCTTTCTAGGCTCGTGGGTTCTTTTCCAAAGAGAAGGAGAGAGAGAAAGAGAGGGGAGGTAAGGTCAAATTATTCTTTCGTAAATCATGTTCCGTACTACTATGTGAAACACATCACGGGGGTGGGGTCAAGAATCCCCGTCCGCCCTTTACGAAGACCCAGTCGGAAAAAAAGACTGATTTTTTTCTTTTTCCGTTTGTTGTCCTAGAGATCACTTCCGCTGCTCTGCAGAAACTAGAATTGGTTCTGCAATTTAGTTTCAAACTTTAAACTCTGTTTGTTCTTATTTCTTTTTCCTCTCTTTCTCCAGAAATCCGAATACCGTTTTCTTTCCAATCGCCAAATTCCCCGTAGACCATAATAATTACGCTACAGCAAGCAGATGATATTGCGTTTATTTGAATTTAGACAGACATACTGTACTACTATTTACCCATAGCTGAAAGAAGAATAGTCGGATTCATACCTTTCCTAAGGGGTGTTAGCGCTATGTGAAATGCAACACCCTCATCCAGGATCCGAACAAGTAATCGTGTCCATTTTCTACGTCGATAACTATTAGATGCGCATTTTGTATATATTCTAAAGTGAAAACAGGCGTAGTATGCTTGTCATAATAGATCAAGTTGAACAATAAAGAGTCATTAAGTGAAATAATGTAAAACTATAAAGAAATAAAAAGAAATATTTACGGAGACTTTTCTGACGCCCGGTCAAGTGGAACTTACACTTGATTAACGAGCCTTTTGAGAGTCTGACAAGAAAAAGAGGACGAAAACCCACATTAAGGTAACACGCATTTTCATCCGGGATACAATAGTCGAAAGGTCAAACCAAAGCGTTTAGGCTGACCAAAGTCCCTGCTGAGACAATTTGCCGCCCTTCTCTCTACCCTAAGTCTGTGTTAACTCAGAGATATTGTTGATAATAAAGCGATATTCACTATAATTTGTTGTCTGAGGTAATTTCTTTACAACGTGCGTTTTCGAGACGAATTCGTATTTCTATCTGATTCCGATTCCAATTATAATCGATGATTTAAGAAGCTGTATCCATAAGCCAAGCAGATGCTGGTGCTGACACGAAAACGATATGGAGGCGCGTCGTGTAATGGTTAGAGTCGTAGGAAATGGACTCGTCGACCCGAGTTCAATTCCTGGACGAGACTGTTAGCACTTCACATGGGAAAGGTATAAATCTTGATCTTCCTTCAGCTATGGATAAATTGCAGGGCAGACTGTGCTCTTTAACCATGGCTAGGTAACCAGTCTAGGAGAAGGAAAACTCCGAATTCAAACCTGTTAAACTCATCTCTAACCTAAGTCTGTGTTAACTCGGAGATATTGCTGATAATAAAACGATATTCCCTATAATTTGTTGTCTGAGGTAATTTCTTTACAACGTGCGTTTTCGAGACGAATTGGTATTTCTAACTGATTCCGTGTCCAGCTACAATCGATGATCTAAGAAACTGGATCCATACGCCAAGCAGATGCTGGTGCTGACAAGAAAACGATAAGGTATTTTACGGATACTTTTCTAGTGTTTCATCATGTCTATTATGAGAAAACTTTGAGCTCTGTTCAATATCATTAAAGGCACCAGTATTTACAACTGACAGAAAAAATAATTTCTAGTGATGCAATGACTAATGTGCTGAACTGTCACATCGTAGTAAGCGAGTTTGAAATCCAGCGACGCTATTACGTTTACTTTCGGACTAATACCTTTGGGAAAGGTACGAACATTCTCATTTCCCAGCTACTGGTTATAAAGTACCACGATTGTAAAACTCTTGAACTATAATTGAAAACTTTACATTCTTGTCATTTAATTATTACTGATCAATCAGTGGAACAGTGTTGTATACCCTTCTCATCGCTTACTTCTTACTTCTTCTTCTGTTCATCTTCTATCTTAGGTTCTTCTTTTTGGGGACTTCGTCTTGGTGGTCGGTCGCACTTAACTCATCTCTTCTATATCAGTCTTGTTACCAAGACATCCATCAACTACAAGACCGTGTTATTTTTCTTAAACTTTTATTTTCTTTAACTAAACATTTCATGTAACTAACATCTGACTAACATAGCGCGCGTATGCTGAGTTCCAGTTAAGGCAGAACATCTTCACTGCCTGACGTCCAACTGAAAACTGAGGAGCCAACCAGGTCCCACGTGACTTCACGTATTTCGCGGGCTTTCTGTACTATTCCATGGAAAATCCCGCCCGTGATATCAATTGGGCACTCCCTTTAGAATTACAGGGGATTGACAATAATCTTATGCAACCGCATAGATTATGTAATAACAGTTGTTTACTTTGTTTAAAAGGCGTGTTGGTCGTAATGGTTATTGTCATAGAAAATGATGAAATCGGTGAGCTGAGTTCAAACTCTGGACAAGGCTGATTCGTATCGCTTTGCTGGAATACTCTTTCGACAAACATGAATCCATCTGTTTTTCCACCCCAGTTATGGGTAAGAATAGCGATGAGCCAATTTAATTCTTGATTGTATAATCACTTAGACAACAACAATTATTCTAAGCAAGCTGAGTCTATTGTTTTTCAAACCCACTTGACTTGGTATTAAATGATCCGAAAAGGATTGACATACCGTAGAATAAAATAACCAAATGAATAAGATAGTAATGCAAATTGGGTTTTGTAGCCTTGATTTGGCAACCAGACTAGGAGAAGGAAAATCTTCGAATTCAAACCAGCTGTACTTCGCTTAGAAATTTACATTGCGCCATATATATATATATATATATAT
>CM042143.1:17847748-17943061 GCA_023376005.1 Doryteuthis pealeii
ATTGACATTTTTACTCCCACCCATCAAACAATATGTCTCAAAAATCTATTTTACATCATCTGGAGGGTGTTTTTTTATTTTGTACTAGTGAATTAAATATTCTTTAAGATTCCCAACATTGTTAAAATCAGCTAGAATACTTAGAAGTGTCCTCGGGTCCTGAGGAAACTTCCGGTCATTCAGACCTGTGTAGAAAAACTCGCATACAGCTAAAATAACCAGCCATGCACGTTTTATAAAGCAATCGTTTATTTTTGTAAATAAACTTATCAGAGGGTAATAATATCTATAAAACATCAAAATATTCACTATCTTTCTAGGGATCACAAGTTTCAGGTTCGTTACCGGTCCGCGCCAACTCAGCGCATGAGTAGCTCAGATTGGGTAATTCGATTCGTGCGATACAGTGTGGAGTTGAATGTGGGTGTGGCGCTTCGGGATATAGACTCATTTGCAGTCCGGCTGATACCGACAATAGGTCAACACACAAACTAACTTGATTACTTAAAGTGTTTTTTTTTTTTTTTTGTTATTCTTGTATTTGGTCATTTATCTTTTCCTCTTCTTTCTCACTCTTACTTATTTCTTTTTTTTTCGCAGACGATAATCGTCTAATGCATAGCAGCAGTTAGTCTCTCTCTCTCTCTCTCTCTCTCTCTCTCTCTTCTCTCTCTCTCTCTCTCTCTCTCTCCTCTATCTATCTATCTATCTATCTCTCTCACGCACGTGCACCTTTCTTTCGGTTGCTTTCTCGGTTTTTTCTGAAGTGTATCGTGTTTTCTCTTTTCTTTGACAGCCCCCCCCCCAACCCGCCCCCCCAAAAAAAACAAAAAAAACGAGAAGGTCTATTATTTATCTTAGGTGATGACAGGCTGCGTAAAACAGAACACAGTTTGGTGCAATACCTATTATATTATATATACTAGCAAATATATGCACCCTCCGGGTGCAAGTATTAAATTTAATGTAATAAAATATTGTATTAAATTAGAAAGGCTAATGAAACTAAATAAGAATACAGATAAAAAGATTTGAAATAGAGGGAGTATAATAAAATATTTAAAACAGAGGGAGTATAATAAAAAATGGAACAACTGAAACTTACTCTTCCATCACTCTCGTCTTTCATTGTTATTTTTTCTAATTTAAGTATTAGTTAAAAGAGGAAATAAATAATAAAATGAGTTATTTTTCTTGTTAATGGATTCATTTAAGATTCATTGAAGAGATTTTTGCTTATATTCATTAAAATAAAACCAAACAGTTAGAAATCAATAATACTAAGCACATATTTATTAAATTCGATTTTTTAATATTAATATGCAAATTAGCCTTCCCGTTCACATTGTAAAGCGCTATTTTGTTGTATATATAAATATAATTGCATGTTGTCAGTATGTAGACATGGTTAACAGTATTAAAAATGTAAGACAATTTTATTAATAACAGAGGTTTAGATAAAAATAAAATCATGGAGAATGTTGTTGAATATCTGGCAGCCATCCTTCGTTCCAGATGTAATGAATAAGTACGCAAGCCAGTAAGAATCCAGTGTTAACGTATTCCTTGTAAGTCCTTCGTCCGAGATAATCCAAGTATCAATGACATAAGCTCAGAATATGGTCTCTATTAATACAGCATAAGCAGCAGCAGCAGTGCCAGTGATTGGACAATAGAAATGCCTTCTCAGGTCACGTGTTTATAGGCGAGTCTATAAGTAGAAGTGACCATTTGCCTGATGCCTTATATCACAAAATCCAACAAATGTGATGTCAATAACTAAGAGAATTGTGACTTGAGTAGGAATATAGTTTCGGTTACAGACAGAAAAACACACAATCTCCATTATAATAAGATTGTATTGTTCGATTCAGTTTTCCCCTTTATTAAGCAATAACGGAACAGACCAACAATTCTCTCGTGTTGCCGTAGAGTGAAGTGTTTGATGTTTTTCTTAATGCATGTGTTTTTGTCTGCACTCATTATTGCCCGTGCATGTATACATATATTGTTTGGCAGAAACATTTCCCAGAAAGCATTAATCTTACTCTAAATGGCTTATGAGATCAGCTTCAGAAACATTGCTCGGCCAACCCTACTCTCCCGTATGCTTATCTCTTCACATTTTGTCGATGTTTCGCGATAAAAACCCTTATCAAATAATATTAACTTCTCATGTGTGTAACTGAAAACCCACAAGAAAATAGAAAATCTTTTTTCTTATCTGGTCTCTTCGCAGAATCTCTTTTTCCTTCACGTTCTTCTTAGGATTCGAAGACATGCTCCTTAACTGCGAGTCAATTTCGAACGGCTGAAAAATTTCGCAGATATGATAAGAAAATTAACCAGATTTGGCAGCGAATGAAACGCTCCTTAAGAATTGGCAGGTTCAACAAAGAATCAGCTACTTTGAAATGAAAAATAAAACGAGAAATAAGCTAAACTGTAGCTTTTGGAATCTAATCAAAATCAAGTCTTTAAGTTTTCGCTTGATGGTCGCAACAGGGGGTCTGTAGGTCGTAAATTAAAACTCTTTATTTTTATATTTTTAATTCAAAGTGGACGATACTCGGTGGAATGTTTACAGAATTATAAAAAAAGGGGAATACAAAATTTAACAATACAATTAAAAGTTTGCAAAATCTTTTAGGAAAACACTGAAAGAGATAAGTTAGCGAAGAAAAAGAAAGCAATAAAAGTTTAGTATTGTATTTCTCTTTCTGTAGGGCTACAGACTCTTGATAGAGATAAGTACGGCCCAGTCCTATTGAAAGGGTTCCTTTTGTTTCTTTGTTTCATTTGGTTTAAAGTAAAGCAAGAAAAAAACTTCTAACTACAAATATGAAAATTTCTGTATATGCGTATTAAAGTAGGACATACCTCTACCGACCGCCCTGTCGGCTGGGCGTTAGAATGCACCGACTGCACCTCTGCAGAGGGGTAAGACTCCCCCGATGGTGCCACCTGTTGGCCGTGGGTGGCGACCCGTGATGCTTTAGGATAGAGCCCAGGTGGATGAGCAGTTCATGACATGCAATACTCCACTTTGGCCCTATCTTGGGCTAGACGGTCGGTCGGAGAGGCCCCCTCCGATCAATCGGCTGGTCACGTCAAGCCCTAGCACCTATATGATTGTCCCAACCCTATTGCCCTTATGGCAAGCCCCAACCCCTTTTTATCATATAGGTGCTAGAAGGCGGTGGCTGCGGGTGTACATGTCCTGGGAATGACGTTAAACTCTATCTGATGGTGAGGTTCCAGTTTTGGAGGTTTGGGGAATGTGGAGCACCCCTTCCTCACCATTGCTCCCTGGTCCACTCTGACCCGGAGTGGTAGTACCTGTTAGCAACCCATCTATGGGTTAAATAGAAAAATGTATTTATAAAAAAATTGTATTATCCATTAAGAATTGATTTATTTCAAAACTTTATCGGCATTAAATGACCCACTGAGGTTGATATGCCGTAAAACAAAACAAACCAAACCTTACCTCTACCGATAAAAAAGGCAAGAAACAGAAACTATTACGATTGCAAACTGTGCAGATGATCTAGTGCATCTTTCAAATACAGCTGCCCAAGCCGAATCTCTACTTCATATCTTGGAGCACCCCAAAAGCGGTTCAAAGTCCATATTAAGACAACGCCGAAGAAATGTAACATCACACCTTCAAGTGTGGAAGATCTGGCCTCCAACTGACAAGGTTGGCGAGATCCCTGCCGCATAGGAGCTAAGCAGCTCAATAACGAGATAAACAGGACTGCAGAGCGGTGACGTCTTCGTCGTGATGAACAACCAAATGTAGATGGGAATTTCCCCTGCACTCTGTGTGACCGCATCTGCAAGTCAAGAATTGGACTAATGAGCCACCAGAGGGTCCACAACTGAAGATATGGAGTGACGCCACCGTCATCTGCGACGGACTTCCATAAGAAAGAAGAAAGGAAATTCTGGAGCAGACGTCAAGGGGCAGGGGCCTATACGTTAGCTCAGATAAAAGAAAGTTCTTCTTTCAAAGAAGATGGAACTATCTTCATATTAAATGATAAGCCTCTGAAATTTGTTTAACTTTTCGCATACCTAGGTCGCAATATCTCATCTATTTAAACCGATGTCAGCAAACGCATATGAAAGGCATGGACTCCCAATTGTAGGTCTTCTATCATATGAAAATCTGATAACTGTTAAAATAAAACGAGAATTACGCTCCGCTGTAGCCTTTATGTGGTAGCATACATTGTTGACAGATCTTGTAGCGAGAATTCAAGAAGGCCAGTGGAAAATTACCAGGACTGTTGGTAACCGTGACCCCTAGAGGTGCGAATCTCGCGCGTCACGTGATTAGTTTTGTTTAGAGAATCAGTTTCGACCGGATATTGAGGCAAGACAGACGAGTCACTACTGAGGTCGACCCTCATCTGCGCAGCGAATAAAAACATGGGCTAGACTAAATAAAAGTTTGACCAAGAAAAATGTCTTACAAGTAAGACGAGCAAGACATGAAACTTCTACATACGGACTCACCAGTGTTAGCCGACCAGCAAAAACATACATTCATCAGCTTTATGCGGACACTGGATTAAGTGTAGAGGACCCGCCAAGAGCAATGGCTGATAGGGACGTTAAACTGGATCTAGTAGTGAGGTTCGATTTCTAGAGCTCGGTGGAGTGTGGAGTAGCCCCCTCTCTCTCTCTCTCTCTCTCTCTCTCTCTCTCTTTCTCTCCCTCTCTCACCATTCGGTCACCATTTCTTTTATACTTGCATATGTCTATGTGTGTATTTACCCATTCCCTTTTGCCACGAGCAGGATGTGACACAGGGTCAATTTTCAACTTGGAGTACTGCTGGGTTGATTTCGCAGTTTTCATTCTCCTAGACTAGTTCCTACCCCTAGGCTTAGTATTCCCATCTTTCCTAATATTTGACACATAGCTGCGGGAGGAGCACGTTGATGCATACCTTTTACAAGGATATTTCCGCAAACTTTGACTATTTCCGCAAACAGGAACGGGGCAATAAACCCAGCCCAGTTCTTGCCTGGGGAAATGACCTCCTGGGATGTGTGCTATATATCACAAACAAATAACCGTTTACAGAATATATACTGTGGATGATTTGCATACTGGTTTTAACAAAACAGAATTTGGCGGACCTGAACTTTCAGAACCCCCCCCCCCATCTAAAATTTTCGTTTTTAATTTTTTTTTCAACGGATTATTATCGATTGCACACCAATCTACCCGATTGTAAAAAAAAAAAAATTTAAGTTATTTATTTTTCGAGTTTTCAGTGGTGCTCATTTCCCCGTATAAGTTATCGTAAACCGATCCCCCATATCGGAACCAAGAAAAAATGTTTTTTTCTTTTGAATTTCTTTTCTTTTCTTCAAGGGATTATTATCGTTTATACACCAATCTATCAGATTGTAAAAAAAAAAAAAAAAAAATTATAAAAAGTTCTTTATTTTTCGAGTTTTCAGGGGTGCTCATTTCCCCATATAAGTTTATAGTATAATCGATCTCCCATATTGGAACCGCTTAACGTTGGGCTGAATTTGCACTAAGGTGTCAAAATTAAGGTGACACAGAAAAAACAGAACCCACAAATTTTGTAATAAAACTGTTAATTTTAACTAGGGGGGTTAGGGTTTGGGGTTAGGGTTAGGGTAAGGGTTAGGGGTCGGGGTTGGTGTTGGGGTTTCAGGTTAGTTTAATGGGAAAATAAATAAATAATTTGGGTTCTGTTTTTTCTGGGCCACCCTAACTTTGACACCTTTGCGCCAGTTTCCTCTCGAGCGGTTCCGATATGGGGGATCGATTTACTATAAACTTATACGGAGAAATGAGCACCCCTGAAAACTCAAAAAATAAAGAACTTTCAAGAATTTAAAAAAAAAATCTGATAGATTGGTGGGCAATCGATAATAATCCATTGAAAGAAGAAAAAAAAAATTTTAAAACATTTTTTAGATGGGGGGGGGGTCTGAAAGTTCAGGTCCACCCAGAATTTGATAAATAATTATAATTAGTATTATTGATTTCTAAATTTATTGTTTTATTCTCAAGCGTATTAAAATCAATACTATGTACAATTTTATATAGAAATCAATTGAGATGAAATAAAAGAAAAAAGTTTTATGTGTTCGTATTAATTTCATTAATCTTTTTAATTTAATGACATTTTATTACATTAAAACTTAAATACTTGCACACGTAGAGCGCATATTTATACTAGTAGAAATACTTACTTGAAACTATAAAGTATAGTAAAAAGTAAAGCTGACGGGATGGCCTAAAGTCGGTATCATCCAAAAAGCGAGGGAGTAGATTCCCGTTTCAATAGCACTAGGCCTAGAAGATAGTGTGGCGTCTGAGGTGGAGTGCCAAACCTACCATTCAGCGCCCTACTTTACCGCTCAAATCCCTGTGCTACTCATACGCTGACTTGGCGACGGCCGATATCGAACCAAGAACCTTGTGATTCCTAGTCGGTTGTTCTACAGAGTGAGCTAGATAGTAATACTTAAACTATATAACTGTGAATTATTAGTATTAGATAGTAATACTTGCAACAATACATATCTTATTATAATGGAGATTGTGTGTTTTTCTGTCTGTAACCGAAACTATATTACTAATCGAGTCACAATTAACATAGTTATTTACATCACATTCTCCATGATTTTATTTATATCTAAACCTCAATTATTAATAAAATTGCTCCACCTTTTTATTAGTGTTGTCCATATCTACATACAAATGACATGCAATTGTATTTATATATACAAAAAATAGCGGTTTGCAGTGAGAATGGGAAGGCTAATTTGCATATTGATATTAAAAATGTGATTTTATTAAATATGTGCTTAGTATTATTGATTTCTAATTGTTTGGTTTTATTTTAATGAATATAAGCAAAAATCTCTTCAATGAATCTTAAATGAAAACCATTAACAAGAAAAAATAACTGTCATTTTATTCTTTATTTCCTAATTTAACTAAATAGTTAAATAAGTAAAATTCAGCAATGAAAGACGGGAGTAATGGAAGAGTAAGTTTCATTACTATTTTTCTATTATACCCCCTCTCTGTTACATATCTTTTTGTCTGCCTCTAATTTAATACGATATTTCATTACATTAAAACTTGAATACTTGCACCCGGAGGGTGCATATATTTGCTAGTTTGTATAAGATAGAAACAGTTGATACCATATAAGTAAAAGTAAAGTCATCGGGGTGGTCTATAACCGGTATCAGCCAGACACCGAGGGAGTCTATCTGATGATGAGGTTCCAGTTTTGGAGGTTTGGGGAATGTGGAGCACCCCTTCATCACCAATGCTCCTTGGTCCACTCTGACTCGGAGTGGTAGTACCTGTTAGGGTCCCATCTATGGGTTAAATAGAAAAATGTATTTATAAAAAAAATGTATTATCCATTAAGAATTGATTTATTTCAAAACTTTATCGGCATTAAATGACCCACTGAGGTTGATATGCCGTAAAACAAAACCAACCAAACTTAGCTCAGTCGGTAGAGTGTCAGACTATGAATCACAAGGTTCCTGGTTGGATACCGGCCCTCGCCAACATAGTGTATGAGTAGCATAGGAATATGTGCGGTAAAGTAAGGAGATGGTGCTAAGTGCAGCGCACCCCCTCAGATGCAAAAACAATCTCATTGGTCTAGTGACATTGAAACGGGGATAGACTCCCTCGCTATCTGACTGATACCGACTTTAAGCAACCTTGATTAATTCCGAGACAAAAGCAACATCCCAATTCTTTATCATCATTATCTTCCCAATTAAAACATGGTTCGCTTTCTATTTTGTTTTTATTTTGTCCAGTAAGAATTGTTGATTTTATTAAACTTTCTTCAGAATCTATGGCGCCGCCTACAGATCTGGCGCCCTGGGCAGCATAAAAGCTTCTTAATAGCAGTACTGTTCATCCTCAAGTGTTGAAATATTTCTTCTGAAGATTATATGTCGATCGACATTCTACGATAATTACAGTGAACGACTCGCTACTGCTTTCTCTGCAACAATGTTTTAAGCATATTTTCAACAATAATTTTGCATCACGGCTATTTTTATTTTTTTAACCGTTGTAAATCTAATGATTCTACTGAGCCGAATGATGAAAGACTTGCCTGAAGCCGACTCTTGAGATAATTGCGACGGATTCTTTGCTTACAGAGGATTCCTTTTGTAATTTCCTTCCACGTTTCTTTCCTCTCAAGAGAAAAAAATTACCAAAATTCCATTGGCGAATGGAAAAATCATCTCAGAAAAGAAACTGTTGTCATGTGTGTTGCTTTTTGCCATTGCAATTGAGTTTTAGCCTTTCGACATTTTTTCTTTTTATATTATATACTTAAAGAATGTTTTCACGCAGCTCTAATATTTCGATATATGTATTTCTATAGAGACTGGCAAAAAAAATCGGATACTACGAGTTTTAAAAGCGAATTAAGAATAATTAAATATATTATTTAAGGTTAAACTTTGTCTAAATTGATAAGTAGTAGCATAATAACCATCATTAAAAAAAGAAAAATATAATTACATATGCAGTTTATTTTTAAAAGATTTAAAACTATTTGTTTTGGTCAATTTCGAGAGGATCCGCCATTTTGGCTGTTTTTCAATGGTTTTAGGCGCTTGTTTACAATTTTAACGTAAGATTTGGGATGGAAAATTTTTTACCAAAAATCAGGTAATTATCCAATTTTAATGAAATTTTCAATATTGATTTATCAATTAATGAATTTTATAATGCATCAGTTATTTTATTTCAAAACTTTAATTTAGTATTTTTGCTATGAAAAATTAATATATAAAATTCATTTAAAATATGAAAATCCTGATGTTAAGTTTAAAATGTTATCTTTTTAGATTCTAAAAATAAATATCTACTTAATGCAAACCTTATTTTAGGCGCCAAAAGTAATAAGTTTTTAAGAAAAACACGAATAAAAATGTACCCCTCCCCTTTTTAAGCAGAAAAAAAAAACATCGATGTATAATTTTTTCTTTTATAAAATAATAGCCGATCAAAGAATTATCGAAATGAGTAAAAAAAGAAATCTCCAAAAAATTAATTATCTATTTTTTTTTACATTTTATTTTTCGATTTTCGTACTTATTTTCTCATAGAAGCGCAACCGTAATTTTTTTTTGTTTTTATTCATAAGTTCAGTCTTTTATCTCATTATTTATACTGTAATTAGTATCGAAAATGATCAACTTGCAAAACATTTTACGCCCCCAACATAAGGGGGGTCAAAATTAAGTGACCTGAAAAAATGAGAAAGTTTTGAAATAAAATAAATAATGCATTATAAAGATCATTCATTGATACATAAACACTAAAAATTTCATTAAAATTCAATAATTCTCTGATTTTTGGTAAATTATTTTCTGTAGGGGAGCTAAAGTCATTTTGTCAAAAAATGCATTTCAAGCTCAGTTTGCCAGTCCCTATATTTCTAAAATAAGCAGCGAATCAATGTGACTCATAGGTTTTCTTTTTATAGTTACACATTTCTCTATCCGAAAGGGTTCTTTTACGTTTGCCCTCAAATAATGACAGGAGGAGAAATTATTTAAAATAATATTTTATAGAATAAATAAAATAAAATGTTTTTTGGAAAAATATTTTAGCGATACAATCTTATAAAAAAAAACTAGCCACACTGAAGAGGCATGATATGCGAAACACGTGTTGTGGATGACTTATTAATAATATATATATATATATATATATATATATATATATATATATATATAATATATATATATATATATTAAACTAACACATAATAATAAATATACATATATTATGTGAAATAATAATAATACATATATTATGTTAAAATCAACTATAATGTTTTATCAAAATCATTTATAATAATATATATATAATATATAAAATAATAATAATAATAATAATAATAATAATAATAATAATAATAATATGAAATATATATATATATATATTATATATAAAATAATAATAAAATATTATATACAAAATCAACTATAATGTTTTAACAATCATTTATAATATATATAATATATATATATATATATATATATATATATATATATATATATATAAGAGAGAGAGAGAGAGAGAGAGAGAGAGAGAGAGAGAGAGAGAGAGAGAGAGAGAGAGAGAGATTGCTACACCAGTTCCACCCTGATATTAAAAAAATGGCCCCAAAATTAGAAAGGATCGAACAAAAACTTGTCCGACAAGAATCGTCAGTACAGTTTAACGAAACATGTTTAAAAGAAAAAATGCTGCCAAAATACACTTGTATATATATATATATATATATATATATATATATATATATATATTATTTAAAAACAATCTACTAGTTTGAAACCTCATAAACAGTTTTTATCTTACAAAATATGTATTTTAGTGTCTTGATTTACTTCAAATTTCGGCAGCACACATTATTTCAACTATAAGGTTTTATCAAAATCATTGTTAGAATTCAAATGATATGAATATTTCCGACTTGCTTATGTTGACATTTGTAGACTATCAGTGTATTTCACCATCTTTGATTGTATTAATATAATATATTGTGAAAAATTGATATACGCTTGTTTGTTAATTAATAGAGTTAAATTTGATTTAAATAATGTTGTTATAATTCAATTACCGCTACGATATTTTAATCAAAGCGGGAAAGCATGGTTGAAAGTGACGAGCAGAAACAGGTGTTGCAGTAACATTTTTAGAAAGAAAATATATACTCATAATTAATAGACGAGTTAGTCTTTTGACCCGTGTAATAAAGCATAACACCCCCCCCCACACACACGCACACATATATATATATATATATATGATGGCAGCAAACTCGTGATCAAGTATTGCCATTGCTTGATATAGTAAAATAATAATAAAACAAAAAAATAAAAATAAAAAAAGCTCAATATTTCAAACAATATAATGGTGAGCTTCAAAAAAGTTCAACAATGAGCTGCACGAAAGTGGCTCTTTAGTCCTGCCAAAGTCTTGCACACCTTCCCACAATTACAGGTAATTCCAGGGGCACAGGGTATTTTATTAGTCCATCCCGCCGATGCACAGATTGGTGACTGATCAGGCAAGCCTTGCTCATACATAGCCTTCCACACTGTTCACATAGTAGACCGATTTGAAGCCCTTGATTGTCTACTTTTTTATTCTTGTGAATATCTCTTTATATATATATATATATATATATATATATATATATATATATATATAATATCAACCCCTACGCACCAGCAGAATGTGACACATCCTCAATTTCTTAAACGGAGTTTGACAGGTTTTATTCAGTTTTCCTTCTCCTAGACTGGTTGCCTAAACAAAGTTGAATCTTGTCGACCCTATCATTTACCCATAGCCCGATGGGGAATAGTTGGATACATATATTTTCTAAGGGTATTTGGTTTATATTTATTTACATTTTTGCTACCATTGGTTTCTTGCTGTGTAGCAGTCATCAGGTAACGAAAATGTTTATTTATTCAACTT
The DNA here is from genome assembly GCA_023376005.1 of Doryteuthis pealeii. Lineage (NCBI taxonomy): Eukaryota > Metazoa > Mollusca > Cephalopoda > Myopsida > Loliginidae > Doryteuthis > Doryteuthis pealeii. Next base: position 17,859,299 of record CM042143.1, read on the forward strand.
TTAGCGCTCTATCACATATATTGAGCACTCTTCTAATAACACGTTGGATTGTTACCGCTTCTTCAAGTATAATAGTACTAACCATACACATTGATATATATATATATATATATATATATATATATATATATATATATATATATATATATATATATATATATATACAGGGTCAGGCAAAATGATCTGACACATTTGTAGGTTTAATAAAATGCAAATGAAATAAAGAAACAATGATCTGACATATTTGTAGGTTAAATCAAAGGCAAATGAAGTAAAGAACCAAAAAATTGTTTTTATTTTCGAAAAGTACATATAATGCCATTTTTCTTCATATAATATCATTTTGTTTTGTTTCTTTATAATGCCATTGTTTTTCGTTTCTTTTTCAGTTGCTGCCATGAATTGGACTGGTGAGCATCGCCCTTTCATTGTGGAAACGTTTATCAACATCATTTTGTATGGATGCATTTGAAGATCATTGTGAAGAATTCTTCGCAAACTTCTTTCGGAAAGTCTAAGAGCCTGGGCGCGTTTAAATGTGGAACGGAGTGGAGACTGTTGAACTGAAGCTTTTACCGCTGCCACATTTTCTGGAGTTCTGGCGGTGTGAGATCGGCCAGTTGATTTTGGTTTCAATGCAGAACCAGTAGTTCTGAAGTTGGTAACCCATAACAAGATCGTGTTTCGAGCTGGTACGGGATCATGTCTATCAAGATTGAAGTGCAAACGGAACGCTCTTTGTGTTGCAGTTAAAGATTCGTTTGTTCTGATGAGTCGAAATTTTGAGGAGCTATAATAAATCAACTTAGATTTATATAGGCCCCAATTTTGGTCGAAATAAATTTATTATGGAATTGCGGTGTTGAGTTTTTTCTTCCTTTCTAAGATAAATATTGCTCTGTATATAATCTAAAAAGTTTATTATACATTGAGCTCTCTTTAGTGATTTAAAGATTCACTGTATTTATACATACTGGATCATACAATAATAATGCAGTGTATCTGTGACAGAAATCACATATATAATCATACCGTATAGAATCATCCCTTACTACCAAGTTTTGGATACCTCCCATCATATATATATATATATATATATATATATATATATATATATATATAAGGTTGTTTAGAATGGCTTTTTGCCGATAATTTTTGGAGAATAAGTGTTTAATTGGAGTCGTACCTAATTTTGAAAATTAATTAATTAATAATGAATTAGGCGGGAATACCTAATAAATGTATGGCTAAACAAATCGAGAAAAATCAATCTCTGTATGTACATTTCGCCTATTAGGCCTCATCAGCAGAGCTATAGATCGGAAGACGCCCTGTGCGTGATTTGAAACCGGACTGCCAAGCTGACAGGCCGATCCCATAACCCAACACCAAACGAACTTCTTAGATTTTATGATTTGTTTAGGTAGGTTAACATTCTCTTCTAGTGACTTTTATTACACGACGATGTGGTAAGTGTAAACAAGGTTTGTTTAGAATGGCTTTTTGCCGATAATTTTTGGGAGAATAAGTGTTAATTGGAGTCGTACCTAATTTTGAAAATTAATTAATTAATAATGAATTAGGCGGGAATACCTATATATATATATATATATATATATATATATATAAGCAATTGGTAATTTGAAAGAGAAAAAAAAAGGAGAGGAAAAGGAAATAAGAAGAGAAATTGTAACCACACAAATAAAAACATAAGCACGTCCATTTCTGAAAATAAACTCTGATGATGAAGCTCATGCTTCGAAATCGATAAGACAAAAATAACATCTTTTTGTTTTTATTTTTCATACGCATTGTATTGGCCTTCAAAATATTAATATATTTTAAAACCCCTTCTTCTTCCAATAGATTAAAATCTGTTATCGTCATATTTACTAATTTCAAGGCCTTATTAATATTTATCCTGATGAAATTTTTTTCTTATGAGTTTATTCCTTTATGTTTCATGTTTTTATTTTCTATCAACGTTAGTCATTTCTTTGAAACATCTAATTACAATGCTCGAATTGTTATATTTTCTTTTAGCATTTTCTCCGAGTCGGTCTTCTACATTTTTTGTATTTTTGTCATAATCCCTCCAGTCCTCAATCCTATCCATTCATCTCTCTCTCTCTCTCTCTCTCTCTCTCTCTCTCTCTCTCTCTCTCTCTCTCTCTCTCGTGCGCGATTGCGAAACGTTCTTTTACAGTTGTCATAGAGACCTGTCACGTATCACATAGTTCAAACCTGTCAGCCTTTCCCCCATCACTCTCCATAACTGGTTTCTCGGGACTAAAAACTGAAAGGCATGCATTAGTTTTCCAATCAAATAACAGTTCCCAGTCAAAATGTGGAACAATCTGTCTCGCGTATCAAAATATCAATTCAAACTCGCTCGCGTAGTTTAAAAATAAATGCAGAATATAAAAAAAATCATATCTCTCTGTAATCTATTTTTGTAATGAAATATTTTTATGCTCTGTTTTTTTTTGTTTTTTTTTCTACAAAGGAAACGTGTTAGGCTTTGTTTGGCGTGTCGGACTTTGATCTAAGATCGAACCCGTGTCCTTCTGAATATGAAATGGGGACACTTGAGATAAGTCAATCTTCAGCGCTACGCTCAAGTTAACGTATGTCAAACCCAAATGCCCGTATGAAGGATATAAGCACGGGTATAATTAAACCAGGAAAAACAAAGGGTTGACAGAGCAGCGCGTCTTACGTGCTAGACAGCAGCAGCCGCATGGAAGAAGAAGAAGAAGAAGAAGAAGAAGAAGAAGAAGAAGAAGAAGAAGAAGAAGTCGACTTTTGTGCCCCCTCAACGAAGACTTTTCGTGGTAATTTAAATTTAGTTTTTCTCACAATAACAATAATAATCCATGTCTCTCTTAAATATTATAGCTTATCTTGAGTTTTCAGTTTTGGAGATTTGGGGAATGTGGAGCACCCCTTCATCACCATTGCTCCCTGGTCCACTCTGGCCTGGAGTGGTAGTACCTGTTAGGGTTCCATCTATGGGTTAAATAGAAAACATGAGTTTATAAACAAAATTGTATTATCCATTAAGAATTGATTTATTTCAAAACTGTATCGGCATTAGATGAACCACTGATGTTGATATGCCGTAAAACAAAACAAACAAACCAACTAAAAAGAGATTATGAAATTGAATGCCCAACAAGGAAGAATATGTGGGATTGTCTTCCCTTTGCCTGGAAGAGTTATCTCTCTTGGTGTTCCCGTTTTTCACCTCCAGGGGTTTTGTTATTTAAGCAGGCAAGCGCCAGATTCGAATCCTCTTCTTCTTCTTCAACGGCACCTCACACACATGGGTTAGACATTTATATCTACACTCTTCTCTACACCTAACGCAACGTTAGTAAGTGACATTGCTTTAAGGACTCGCCATTACTTCTATATGCACATTTAGGTATCTCTTGTATACTTCCTTATTGTATCTCTATTCATGAATGTGTCTTTTTTATATCGTCTTTGTATTTCTGTTATATGTAACATTTCCATGTGCTTGTAGTGTTACATAATTATTAGATACCTAATATTTATATGCAATAGTGTAGAAATCAAAATGGGCGTTATAAGCTGCAGCCCATGGCCTTGAAGGATTTGAATGACAAGGCTTGGCCTGTCCTGATCCTTCCTTCCGGTGGATACCGTGAGAATCGGTGGAGAAGACACTCTTCCGGTTTAGATTAGAAATAGATTTTAGTCAGTCGGTCAGAAACCATGACGGTGGTGAGTCGTGTCATACACACTCCGACTCGATCTGCGCAGGTAGTCTGGTGGGGATTTCGAGAATAAAATATGATCAAAGTAAATCGAAGTCTTGTGTTATTATCTAAAAACTGACAATGACACAGGGCTTCTGATAAAGAGAAATCCCCAATGGAAGACCAGACACGAAGTCCCCAAGAGAAGTCCAGACGTTAAAAGAGACCTAGAAGAACTTAAGATGTCAGAAGAACATGAAGAAGAAGTAAGAAGTAAAGTAAATGAAAGGGTATACAACAGTAGTAAAGTCCTTATGTATGTTTAACACACGTGTCGCAGTTGTATTGTTCAACTTAGTATAACTTTGAACCTTACAAATAGAATAAAAACATTTTCGGCATAAGGGTCTACATGCCGTAAAACCCAACCAATCAACCGACCATCCAAAATGGGAATAACGTCCATCGTATTCTACTTTGTCTTTGTTGTTAATACGAACTGTTTATAATCTCTCACTACAATTAAATCGAACAATACAACAAATTAATAAAAAGGTAGTTTTACACGTGAATTTATGCAGATGTTGAAAATCTTTCAATACATTCGTCTTGTTTTCTGTTCAATTATTGTATCCTAAACGGAAAAGCTGCCAAGTCTGAACCGCTAGTTAATCTAGTCCGTTAATTGCTCTAAAACAATTAGCTAATTAGATATCCAATAATGATAGCGTTAGTGAAGACAACAGCGGAGGTGTGTGATTGTTACAGCGATGTGAAAAATCAAATAAAACCCATTTACAGCAATAGCGTTATCTTAAATTTCTATCAGATGCTTTATAAAACCTATGACAAAGACGAGCTTTCAACTGTCTATTAAGAGATTAGAACAATATAAAAAAGGACTAAGCAAAATCCTATTGTTTGAGGAATATTAAAAATATAGTATATTTCTTTGTTTTAATATCCTTTCTCTTGTTCGGGGTATTTTGATGCCATAATAAGTGGCTATTCTCCTACTGATCAGGTTTCCCGCCGAAAACTACTTTTCTCTAATCTGACTGCGATGAACAGAAATCTTAAAAGTTTCGCCTTTGACTCTTTGTAATTAAACTTCTAAGTTTATTGGAATAACAACATAGAGAATTATATCTTTCTGATGCTAGGATAGTAAATGAATAATAAAAACAAAGAAAACGTCCTTCCAATATGAATAACTATCCTAAACTTTGAGTAGCACAGGAATCTGTGTGATAAAGTTAGGAGCTGCCGGTAGGTGTAGCGCACCACCTCAGATGCTAAAAGAATCTCCTTGGTCTAGCAATAAGGGAAAGGGGATACATTTCTTTACTTACTTTACTTAAGAAAAGTCCATTGAATCTAACTTAACGGACCTAAATTCCACCATTGTATGTCACCCCGTCGAAAGAAAAGAAAATACTAAAAATCAGGGAATTAACCGAATTTAATGAGATTTTAAGTGTTGATACATTAATGAATAAAAGATACAATGCAGTAGTTATGTTACATAATTATTAGTTTCTTAATATTTATGTACAGTAGTGTAGAAATCAAAATGGCTGTTATAAGTTGCAGCCCACGGCCTTGAAGGATGAGTGACAAGTCTTGACCTCATCCTGATCCTTTCCGGTGGATACTGTGAGAATCGGTGGAGTAGACCCACTTCCGGTCTAGATTAGTAATAGATTTTTAGGCAGATCAGCCAAGACCACGACTGTGGTAAGTCGTGTTATGCACGCTCCGACTCGATCTGTGCAGGTAGTCTGGTGGGGGATTTCGAGAATAAAATATGATCTAAGTAAATCGAAGTCTTGTGTTATTATCTAAAAGCTACCAATGACACAGGGCTTCTGATAAAGAGAAATCCCCAATGAAAGACCAGATCCGAAGTCCCCAAGACAAAGTCCAGACGCTAGCAGAGACGCTAGAATAGAAGATAGAAAAGACGTCAGAAGAAGAATAGAAGAATAGAAGTAAGTAAAGAAAAGGGTATGCAGTAGTTATTTTATTAAAAAAAAACATTTACAATTTTCAGGTCCGTTAACTTTGAACCACATATCATTGTGATGGAACACAGATTCTCACCCATTTACCTTTTCACGATAAAAGCAGAATGTACATGTACTTATGTCAATAAAGTTTTGAAAAAGCTTTATCCAATAATGAGGCGAAATATTAATTGAATTTAGCTGTCTATGTTGTTATATCCAGACTTTCCTCTATTTTTAACCACGTTAATAAAAATGTTGATAGAATAAGTGTATTTTTATTGTGTTAATATACGAGGTAGGTAAAAGGATGGTGAACAAGAAATGATAACTCAAAACAAATCTAAGAGTTGAAACGTTTCGTCCGATTCATACGGACCTCATCGATCAAATGATTTTTATTGAAAGCAAAATTACGTGCAAGTACAAATGAATTTGGTGAGTTAATAGCAGAAGTGAAGGGAAGGAGAATAGGGGCAGACATGAAAGAAGTGGGGTTAATTTACAGTAAGTAGAGAGAGGATGGGAGTAGATGGGCACAGGGGTAGGTTAACGGAGGGGGTAAAGTTCTGGTGTGTTTGATGTCAGGGGAAGATAAGGGGGAGTTGAGTGATCTTAGGTCACTGGGTCAGTTAGTGGAAAGAGCTGGGGGGAGGATTTTTTGACTCCTGAAGTTTAGGTGGAGAGGAAACGGAATGGAGAATAGGTAGTGAAAGTCTATGTGTGGGCATTAATTTGTTTATTTAATTGTGTTATTTAACTGTATGCTCCTGTAGGTGCAAACATATATTCTAGCTATAGGCACATTTGTCATCTGCTAGGAATTTTAAAAGTGAATTAGAAATAATTAAATCTATTATTTAAGGTCAAACTTTGTCTAAATCGATAAGTAGTAACATAATAACCATAATTAAAAAAAGAAAAAATATCATTACATATGCCGTTTATTTTTAATAGATTTAAAAGTATTTGTTTTGGTCAACTTCGACGATATCAGCCAGTCAGCTTCGTTTTCGATGTTTTTAAGTGCTTGTTTACAATTTTACTGTAACATTCGCGTTTGCAAAAAAAATTACCAAAAATCAGGTAATTATCCGATTTTAATGAAATTTTCAGTATTGATTTATCAATTAATGAATTTTATAATGCATCAGTTATTTTATTTCAAAACTTTAAATGCGTTATTGTTGGCTGTCAAGAACAGTACACGGACACTGTAACACAGTTCAATATTGATCAATACTAACCGGATATTTATAAACTTCTCTTAGATTTGGGTGGAATGTTTGCCGGGCAATTATAAGAAAAAAAGTATTTAAAGATGATTGGTTCAAAATTTGGAGAAATGGAGCTTTCTTTTTTTACTCGTTTCCAATATATAATGTAGCTTTTCTATTCAGTAAAGTCAGAAAACCGGTAACTGCCTTTATTGATTCCATTCAATTCTATTATTTATCGTTGTATTATATTTATTATTTTAAAGAAATAAATAAAAGAATAAGAAGCCATGTAGTTGGAATTGTCCAGACCTACTGACGTCTACCTTTTGGGGTTTAGTCTTCGAAAGTTACAACCAGTAATTTCTCGTATTGTGTTGTCATAAGTTTTTATCAGATGCAATGATAAAGGTTAGCTTCGAATACATTTGTTATGAGACTTGAACTGAGTGTCTTATTGATTTAACAATCATAAAAATCCTGTATTTTCTTTTTTTAGAGTGTGTTTTATCGTCAGGCTGGAATGATACACAGAGAAATTGGGTGCTTAATATATTTATTCAGCACTTGCATCCGGTGCTAACGGATACATACAAAAACACAGAACAATAAAGTACAAACACTTAACATGACAAAACTTACAAGAAAAAGGGGAGGGTCAAATGCGGTATAAATGCGGTCAAATGTTAAGTATCTGACCGGCATCCTTGGTTCCAGATGTAGTGAATAAGTAAGCAAGCCAATAAGAATCAGGTGTTATAGTATTCTTTGTAAGTCCGACGTGCAAGATGATCCAAATGTCAATGACATAAGTTTAGAATCAGACCTCTATAAATACACCAACAGCAGCAGCAGCAGCACCGCCAGTGATTGGACAATAGGAATCTTTCTCAGGTCACGTGCTAGTCAACGAGTCTATAAGTAGAAGTGACCATTTGCCCATGTCTTGTATACACAAAAACTACAACAACTGTGTGTGTGTGTGTGTTAATGCGTCGCAGGTTGAAATTGTCTCGTGTTCAATATTACTAGAATAGTTGAATGAGAAAAAATTCTAATACCTTTGGTTCGTCTGTAGTCTGAGACTGTTGGTGCTGCTACTTACTGGTTCTGGTGATTTTGGTATATTCATACTCACTGGCTAAACAGTCTTTGAACTAAAAATAGCTCAATATTGGGCAATTAATGAGGAAGTGCGTCCCGGTCTCCTGCCTCAGAAATTGCTACCCGGTGACTATCAAAATAACGTCCCCAGCTACGTCGGAGTTACTTGAAAGAAAACAACAAACTTAGGGCGTTAAATGTATTTAGAGGGGGGGCTTCTCTTTTTTGGCGTAATTCTTATTTATTTATCGTAATTTTTTTGTAATTCTTGTTCATTTATATAAATTTGTCGTAATTCTTGTTAATTTATTGAAATTTGTCGTAATTCTTGTTTATTTATCGTAATTTGTCGTAATTCTTGTTTAGATATGAAGATGGATATATACTTTGGAATAGACTGAGATAGATAAACAAAATAATATAGATAGATATGAACAAATGGAGATAGATAGATATTTTCTACAAGTAAATGTATTTGCGGGGTGTCGCTTCTTTTTTGTCGTAATTCTTGTTTATTTAAACTAAAAACAACACATTAAACAAACATGAATAAAAGAAAATCTGAGACGACATAGCTGGGGACGTTATTTTAATAGTCACCGGGCAATTTCTGAGGCAGGAGACCGGGACGCACTTCCTCATAAATTACCCAATATTGTAACAGAGGGGTTTTCAATGAACAGGGAAGGAAAGGGAAATACTGAAATGAATTATACCGACAAGTAAGGCCAATCCCTAATTCATCATGAAAAAAAAAAAATTCTCATATGCGGTGAAAATTAATATAACCAGACAGCGAGGGATACTTCCCTTTTTCACTAGCGCTAGACCAGGAAGTTTGTTTTGCAGACTGGTTGGAGCACCACACCTACCATCAGCTCCTAACCTACCGCACAGATCACTGTGCTACGCGTACGCTCAGTTGGCGTCGGTTAGTATCGAATCCGGAATCTTGTGGTTCCCTGTCGAACGCTCTACAACTAAATTACTCACTTCTTTTTTGCACAGATATGCATGAATAAAGGAAAGAAAGAATAGAATGGCTATTAACAGAAGAATTTAATCAATATCACTTACACATGTGTTTCGGTCAGTTCATCTGTGTGAAAATATTTCGCACACAGAGAAGATTCGACCTTCATCAGAATGAAAGCTCCGAGAAAATTTTCAACATATTAGGGATAAATAATAACACTTTTTTTTTTTTTCAATACAAAATAATTTTCTACCATACCCTAGAAAAAATCAAATATCCAAATTCTAGCGGTCTATTTCAGCGTTCCAAATGTGATTTTTTTAAAAAATTCTATTCGAACATTTCTAAAGTTCTCCGTTGTTCCCCAACGAAATTTTTTTCATTCAAAATAAAATTTCACTCTGATGACGGTCGAATCTTCTCTGTGTGCGAAATATTTTCACACAGATGAACTGACCGAAACACATGTCTAAGTGATATTGATTAAATTCTTCTTTTATTATCCATTTTATTCTTTCTTTTCTTTGTTCATTCTTCCTGTCGGCTGGGGCATTAGAATGCACCGACTGCACCTCTGCAGAGGGGTAAGACTCCCTCAATGGGGCCACCTGTTGGCCGTGGGTGGCAACCCGTGATGCTTAAGGATAGCCCAGGTGAATGAGCATTTCATGACATGCAATACTCCACTTTGGCCCTATCTTGGGCTAGACGGGCGGTCGGAGAGGCCCCCTCCGATCAATCGGCTGGCCACGTCAAGCCCTAGTACCTATATGATTTTCCCAACCCTATTGCCCTTATGGCAAGCCCCAACCCCTTTTTATCATATGGGTGCTAGAAGGCGGTGGCTGCGGGTCTACATGTCCTGGGAATGACGTTAAACTCTATCTGATGGTGAGGTTCCAGTTTTGGAGGTTTGGGGAATGTGGAGCATCCCTTCATCACCATTGCTCCCTGGTTCACTCTGACCCGGAGTGGTAGTACCTGTTAGGGTCCCATCTATGGCTTAAATAGAAAAATGTATTTATAAAAAAATTGTATTATCCTTTAAGAATTGATTTATGACCCACTCAGGTTGATATGGCGTAAAACAAAAAAACAAAAAAAAACAAATCATATTGTCGGATTCATTTCCAATTTCCATTTTTACAGATATGTTTGTAACATTGTACGTGCATTTGTTTTAGGACAACTGTTTTTTCATTTTTATTTATTGCATCTGATTTAAATCGTGTTCTTTAATTAGCTAAAAATTAGCGTGTTTATGTTGACATTTATACTCCATTACACGCCACCATCCAACAGAAATTAATGACTCATTCAATTTCGATGGATATGATTATCCATCTTGTTCACCATGTGCTAGGATGTCACCATGGTGCAGTGGCTAAGGAACTACTGTGACATCGTGGTAAGCGAGTCGAACTGCACTCGTGATATTACGGATGAGAAGACTATGCTAGGATGTCACCAGGCAGAGGCTAACGAACTGGACTGTGACAACGTGGTAAGCGAGTCGAAATGCACTCGTGATATTACGTTCACTTTAATAACTCCCACAGCTATGAGCTAAATTCTACCACTAATGATGGGGCACTGGCTAACGAACTGGACTGTGACAACGTGGTAAGCGAGTCGAATGCACTCGTGATATTACGTTCACTTTAATAACATAGGATAAGCAGCTATGAGCTAAATTCTACCACTACTATGCTAGGAACCATGGGGCACTGGCTAACGAACTGGACTGTGACAACGTGGTAAGCGAGTCGAAATGCACTCGTGATATTACGTTCACTTTAATAACATTAGGATAAGATATAAAAAAAACATCCCACAGCTATGAGCTAAATTCTACCACTACTATGCTAGGATGTCACCTGGGGCACTGGCTAACGAACTGGACTGTGACAACGTGGTAAGCGAGGAAATGCACTCGTGATATTACGTTCACTTTAATAACATTAGGATAAGATATAAAAAACATCCACAGCTATGAGCTAAATTCTAACTATGCTAGGATGTCACCATGGGCACTGGCTAACACTGGACGTTCGAAATGCACTCGTGATATTGAGCTATTGCACCATGGGCACTGGCTAACGAACTGACTGTGACAACGTGGTAAGCGAGTCGAAATGCACTCATTATAAAAAAACAACAGCTATGAGCTAAATTCTACCACTACTATGCTAGGATGTCACCAACACGAACTGGACTGTGACAGCGAGTCGAAATGCACTCGTGATATTACGTTCACTTTAATAACCTATGACTATGCAGGATGTCACCATGGTGCAGTGGCTAAGGAACTGGACTGTGACATCGTGGTAAGCGAGTCGAACTGCATTCACGATATTAAAAAAAAAAACACTATGAGCTAAATTCTACCACAACTATGCTAGGATGTCACCATGGTGCAGTGGCTAACGAACTGGACTGTGACATCGTCGTAAGCGAGTCGAACTGCACTCGATATTACGTTCACTTTAATAACATGAGGATAAGATATAAAAAAACATCCCACAGCTATGAGCTAAATTCTACCACTACTATGCTAGGATGTCACCATGGTGCAGTGGCTAACGAACTGGACTGTGACATCGTGGTAAGCGAGTCGAACTGCACTCGTGATTGTACGTTCATTTTAATAACATTAGGATAAGATATTTAAAAAAACATCCCACAGCTATGAGCTAAATTCTACCACTCTATTCTTCTACAAGGATGGCTTTGGCAGTAAATAACCAAAAAATATACCATTAAAAAGGAAATCAAACCACCATGAAATGTTAATTTTTAAGCTGACTACAGCTGGTTTTAATTCAGTCCTGATTTCCTAGACCGGTTTCAGTACAAACGTAAAGATCCCGGTCTCTCTTACTATTTGCTGGGGAATTAATAAAGAATAGAGTATTTTCTTTACCAATGGTGAAGTCAAATGCAGTTTTCTCCAAAATTCAAACCCGGAACCCTTTTAACGATGATAGATTTTATTCTACGCACATATAGAAAAGAACAAAAGAGAATTAAAGACTACTACAGTGGGACACACACGACCAAGCAACTTCCCTGTTTATCGATCACTGCAAGTAAAATAGAAATGTAATTATTACTTCATAAAGAACTTCCATATCATAACAACTATTATTTACTTGCGAAGGAGCCTCTCGCGAGACATCAAATCAGTTCATTATTATGATTTCAATTCACTCTGAAAACTGTCATTGTTTTTTGCTTGGCACCGTTAAAAAAAATGTTCAAACTCTTATTGTTTACTCTATTCCCGTGTGCTTAGTCTCACTTACCCAGCATCGGGGAAAAATCTAAAATTTCCATTAAAACGAATGCGACTTATTTTGGACTGTGAAATCCATTTCTCTTTTCATATTTTGAAACTTCCCAACTTCCTGCCAAAATGTCCCAGTGTGACTTATTTACTTTGATGTTTCTTTCCCTTATTCAGTTTTAATGGAGCCGGTGCCAGTCAAGGCTTAGATCTGGTGTGATTGTATGAGACATGCAGACGCTTTTCGAAGAGTAAAAGACTGGAAAGGAGAGGAAGAATCCGAAGACGTAAAGCACAAAACAAGAAATCAACCAAGGAAGAAGAAAAGATGTAAATGATGGGACTAAAAAAAACAAACAAAACCAAAAAAAGATAAACAAAAAACAAGTAGAAATAATTGTGATTATGGAAGAAGGAAAATATCTCAGAAACTTAAGAATAATAACAATGACAAAAGTAGGAAAATAAGAAAGAAAGAAATAAAATGGTCAAAGATGAAGTGATCGATGGTCTGATGAAAGAAATTAAAATGAAAACTATAAAAATGACATATGCCAAGATAGAACTAAAAGAGAAAAAGTATGGAACTATAAACATGTAAGGTAAGTATAAACTAGGGATATTTTTAAAAGGCATGGCATTTTTAAAAAGAAAATGGAATGAAAAAGAAAACAAATGAAATTTGAAATGAAAAAGAAGGAATGAAAATTTTGAAATTTTAATCAAAAAGGGAAATAACGGAAGAAAAATGAATGAAAAAGGAAATTAAAAAATCAAATGAAACATGAATGAAAAAGGAAGGAACAAAAATTAAATGAAAATAAATGATTGAATGAAAAAGGATAAAACGAAAATTAAATGAAAATAAATGACTGAATGAAAAAGGAAAGAACGGGCATTGATTGGTTGGTTGTTAAATTGCATATCAATTTTTTGTCAATTAATGCTGAATAAAGTCATTTTGATATAGTTATTTACTAATCTTAGCTTAGATGTGGCACAAAGCCAGAAGTGTGGGGCGCCCAGTAAGAATCGAACTCATTAACAATGGTCTGCATATCTAGCTTGCTAACCATTACACCGCGTCATTTTAATACAAGGTTCATTACAGTATGTATTGTTGTTTAAATATTCACCAATTTGAGTAGTAAAGAAAGAAGTAATAAGCAAAACAAAACATTTTCCGGGTAAGAAACAAAATACACGAGACAAAGGTTTCATAAGAACATCAGTAATGGTTCTAATGAGGAAAAGAAGGAACGCTTCAGAAGAAAGGAAAAGATGGAACCGCTTCTGAAAGAAAAAAAAAACAGGAATCGATTCTGAAGATTGAAAAAAAGGTAACCGATTCTAAAGAATGAAAAGAGTGAACCAATTCTGAAGAAGGAAAAAGAGTTAACCGATTCTGAAGAATGAAAAAGAGTAAACCGATTCTGAAGAATGAAAAAGAGTAAACTGATTCTGAAGAAGGAAAAAGAGGTAACCTGATTCTGAAGAAGGAAAAAGAGTTAACCGATTCTGAAGAATGAAAAAGAGTGAACCGATTCTGAAGAAGGAAAAAGAGGTAACCGATTCTGGAGAATGAAAAATAGAGAACTGATTCTGGAGAATGAAAAATAGAGAAACCGTTTCTGAAGAATGTAAATACAGAATCGCTTCTGAAGAAGAAAAAGCGGGAGTGCTTTTGAAGAAGGTAACGCAAAAGCGCTTTTAAAGAAGGAAAAGAAGGAGTGCTTTTGAAAAAGAAAAAAAAACCTGAAAGCTTTTGAAGAATTAAAAAGAGGGAACCGATTCTGAAGAAGGACAAAAAACTAGGATATTTTCTGAAGTATTAAACAGACAGAGCAGCAGAAGATGAAGCAGGAATAACTCTAAAGAAGGAAAAGGACAGAGCCGCTTCTGAAGAATGAAAATAATAGAACTGTTTCTGGAGAAGGAAAAGCAGGAATAACTCTAAAGAAGGAAAGGACAGAGCCGCTTCTGAAGAATGAAAAATAGAACTGTTTCTGGAGAAGGAAAAGCAGAATAACTCTAAAGAGGAAAAGGACAGAGCCGATTCTGAAGAATGAAAATAATAGAACTGTTTCTGCAGGAATAACTCTAAAGAAGGAAAAGACAGAGCCGATTCTGAAGAATGAAATAATAGAACTGTTTCTGGAGAAGGAAAAGCAGGAATAACTCTAAAGAAGGAAAAGGACAGAGCCGCTTCTGAAGAATTGAAAAGCAGGAGTCTTGTTGAAGAAGAGAAAAGCAGAAACGATTCTCAGGGAATAAGCAAACATGAAGAGGCAGAATGGGAAAGGTAGTGATGTGATGAAAAAGGACAGGAAGAAATAAAACAAGCAAATAAAAAAAAGGTGAACAAACACTGTTCTAGTTGAACTTTACTTGTCTTAACATGTTCGCGTGAAAACAAGGACAACCGTGACAGAATGGTTTTAAACGCCTACACACATTACCATAGCAGTAGACGCACAGTGTGTCTGTTTTAACAGTAAATTGTAGACACATTTTTCAGATGGTCAAGTTGCGGCGGAGGTTGGTGGGATGAGTGAACGAGAGACGAAAAGGTAAATGGGTTTTAAGACAGACATTTGTTTATCCAATCGTATCAAGTTTTTGTCTGTGTCTTCTATTTTTATCCTTTACATTACACGCAAGTAAGATTCTGGGGTTGTATGTTTGGCTTGGTTGCATCATGATTCCGGCCATATTGTTAGGAACGAGAAAATTATTGCCATTTCAAGTAATGTAAGCAAAACAACATTATTTTCTTTTTGTAGTTTTCTTCTTCTTCTTCTTCTTCTTCTTCTTCTTCTTCTTCTTCTTCTTCTTCTTCTTTCTTCTCTTCTTCTTCTTTGCTTGTCTGTTGAAAATTCTGTCTGCAGAGAATTAGACTGTAAAGCTCAAGGATTGAATCTCCTTTACCGACACTGCGAAACTCTAAAAAACCAGTATTATAAATTCGTAGCAGATTAAAAATAAGCATATTTATATATTATATATATATATATATATATATATATATATATATATATATATATATATATATATATATTATATATATATATATATATATATATATATATATATATATATATATATATATATATATATATATAAATCACAGGTTAACACAACACCATTGTTACCTTATTTTTTTTCTTTACACCTGCATTGTGATTGCCTTCAAAATCAACCTCCAAACCAATATAATATATATATATATATATATATATATATATATATATATAATTTATAATATATATATTAAATAAAAAATACAGGTCAACACACAACACCATTGTTACCGTATTATTATTTTTTATTTATTCCAAACTGCATTGTGATAGCCTTCTAAATCAACCTCCTAACCAATACATACACAATGCTTCAAGCAAATTATGAAACTCTCTTATATATATATATATATATATATATATATATATATATATATGTGTGTATATATTCTCATACATATGTGTGTATGTCTCTTCATATGTAGATATTCACATATAATTCTTCATATCATTTGTAGACACATGAACATATCTCAGTTTAACAATATGGACAACATGAAGAGTAACACTGGTAATATCATATCACCCCTGTGAAAGTTCGATGAACAATAGAAAAATAATTTGCTTTGTTATTCTCAACTGACTGTATTTCCAGCCGTGGAACTTAAAGGGGAAACTTTCGAGAATTCTTTATCTCGGAAGAGCATTGCATGTGTAATACGGCAGAAACAATTTACGATTTTTCTTATCTTCATATTTATGTATTCAAAAACTATAACCTCAGAGACACTAGTTAAGGCTTTTCAGTCTTCAAAGGAAATGTTAATACGTGGTCAAAACCGAAATTACAACTACACTATGTCTAAAACTTTTTGATGAGTTTTATTATTTAATGTATTTTAGCACTTTTGTTTTTGTCTTGTTTTCTTTAACAATACGAAATTTGGTTGCGGTACAATTCGGGAATAAAAGTTTTTTTTTCCGTCAGCTAAATTGTTTTATCGGCACTGTAACCTGGAGCTGTAGAATACGCCGACTGCACCTCAGCAGAGGGGTAAAGTCTATTCTATTTGAGCCACATTTGCTCATGCTTAAGGTGTTGGAATTTTTGTTATATATAGTTATTTACTAAGCTTAGCTTAGATATGGCACAAGGCCAGAAGCATGGGGCACCCAATGAGAATCGAACTCACTAACAATGGTTTGCGAAGCGAGCTTGCTAACCATTACACCACGTGAGGTGCCCAATAAATTGACTTACAGTACCTGGAGTTCCCAAGCGGTCACCCATCCAAGTACTAATCAGGCGCTACGCTGCTTAACTGCGGTGGTCGAATGAGAACCGTGTGTTCAGCGTGCTTTGACCGTATTTTTGTTATATATAGTTATTTACTAAGCTTAGCTTAAATTTGGCAAGGCCAGAAGCATGGGGAACCCAATGAGAATCGAACTCACTAACAATGGTTTACGAAGCAAGCTTGCTAACCATTACACCACGTGAGGTGCCCAATAAATTGACTTAGAGTACCTGGAGTTCCCAAGTGGTCACCCATCAGAGTACTAATCAGGCGCTACGCTGCTTAACTGCGGTGGTCGAATGAGAACCGGTGTGTTCAGCGTGCTTTGACCGTATTTTTGTTATATATAAGGCATGAGGCAAGTAGTCACTTCTACTTATAGACTCGCCGACTACCATGTGACCAGCCTTCTTATCCAATCACCGGCAGTGCTGCTGCTGCTGCTGTTGGTGTATTCATACTAGCCGATTCTAATCTTAGCTCATTGCCACTTGGATCATCTAGGACGTCGGACCTAAAGGACACTATTCCACAAGGACTTATTGATTTACTCACTTGTTTACTTTAAGTTCTTTTACAACTGGAACCAAGGATGGCGGCCAGTTACTCAACATAACAACGGATCCTGGCGGGTGGGCAGTTCATAACATATAACTCTCCACTTTGTCTCTTACTTAGACTAGACTGGTCGGTTGGAGAATTCGCTGGTCATGTCAATCCCAAACACTTATATGATATTCCCAACCCTATAGGCCTTATGGCAGACGCTCACCCTTTTTTATCATATATGTACTAGAAGGGGGTGGCTGAAGATCTTAATAGCTACCGGCTTGGTTCAAAGTGAACGTCAAGGGGGGTGGCACTAATTGCCTTATTTGCTAGGGATTTTGACAATTAAAGGTGAAAATTACCTTCTAATCTTTGTTAGGCAACCAGTCAAGGAGCAGGAAAACTGAATTGAAACCTGTTATAATTCCTTCCAAAACTGACCATGTGTCACATCCTACTTGATCAGAGGGGTTGGTAGTTATATACTTTGTGTCAGGAATTGATTCAAGTGTATTTAAATGAATCTGTTTATTCTAGGATTCTTTTTCAATTTAATAGTGTAAAGGTAGTCGTTTGATCGATAATTCACCTTGGCCCTATCTTGGGTTAGACGGGCGGTCGGGAAGGCCCCGTCCGATCAATCGGCTGGTCACGTCAAGCCCTAGCACCTATATGATTTTCCCAACCCTATTGCCCTTATGGCAAGCCCTAACGCTTTTTATCATATGGGTGCTAGAAGGCAGTGGCTGTGGGTCTACATGTCCTGGGAATGACGTTAAACTCTATCTGATGGTGAGGTTCCAGTTTTGGAGGTTTGGGGAATGTGGAGCACCCCTTCATCACCATTGCTCCCTGGTCCACTCTGACCCGGAGTGGTAGTACATGTTAGGGTCCCATCTATAGGTTAAATAGAAAAATGTATTTATAAAAAAATTGTATTATCCATTAAGAATTGATTTATTTGAAAACTTTATCGGCATTAAATGAACCACTGAGGTTGATATGCCGTAAAACAAAACAAACCAAACCAAATTGATCGATAATTCTGTGTCCTAAAAGGACGACTAGAAGATAACATTTTGCATAAATAATGACATTTCCGTGTTAGTTTGTCTTTTCTTTTTTATCTGAATACCAAATTCGCCGACTGAGGTGATATTGAAACACAGGCTCCTGGCTTTACCTAACAAGGCGTTTGGGAATCCAATCTCTCGCTCTTTCAATCAATAAATGACATTTTGAAATGAACTCCAAAGAAACTCCAAGTCTTCCCGATAACAGCTGAAGACAAGTTAACTCATTTTTTGTTGTTCACTGGTCTAAAAATATCTGATAGAGTAAATGCTTGTGGCTGGGGTTTTAGATTTGTATGGACATATCAGAATAAAATTAATGACAAGTGGGGCTATATTTTAACCAAAAGGTCTTCCAAAGTATATGAAGCTAAAATAAGAAATATTTTTTTAATTAAAAATTATTTTTAGCTTTCGGATAGAGAGATCAGCAGAGCAACTCATCACAAGTTGTGGCTTGTCATAGCTTGAAGTTGGACTTCACTGAAATAATAAAAATACTACTAGATCCCCTCTGGACAGAAGTGGTAGTTCTTGTTAGGGTCAAATAGATCTGTTTTACAATTATGAAATATAGTCTCTCCTCCAAACGCAGGTCACCTCTTTTTTGGAGGTGCTCTTACCCATATCTCAGTAATATGCCAGCGTATTCTATGGGGTAGGAAGATGTCTGGGTGTTTTAAGGTTTAAATGTAGATAGATATTCTGGTTGCGTGTTCCTAGGAGTTTTGCGTTGTATCCCATCTCATTTTGTGATCGCGCTGAAAACAAAGGAATTTAAGGAACGAAAAGGAAAGAGATAAAGGCAGGAGGTATTTTTATGATTTAGGCTTTATTAACCGGGTCATAGTTGCCTCCTGGCAGTGGGATATCCCCCTGTCCGAGGAAGCGACTACACGCAGTTAAGGCCTAAATTCGAATGGCCGAGTGATTCTTTTGGAGGGTTGTAATGCAGTCTTTTTTTGTCGCACATGCGCAGAGGGTTCTTCCGGTGAAGGCTCATGGGAGTTTGTTGTTTCTTTTTTTAATTTAATTTTATTCTTATTTTATTTCCCACAATTCTAAACAACTGCCACACCGGATAAAAATCAAAATGTTCATTGTATTACTAAATAATATATTGCTTTTCTAGAAACAACAAATATTCCAATATGACGTAGAATCAGAAAGACATAGAAATATATAATATAAATATTACGAATAATATATATATATATATATATATATATATATATATATATATATATATATATCTTATTATAATGGAGATTGTCTGTTTTTCTGTCTGTAACCGAAACTATATTACTACTCAAGTTACAATTCCCTTAGTTATTGACATCGCATTCTCAATGATTTTATTTTTTATCTAAACCTCAATTATTAATAAAATTGTTTTACATTATTATTACTGTTGACCATATCTACATACAAACAACATGCAATTATATTTATATATACAACAAAATAGCGGTTTACAGTTTGAACGGAAAGGCTAATTTGCATATTGATATTAGAAATGTGATTTTAATAAATATGTGCTTAGTATTATTGATTTCTAACTGTTTGGTTTTATTTTAATGAATATAAGCAAAATCTCTTCAATGAATCTTAAATGAAATCCATTAACAAGAAAAAATAACTGTAATGTTATTCTTTACTTACGCTTTTTAAGTAAATACTTAAATTAGAAAAAATAACAATGAAAGACGAGAGTGATGGAAGAGTAAGTTTCAGTTGTTCTATCTTTCGATTATACTCCCTCTGTTTCAAATCTTTTTTTATCTGCATTTCCCATTTAGTTTCATTAGCCTTTCTAATTTAATACAATATTTTATTACATTAAAACTTGTTATATATTTGCTAGTATATATAATATTTCAATATGACGTAGAATCAGAAATATATGAAAATAAATTATAAAACTTACTGTTTCATGTGAATTGTTTCTTTTCGATAGTTGAACTGATAAAATACGTAGACATCATTGTGTGTGTAACTGTGGTTTAATTTGAAATGTTTTCGTCGGAGGATTACAAAGACATTCTTGGAGCCAATTCTCAAGTGAATCAATGAGCAGGTGGTTGATTATTTAATTTTCGCTTTTTCTCTCTCACAAAAGTCGAACTTACATGCCGGAAGCTGACATTCAAAATTAAATCTTGTAGTTTTGTCAAAGTCGACTGGCGAATAGCAAATAATTCAAAGATAAAGATTTAATTCCATTTTTGATGTTTTGCTTCTTGGGTAAAAATTCCGAGAAATTATTATTTCTCTCTTGTCACTCTTATATATACAGACAAAATCACTACCTGCTAAAAAAAGTAAATAAAGTAAAAAAGGCTACAACTTTATTGTTATTTCAATATTTTTTACAAATCAATAGTTTAATAAATCTTTATGAATCACTTATTACTATCTTCAGTAGCAAATAAATTCATACTCGAAAGTTGTATACACTAAAAGTCTATAAAAACATAAGAGTTATAGGCTGCATGTATATCCAATCATTCAGGTCCTATTTCGGTAACAGAAACTCTTACAATATATATATATATATATATATATATATATATATATATATATATATATATATGGACATAGGATGGATGTAGTAGAATCCGACAGTATGAGGTAGGTAAAAGGATAGTGAACAAGAAATGAAAACTCAAAAGAAATCAGATCTCCCATCCTCTCTCCACTTCCTGTATACTACTCTCACTTCATTCATGCCTACGCCTAACACCCTCCCTTCACTTCCGTCACTTATACTTGCAAAAAAAAAATTTGCTTTCAATAAAAATCATTCGATTGAAGGTGTCCGTATAAATTCGGACGAAACGTTTCAACACTCTAATTTGTTTTGAGTTCCCGTATTTAATACCGTAATACCGTTCCGTATTTAATACCGTTTCCGTAATTAAATAAATAAATACCGTTCCCGTAATTAAATAAATAAAAGCAAAAACTTTTATTTGTTTTGATTTCTCATTGAACTATATATATATATATATATATATATATATATATATATATATACAGGGTGTCCCAGAAGTTGCACACCATCCTGGTATTCAAAAATACACCTTTATTGATGTCAATTCACTGTTAATGAGAATAATCATTAAAAAAATGCTCAAATTGAGGAATAGAAAATTAATTGCATCAATTACTACCAATGGTTGTTTTTGAATCCATAAAGGTGTTGTTTTTTGGTGAAAACCAGAAAGGTGCGCAACTTCTGGGAGACTCTGTATATATATATATATATATATATATATATATATATATATATATATATATACTGGATGGTGCGCAACTTCTGGAGACTCTGTATATATATATATATATGTAAAAATAGAAAAGGAATTGAATCCGACAATATGAGGAAAAATGAGTAAAGAAAAGAAAAGTAAATGGATAAAATGAATTTAATCGATATCACATTAATCGATATCACTTACACATGTGTTTCGGTCAGTTTATGTGTGTGAAAATATTTCGCACACATACAAGAATCGACCTTCATCAGAGTGAACATTTATTTTGTGCCATAACCCCTAAAAAAACAAAAAAACAAAAATCCTAATCATAACGGTCTATCTTAACTATTCTCAGCGTTCCAAATTTTAAAAAATTCGATTTTCGAATATTTCCAAAAACCTCTGGGTTTTTTTCCCAACGAATTTTTTCATAAAAATAAATGTTCACTCTGATGAAGGTCGATTCTTGTATGTGTGCGAAATATTTTCACACACTAAACTGACCGAAACACATGTGTAAATGATATCGATTAATGTGATATCGATTAAATTCATTTTATCCTTTACTTTTCTTTTCTTTACTCATTTTCCTCATATATATATAATATATATATATATATTATATATATATATATATATATATACACTGGTAAGCACATAATTACATTTAGAAAAAATATTGTTCACCGTAGTTGAGCAGCAATGAACATATTCAATATTTATTTAGAAAAAAAAACCCTTAAGCCACAGATGACACTGTAAGCAACCCGAGCCACTTATTTATCACAAAAATTTGATTCGGCATTAAACATGTCAAAATGAGATCATATTCCATAAAACACATCAGCCAATCAGACAACAACTTTATTAGTTTCTTTCTTTCTTGAACAAGGTTCTCTTTTTTTTTTTAATGATACAGAGGATTAAAAAAGATGGTTTATTTCTCTCCTATCCGACCTTTATGAGCTAACCAGGCAACATTTCACAGCAAGTAATTTCAATATTCTTTAAAAGCAACTAATAACAAAAAACTAAATTGATACATGATTATTATTTGCAAAACAAAATGTGGTAATTTATGAGGAAGTGCGTCCCGGTCTCCCGCCTCAAAAAACCCTACCCGGTGACTATCAAAATAACAACCCCAGCTCGTCGTAATTCTTGTTTATTCATCGTAATTTGTCGTAATTCTTGTTTAGATATGAAGATGGATATATAGTTTTGAATAGATTGAGATAGATAGATAAACAAACAAAATAATATATATAGATACGAACAAATGGAGATAGATAGATATTTTCGCCAAGTAAATGTATTGGGGGGGGGTCGCTTCTTTTTTTGTCGTAATTCTTGTTTATTTAAACTAAAAACAAGACATTAAACAAACATGAATAAAAAAAATCTTAGTATTTAAAGTAATATGGATAAATATGAACAAATTGAGATAGATAGATAGATAGATAGATAGATAGATAGATGGATGGATGGATAGTTTTGAATAGACTGAGCTGGGTTGTTATTTTAATAGTCACCGGGCAGCAACTCTTGAGGCAGGAGACCGGGACGCACTTCCTCATAAATTACCCAAAATGTCTTGAACAGCAAAAAAACAAAACAAAAACAAAAAAACTTATAACTTATGTAGGCCCCACGTTGGGAATCACTTCCCTAGGCAGAGATGTTTTGACCAACTTTTAATTATACATAGGGCCAGTTTAGCTCCAGTCAGTAGAGCGTCCACCTAGGGACCACAGGGTTCTTGTTTCGATACCAGCCCTCGTCATCCCAGCATATGATTATCACAGAGATCTGTGCGGTAAATCAAGGAGCTGATGGTAAACGTGGTGCCCCATCGCAGACACTAAAACAATCTCCTTATTCTAACTCTAGGGAAAAAGGGATAGACTCCCTCGCTATCTGGCTGTTACCGACCTTAGACCACCCTGACGACTTTACCTACTTATATACCGTTAAATTCCTACGCGTTGAGCAAGTTTGCTCATGATATTGTGGTTTTCAGATCGAGTCTTTTTTTATCGAATAGTCTCACATAAAAGAACGAATAAATAGATATTGAAAGCAACCAGTTTTAATCCAGTATGACGCTGAATTGTATTTAAAAAGAACAATGGCAGTTACGAAATGTAGTAAAAAGAACGGGGGGACAAATCATGCGATAGTCGCTATGCTGAGTGCTACAAATCAATTTCAGTGAACGAACAAATCAATGGATATGTTCAGTTTATGTTCAGAGCTTTATTCGATACCATTGATTATTGATTAGATTCTATGGATTATTGCATTCACGAATTACATACCAATATATTGAATCTATTACATCTTACAACAGCTTATATACGTGTATACAAGCCCTAGCAAAAAGTCTATATAGAATTAGCACTCTTAGAGCATGCACACTTGGGTCTTTTAGTTCACAAAAAGTAAATCTTATTATAATGGAGATTGTGTATTTGTATGTCGGTAACCGAAATTATATCGCTACTCAAGTCACATTTCCCTTAGTTATTTACATCACAGTCTACATAATTTTATTTTTATTTAAACCTCAATTACTAATAAAATACTATTTTATACTGTTGGACTTATTTGCATAGTAATAAAATGCAATTGTATTTATATATACAACAAAATAGCGGTTTACAGTGTGAATGGGAAGGCTAATTTGCATATTGATATAAAAATTTTGATTTTAATAAATATGTGCTTAGTATTATGGATTTTTAATTGTTTGGTTTTATATTAATGAATATGAGCAAAAATCTCTTCAATGAATCTTAAATGAAATCATTAACAAGAAGAAATAACTGCAATTTTATTCTTTACATCCTATTTTAACTAAATAGTTAAATTAGGAAAAATTAGCAATGAAAGACGGGATTGATAGAAGAGTAAGTTTCAGTTGTTCTATTTTTCTATTAGACCTACCTCTGTTTCAAATGTTTTTATCTGTATTCTTATCTAGTTTCATTCGCCTTTCTAATATATTTTATTACATTAAATACTTGCACCCGGAGTGTGCATATATTTGCTAGTAAATATAAAAATCAGAAATTAACATTATAACATTGGGTTATTCCATGATAATTTTCCTCTGCATGACTTGAAATAAAGTTTACCATTAATTCAAATAATTATAATCTAGTTTGTTTAAAGAATATTTTACGAAGCCAGAATATGTAGCATTAACAGTTGGAGTTACCTAATTGAATTGAAACATGGTTCCAATTAAAGAACAATCAACTGGAACTATATAAAGGTTCGTAAAACTCATTCAAGAAGTTTAAACGGATATCATTAGGATTTATTTATTACCGAACTCTTAATTTGTTTTTGCAACTGCTCTAATAAAAAAAGTTGTCGGGGCGGCCTAAATTCGGTATCAGCCAGTCGGGCAGCATAATTTCATTCAAACAAATTTGATTAAAAAAAGCGGAATAGCCAATGTAACTCGTATTTTTTTTTATTGTCTGAGATGCATTTCGCAATGGGCATTTAAATTTATGAATAACATTTTTTTTTTTTTTCACTACGTTTTATGAAGGGAAAGAATTATTATTAACAACTAAATTTAATGTTTTAACTTTTATAGTAAAGCGAAAGACTTATATAATTTCAATAGCGCTAGACCAAGGAGATTGTTTTGGGGTCTGAGGTGGAGCGCCATGCCTACCATCAGCTCCTTACCTTACCGCACAGATCCCTGTGCTACACATACCCTGAGTTAGCGAGGACCGTACCGAACTAGGAACCTTGTGGTTTCTAGCCCAACATTCTGAATTCGAATCTGTTAAAATCCGTTTAAGAATTGAGGGTGAGTCGCATATATCAGTATTTCAATGAGATAACATTAGATGTTATGCATATTTACCAACCCCTCTGCAGGAGTAGGATGTGACACAAAGTCGATATCTTAAGCTGTTTGAATTTAAAGTTTTCCTTATCCAAGACTGCTTGCCGAACGAAGACAAAACCCATTTTTTCTATATACCCATAGTTGGATGGAGAATAATACAATACGGAGAAAGCTATTTGTATTTCACATGGCGCTAATACCCTTGGGAAAGGTATGAATCTAATTCACAGCTATGGGTAAATAGCAAGGCAGACTGCGCTCTTTAACCATGGCTAGGTAAACAGTCTAGGAGAAGGAAAACTCTGAATTCAAACCTGTTAAACTCCGCTTAAGAAATTGACCTTGTGTCGCATCCTGCTCGTACGGAGGGGTTGGCATATATATATATATATATATATATATAAAGATAAAAGGTAGCTTACCGGTGAATATGGGCACGATCGTTGGAGGTGCACAAAATCCAGGGTTTAAGTCAGCGATATAACAAATACAAAGTGCCCAATACAAAGTAGAGCAAATTTATAACGTAACATCTTATTCAGCTTTATAACGTAACAATGAACACACGTGTGATCGGCTGCAATTAATCGATACCTCGATTAATTCAGTGGATTTAACCCTGAAGATCCTTATGGTGAAACCTCGAGTAGGTTTCTATTGTATCCATTTCTTTAATATATATATATATATATATATATATATATATATATATATATTTGGAGGATATGTGCTTAATTTAAGTTGTACCTAATTTTGACAATTAATTAGTTATTAATTAATGAATTTTAGGCGGGCATATATGTTCAAATGTAAGGCTAAACGAATCGAGAAAATGTCGATCCCTGAATTTACATTTCGACCTATTAGGTCTCTTCAGCAAGGTTATAGACATGAGACCTAATCGGTCGAAATGTACATTCAGGGATTGACATTTTCTCGATTCGTTTAGCCTTACATTTGAACATATATGCCCGCCTAAAATTCATTAATTATTAACTAATTAATTTTCAAAATTAGGTACGACTTCAATTAAGCCCATATCTTCCAAAAATTGTCGGCTTAAACCCATATAAGAATAGACACATTTGTTTGTTTACTTAACCTCATATATATATATATATATATATATATATATATATTAGTATTAGTATTATTATTTTTAATTGATTTTTATTTTCTATTATTTATTATTTTTTTAAATTTTACTATCTTCTATTAATTTATTTTATTATTTATATCTTAACTAGTATTTTCTTTTATACATCATTATACTCTAATGTTTAAATTTAAAATCTTTTTATTTTACTTGTCTATTTATATTTTAATATACTATTCTGTTTTTTCTGTCATGTCACCGTTTTGTCTGTCTGGACACCCAACTTTGAGATGTATCTCTTTTTTTTTTTCATTCACTTCCTGTTTCTATGGTTAAAAAATATATATAATTTTTTTAATTATTTTTTTGTTTTTGTTTGAATTTATATATATTCAGCTCTTTGGGGTTTTTGTGATATGCTTGTCCATAAGTGAATTGAGACCCATCTGATGAGGCGAAAATTTGGGGAGCCGGTTTAAATCAACTTAGATTTATATGGGCCCCAATTTTCGTCGAAATAAATTTATTATGGGATTACTGTATTGAGTTCTTCCTTTATTGATAAATATTGCTCTGTATATAATCTAAAAGGTTATTTTACATTGAGCTCTCTTTAGTGATTTAATGATTCACTGTATTGGATCATCAATATTAGTACAGTGGATCTTGAAATCACATATAGAATCATCCCTTACTACCAAGTTTTGGATAAATCTCATATATATATATATATATATATATATATATATATATATATATATATATATATATATATATACCTTTCCTTACAAAAGTAAATTGCTCCTATGTTTGGTTTATATAAAGAATTTGTATTATTCTACGTGATGTCAATGACACACCTTGTATAACAGATTCTAAGAATAACACGCTAATATCTTAAGTATTTTTTTATTTCTTTTTTTATCTTTATTTAGCATAAGCGCTCCATTTTACCCAGTGAACGAATGTAATGTAAAAGCCTGGGCAAACCACATTGCTTCTGACCTCTTCAATTAGGCAATGTGTTTAATTCTTATAGAGCGACAATTGTGTACCTCATCCGCTTTAAGACGATCACAATTCAAAAACTCTACTCAGACTACACGTTGTTGGCATTTACACCATAGCAGCAGCCATTTTCATCTACTAATCGTGTGTTTACAAATCTGCAGTCAGCCTTTAGTGTGCGCAATGGCTTTATGGAAGTAACCTTTTGCCGTATGAAAAGAAAAGAAGCACCTCCTTTTTCTCTTTGTAAACAAAACCTTGTCATTGGGGAAAGTTCAGTGTATAGATGAGCTTTTGAATGATGTTATATGAGAGGCAGACCTGCACCCCATAAACAGGACTGCACATAATACTAATAAGTAAATGTAGTAGATCTACATTTACTACCAATTAATGAAGAATAAAGCAGTAGAAACATCGTTTATGTATGTTGAAAAGGCCTTTTTGTAGAAAATTAAAAGTAGGCTAAAGTTCACAGCGTGCTTAAGTTGAATAGCTATTTTGAATTAAGGAAACTACTTTTCATTGGTACGTGAAATACTGGTAATGTTGTTTGATATTGTTTGCATGTCAATACAGTAACGAAATATGAATATATATATATATATATATATATATATATATATATATATATATATATATATATATATATGGGAGATTATGTGCTTAATTAAAGTCATACCAAATTTGTTAATTAATTAATTATAATTAAATGAATTAGGCGTGCATATCGGTTTAAATGTAAAGCGTAGCTAGAAAAGAGATGCATGCTCATAAACATAGCAATATCATCTGGAAAATATACAAGAAAAAACAAAACAAAACAAAACCAATCACAACAAAAACAAAACAACAACAAGCAAACACATCAGTCGATGTTAAAGAGAGGTCATTCAAGTACACAGACGTGGTGGTGGGATAGTGCTTAAAAGAAATGGAAAACACTTTACGAACATCTTAATGATTTTATTAAGGCTAGGACCCTAAAAGGTACTATTATTCCGGTTCTGTGGACTTGGAAGTGTTACATAATCATTTAGATACCTAATGATTATGACAATAGTGTAGAAATCATATTAGTGCAGCTGATGGCCTTGAGAGTGAGTGACAGCGTTTGACCTAACTCTGACCTTGCGTTCTGGGGATGATCGTGAGAACAGGAAGGCGATAGAAGGCCCTTCCGGTTTAAGGAGTAAGCAACTCAGTTAGAGTTAGAACTTAGAAGCGAAGCTAGCAAGATGTGAGTCTCACTGCGTGATTGTCTGGTCTGGGGGTCTACGAATAAAGTAACATCATCGTAAATCGAAGTCTTGTTGTTATTACTAAAAGCTAACAATGACACAGGGCTTCTGATAACAAGAGATCCCTAGCAACAGAAACCAGACCCGGAATCCCAAGAAGACCAGACGAGACCTTAGAAGATACACCAGATCCGGCCAGAAGAATAGACGGCCAGAGTAAGAAGAAGTAAGAGAAGTATATAACATATAGATATTTAGTGCCGTCCAAGAAAAGGCACTACGTAACAGAAGTAATTACAATGAATGGAATAATGCATACACTTCGGAAATTACTTGCGTGACCACAAGAAAATGACCGAGGGGTGTCCTATTTGACGTAAACGTTACGTAGCAAACTGAACCACCCTCCAAAAATGAAACGGTCAACATTTCCCTAATAACTGATTTTAAAAAAATTGTTTATAACCATAATGTAAGCGTACTCCCATATAAATGTTATTATCTTTAAGGAACGTATATATACTAGCGCTAGACCAAGGAGATTGTTTTGCGTCTGGGGTGGAGCGCCACGCCTACCATCAGCTCCTTACGTTACCGCACATATCACTGTGCTACTCATACGCTGAGTTGGCAAGGGCCGGTATCGAACTGGGAACCTTGTGGTAGAACTGAACAAATATCTTAATCTTAGTGTAAAAAATAATGTAAAAAAATATCTCGATTTTATCAACATCCAAAAGTATATAAAAGGATTTTTTGCCACGCTCTTTTATAATAAAAATGTAAACAAACCTTTGGAATCTTATTATTTTAGTAATAGATATAAAACATAGTATTCCTGTCAAAATTCAAATAATTATATTTTCTTTCTAATAAAATTATGTTTCTCATAATTAAATTCAAATTAACTCAAACAAGGTTGTTCTTTATTCTATGTGTTGACGACTTTGTGTAATGTGACCTAAGCAGTGATATAGTTTAGGTTACAGACAAATTGAGACCAAATCTCCATTATTAATATATATATATATATATATATATATATATATATATATATATATGGCACGATATACATATATGCGTGACCAAAGATACTGCAAGCAACCTTACTCATTTGTTTATCAAAATTACGCGATTCAACTTTAAATGACCTAAAAGGATTGATATGCCGTAAAACAAAATAATCAACCGACCAGATATCGAGTCTCACTATCGAATGTAGTTTAGTCCCATGCCCAAGGCACCTGGGGGTCCTTGGGATGATTCTCGTCTGTAGATGTGCAGTCGGAATATTCTAAGCCTCACTGAAAGGATGGATGAAATCCTGGTTTAGAAAAAAATGAGTACCTCCCCCCTCCCCCCCAAAAAAGAAAGAAAGTTTATGTACGAGAGAAATACTGTAAGTAAAGTCTCAAAGCGCTGAGGAGCAAGAGAACCGTTCCTACGGATATTGGCAACACTTGTGTTTGGTGTGCATGCGCCTGTGCCTGCTCCTGCCCCTGCTCCTGCAACGCTGCTACACTCTTGGCTTGGCAGTTGTTGCTCATGGGATCCCCAATTGATGCTACTGCCAAGTGTGAAGTTCGCTCTGTTATTAGGTTTTAGAACGCTAAATACATTGAAATGTACCGCCAATTAACGGAATTATTTGGCGAGTCGTGCATGGATATCAAAAACGCCTGCATGTGATATTAGAAGTTTGCAACGATGACAACTCTCAACGACATGCCAGTAAGTTGGTATGATATAGGCATACAAAATCTGCCACATTGCCTACAAAAATGCATCGACCATAATGATTATGTAAAAAAAAATAGATACATGTTCAAACTTCGAAATGATGTAAATATCATTGACTATAGACAATAAACGTTTCTGTGATTTCTAAATATTTTGGAGATCTTAACTATAGGATTACTCTCGTAATTACTTC
Source organism: Doryteuthis pealeii (assembly GCA_023376005.1). Taxonomy (NCBI): domain Eukaryota; kingdom Metazoa; phylum Mollusca; class Cephalopoda; order Myopsida; family Loliginidae; genus Doryteuthis; species Doryteuthis pealeii. The sequence continues at coordinate 17,889,965 of CM042143.1, forward strand.
AGATAATGAAAATATTTCAAACGAGGCGATGTTACGATTTTATGGGCCATCCTTTAGACTTCAAGCAAGAACGTTTGTCCAACGGAAATACTTGGTAAAGAATCCGTTGGTTGTTGCTTGGTGCTCCTCAGTATTGCAAGTCCTTTGTCGATGATAGCAAATGGACGTCTCTTCATATCAGCATCTTTTTTTATGAACTCATTGCACATTCGGTTTTCCGGTTAACGCCGGGGGTCCAGCGAGCTTCGGCTGCTGGACTTGTCGAGAGTTTAATAATAGCGTCGATCCCAGGGGGCTATCCCCCCAGGCAACACCTGCCCCCCTTGACTTAAAGAGGGCAGGGCTGGGTTTATTGCCCAGCGCCTGAGGAGCCCCCTTGTGGGATCGACGCAATTTTTGTTCTTTCCCACCCATGAGCTTCGGCTTGTAGGTGGGCCACGTTAAAACGAGGCTTTGTGCCCAGTCCATACAAGTGGGGCATGCGACAAATATACTCTCCGTTTCAGTGATTAAGTAGTCAACCAGCCACGCATTCAGACTGTTGATTGGCTGAGGTTTAAACCACGTGACCGTGCTTAGTCTAAAAAATTAAGTTGCGTATTGTAGCACATCTTATATACAAAAATAATGAAGCGCGTGGTGTAAAGGTTAAAGTCATGGGAAATGAACTCGTCACCCCGAGTTCAAATCCTGGACGCAGTAACAGTATTTTCACTTAGCGCTAATACCCTTAGGAAAGGTATGAATCCTACTCTCCCTCCAGCTATGGGTAAATAGTAAGGCAGACCGGACTCTTTAACCTTGGTTAGGCAACCGGTCTAGGAGAAGGAAAAGTCTGAATTCAAATCTGCTGAACTCCGCTTAAGAAATTGACCTTGTGTCACATCCTGCTCGTGCGGAGGGGTTGGTAAATATATATATATACAAAAATAATCCAACAGGCGAAAATAAAAGTAATATTTGGAAGAGGGATTACTCTCCCCCCAGCTATGGGTAAATAGTAGGGCAGACTGGGCTCTTTAACCTTGGTTAGGCAACCGGTCTAGGAGAAGGAAAACTCTGAATTCAAACCTGTTGAACTCCGCTTAAGAAATTGACATTGTGTCGCATCCTGCTCGTGTGGAGGGGTTGGTAAATATATAAATATATATACAAAAATAATCCAAACAGGCCAAAATAAAAGTAATATTTGGAATAGGGATTTGCTTCAACGAGTCAACAATACTTACTATTTTTGATGAGTATTGTGATCAATCTATATCTGTAAGTATACAATGTTCACGTAATCGATGAGCAATACTGATTGAGATGGATCTCTTGACAATTGAGTAGGGCATTTGTAGTCAATAACGATTTCCAGTTGGTACCAATAATATCATGGCCAAAGTACTTCGCCTATTTTCGTGGCGGAAAGAAAACAAAATGCGAACCGGACAATCGTAGCGGGCAAGTCTTTTGAAAGTTAAATCTAGAACGGCATGAAAAATGTTAAAATAAAAGAAGCTTTGAGGGCCGACGAAAATTCTGCATCCAGATATCCGGTTGAAGGACAAAAATAATCTTTCTCGCAAAGTAGATGTGGCTAAATCTATTTTACTGTATTTAGTAAACATATGTTTCACGTCTCATATATCCAAGATAAATATTTACATTATATAACAAATTACTTACATATTTTGAGCCACTATCAATCGCTAATCTATTCACTATAATTTTACGATTGATTCTTTGTAGGGCGGCTTAGCTCAGTCGGTAGAGCGTTCAGCTAGAAACCACAAGATTCCCAGTGCGAAACCAGCTCTCGCCAACTCAGAGTATGATCTGTGCCATGAAGAAAATAGATGATGGTAGGTGTAGCGCTCCATCTCAGACGCAAAAAAATGTATCCTTGCTCTGGCGCTATTGAAAAGTGGATATGCTCTCTCGCTAAATGGCTGATACCGACTTTATGCCAACCCGACGACTATTTTTATAAGTGTATAACGCGCAGGCCTAAATTTGGCCTACGAAATTCTGAAAAATGTGGGTCTTCAGTAACGTTTATATATATATATATATATATATATATATATATATATATATATATATAATACGGACTTTTTATAATTTGTAGCAGCCAAATATAATAATTGTTAAACTTTCTATCAGGTTTGTATAGAAAAAAAAAATATATACATTTTACTTACGTTTTTAAACACAAAATGTACACTGTATTTAGATAAAAACATACGGACATGTTCCCACAAAAATGCAACGAGCTTGTTTCAGAAATACGCTCACAATAACAGAAACAAAATTATAAGTTAACACACACTGGCTATTTCTTTGTAGTGACATAAAACATCTGTGTTTCTTACACATTGTCAGTTTAGATCATGGATAAAACTTGTGGGATTATGTTTGTACTGCAATACACCACTTAAATGTATAGACTAAGCAAGGTCACGTGGTTTAAACCGAAGCCAATCAACAGCCCAAATGCGTGGCTGGTTAACTATGATATGTAATGGTAAATCTTTAAAGCGTATGGTATGCAAAGAAGAAATAATGGACGAGAAATTTTGGTTAAATCGTTTATCAAAATAAACAAGGGTTGAAAATATTGGTGTTGCTTGGAGTAGAATTAGTAGTAATCTCTGAAATGGCCGAGTGGGGTAAGTCAGGAATGGCCCTGGCGTCGCGAGGTGCAGTGAGGCGTGGGTATCGTATGATAATACGCCAGGAGTTTTTCTGTGGACGGTGAGTGACGTGGGGTTGGTGATGCAAGCAGGAAGACCTGGTGTGGTAGTTATAGTTGGTATCGGTAGGGTGCGATGTAAGTTGATATGGTCTCTTGAGTTGACGGTCGTCCGTTGGTAGTATTGATGATAGTCATAGTCACTTGGTGTGGATAATAAGTCAGGAAGGGCCCATTTGCCTAGTGAGTTGTAGTGGGTAGTGCCGTGGTTGTCAGGGAAGGTAAGGGTATCGTGCCGGCTGTGGTGAAGAGTTGAAGCAAGGTTGAGTTGGTTGGGTAGATGCGGTGTGCGCGGTAGTGGGTAGATGTAGCGGCTCGATCGTTCCCTTGAGAGGTTAAGGGTAGGCGGTTGGTAAGGGAGTTCTGTTGTCGGCTTCCCCTTGTTTGATCTGTTCTTACGCACGGGTGCCTCTGCCGTCCTGCCTGGCGTGTGGGCCCCCGGTCAACTGCCTGGTACTCAAAATGCCAGACTTATATAGTGACGAGATAGTCTCCAGAAATGCTTTTGAAGCGTTTAGCGGGAAGGCCCTTCATTGGTTGAAAAAACATTAATTAGAGTATATTTTTTCTTGTTTATCAATACTGTTCCTTCGACCAGAAGTTATTTCTGAGCCTATGCACAGATCCATGTTAAATTGGTCACTTTGTTTTAGGGTACCGTTGGGTTAACTTCCGCTGGTAGGCGTCCGTGACTCGTGTTTTGTTTTGTTAGCGAGTGGATATATAGTGAAATAAGGATTGTGAATCATAAGAGATATCTATCTCTGTTATAACAACTACTTAATCGCTGATACTGAGAGACGTCCTTTTGCAATCATTGAATAAGGACCTGCAAGTCTGAGGAGCACCAAGGAACAACCAAAAGATTCTTCACTAAGGATCGTGCTCTGCTTAACACAAAGGCTCTCCGCTTGACAGCGCTATTGCAAGAAGCCTAAAGGATGGTCACAAGAATCGTAACAAAACATACACTTAATTATACCATACTGAATATAGTGATCCACACAGCTGGATAACATTTTATTATCTAATAATTGTGTATAATACGCACGCGTAACTTTTATGCTTGGAAATATGGAAAATGGCGGTAACACTTGCACTTTCGAGATAGATAAGTAAAAGTAAGTGTAGCTGTCGCCTTTGAGTGCGCCTAATATTTAGATATATTTATTTTTTACCCAAAAAATATACCCTTAAATTTGGACAGTGTAAGGGAAACAACTCTGTTAGGGTCTCATAATCAGGGACCAAGATAGCCTGAATTGCATTGTGGGAATATCAACAGGTTTCCTTAGTGCAAAATAGGGACTTCCGCCTGGCTGATGCAGCAAAAAGGTTGTGTGGAAAATATCGTCCTTAAATTAGAACTTTAGTCTTTTAGTTAGTTCTTGGTACTGGTAACGGCGCACAGGTATGTTTCTTTCCAATTTTCCCGTGAAGTTGCTTGCATTTGTTAAAGACCCCTTTTGTAAATTAGTAATTGTTTTATACCCCATTTTATTTCAGTATTTCACGGTGTTTGGAAGTAAATAAAATATTCTACGTTTAACATCAGTCGTCTTCGTGTCATCAATACATCACCAGAAAATATTACCAGGGAACTGCTACAGTAAGTAAAGTCGTCGGGTGGCCTAAAGTCGGTATCAGCAAGACAGCGAGGGAGTATATCCCCTCTTCACTAGCACTAGACCAAGGACATTGTTTTGGCGTATGAGAACCGACCTAAAATCGTGACGGTTTTATTACTACGCTTTTTTCAGTCAAAAGTCTTGGATTTATCTTATGAAACTCATTATTTACCAGTGAAAAAAAACAAAGTTTTATGGTGGAATACATTTTAAAAAATTGAACCAAACTTGAAGTGCACACTAAAATACACGAAATGCTAAGTGTTTTTGGTTAAATCGAATTTAACGGACCTAAATTCCACCATCGTATGTCACCCCACCGAAAAAAAAATCAGGGAATTAACCGAATTTAATGACATTTTCAGTGTTGATATATTAATGAATAAAAGATATAATGTACCTTTAATCCTACAAACAAAGTCTATTAGAAAAAATATTTTATTTAAAAACATTACATTTTTCAGGTCAGTTAACTTTGAGCCACGTATCTTTGAGGCGTAACACAGATTATAAAGATACGTGGTTCAAAGATCACCTGGAAAAATTTAAAGGTTTTTAAATAAAATAACTGGTGCATTATATATTTTATTCATTGATATATGAACACTGAAAATGTCATTAAATTCGGTTAATTCCTGATTTTTGGTATTTTTCCCATTCGGCGGGGTGACATACGATGGGGAAATTTAGGTTTGTTAAGTTCGATTTAACCGTGTTTTTATATTAGAAATTTCAATTTCTTATGGACATGACACTGACAAACCTAACTCTTTAAAATACAAGAATTGTGTTTTTATTGTTAATTTATCTTGGTAGCTAATAATAATAATAATAATAATAATAATAATAATAATAATAATAATCTTATTATAATGGAGATTGTGTGTTTATCTGTCTGTAACCGAAACTATATTACTACACAAGTCACAATTCCCTTAGTTATTTACATCACATTCTCAATGATTTTATTTTTATTTAAACCTCAATTATTAATAAAATTGTCTTACATTATTAATACTATTAACTATGTCTACATACTAACAACTCTTTGCGTAAGTAAATATGCGTGACGTAGTTGACATTCTCTTGCTATTATTGATTTCTTTGTTAACTCTTTCACTTCTTTCTTTCCCGTTTATGTTGTACTTTTTAATGGAATGGTCTATTATATATCTAAGGTGACGACTGGGTGTGTCAAACGTCGGTAGGTACGTGTATACCAATATATCTTCATATTATAATGGAGATTGCGTGTTTGTCTGTCTGTAACCGAAACTATATTACTACACAAGTCACAATTCCCTTAGTTATTTACATCACATTCTCAATGATTTTATTTTTAATTAAACCTCAATTATTAGTAAAATTGTTTCACATTATTAATATTGTTGGCCATATTCACATACTAATAACATGCAACTGGATTTATATATACAACAAAATAGCAGGTTACAGGGTGAATGGGTTGGCTAATTTGCATATTGATCTTAAAAATTTGATTCTAATAAATATGTGCTTAGTATTATTGATTTCTAATTGTTTGATTTTATTTTTATGAATATGAGCAAAATCTTGGTGATAAATCTTAAAAGAAATTCATTAACAAGAAGAAATAACTGTATATTATTTACTTCCTATTTTAACTAAATAGTTAAATTTGGAAAATTTACCAATGAAAGACGGGAGTAACGGAAAATGATGGAAGAGTTAGTTTCAAAGTTGTTCTATTTTTTAATCATACCCCCTTTGTTCCAAATCTTTTTATCTGCATTCTTATTCAGTTTCATTAGCCTTTCTAATTTAATATGATATTTTATTATATTAAAACTTAAATACTTGCACCCGGAGGGTGCATATATTTGCTAGTAATAATAATAATGATAATAATAGTGGTGGTGGTGGCCATTAATAAACTATTTTTTTTTAGCTTAAATCGTGATTTATTCGCTATGTTATTGTACTCAGTGAACTTGTATTTCTGGGAAAATAAATAGAAATTTATTCTTTCCAGGAGTCCTACGTAATTATATTCATTACTTCATTTTATTAAACATTTATAAACTAAATGGTGTGAATTATATTTTGTAATTCTTTTATGCAAACTCTGTCAGAAAATAAATCAGTGAGTATGCAGTCCTACATAAAGATTAAATATCAGTTATAGAGTATGATTTTAAAAAAGATTATCTTTTTAGATTAAGGACGATCTGAAATCAGAGGCGCTTGTAATATAACGGTTATAATCGTAGAAAGTGGATTTGTATTTCTAATATTAAATTATTAAAATAAATAAATTAACGCAATTATTTTTATTAACAATGGCTAATATGTGTGATTTGCTATCCTTTTGGATAGCCTCAAAATAGATATTTTTGCGAGATTGAAATATATATTTTGTTATTATAAAGGAATTCCAATGGGCATCGTCGTAGGAAATATATTCTTTATTTCTTTATTGGTAAATACAGCTTTAAACTTGGTACTTTTTTGACTCACCTTGTATTCAAAAAAATAATGAATGGAAAGTTTTTTTTAATGAATACAAGATGTTTTAAAGCGTACAAAATTCTCGATACTTTTTACACACCTTATATATATATATATATATATATATATATATATATATATATGTTAAAAGAAAGGAAATGAATCCGACAATATGAGTAAGAAAAGGTGGAATGAAAACATCACACAATGCTGTTAAAGAAGAAAACAATTTATAATATAATCATAGCTGATACTGATCAATATTTCGATTTTACAAAAATCATCATCAGAGCTCATTCACTCCCGTAGTTGTTTGGGTCGGAGTGGAAAGTCAAATGAGTTTACAAAACAAAAAACCTTAATACTGCAAAAAACGAAAGACGTTACAATATTCATCAACGTGGGCATTCGCGCCATATATATGTCGGTCATGTCTCATATGTAAATCTTTTGTCAACCAAATGTAGCGAATTTTTGAGATGTTGGCAACAAGACGAAACAATTTTAAACGGAAGGGGATGGGTATTAAGAAATGTGACGGTTGAATTCAAAAGATTTTTAGTAAAGGAATTTTTTACGATTAATTGTTTTTATTATTTAAATTTTATTTTTAAGTTCTGTAATTCATAAATGAATAGATATTTACTGTATTTAGTTTTTATATATAAAGTGAAAAATTTATGGGCGGAATATGTTAATATTTTAGAAAAGGAATTTTTATATATTTTTTATTTTACGATTAATTATTTTTAATTTTTAATTATTATTAATCGTAAAAAATTCCTTTACTAAAAATCTTTTTAATTCCAACCGTATATATATAATATAGTTCTTGCTTCAATGATGGACATTGTCAAAAATATATCTAATAGAGCGAAACGTTACATCGTCGACAGTAAACATCGCACCCGATTTCAAATCCTGAACGAGGCTGTTAGTTTTGTTCGCCCTCCAGCTATAGATGTATAGAACAGGCTGCAATTATTCAACCTTAGTATGACAAGGAGAAGATCTTGGAGAAGGGAAAATTAGAATTCAATCCTGTTGTAGATTGCTTGTGCTCTGCTTCTAATTTCTAAGTGGGGATTTTTTTTTTTTTGAGGCAATTGATGTGGAATGCCTCCAGTTTTTTTTTCAGTTGGGTAAATATATATGTTCAGCATAACTGGCATCTGATTCAAACAAAACTTATCACCTCCCCATCAATACGAAGGAATCGTTTTAGCACCATCGTTATAACACCAGCTGCAGTCCAAGATTTGACCTCTCATCTGACATAGACGGATTCTTTTAGCTCTTTTTATTCTACACATTCCAGAGAGCGCGCGCGCGAGAGGCTTTGGCGAGTTTTATCGATTTTATGCTTAGATAGCAAGTGGAATTTTAGCGGTAAGTATTTTTTGATAAAAATCAGCAAACATTTTCTTTGCGCCGAAGTTGTTGTTTTTTTTCACTAAATCCCATGTTGCCCAGGTGCCAAACATATAGAAAGAGTTTTGTTTTGTTACACTTAAATGACTCATAGAAATTTTCATGTAATTCTTTTTCTACGTAATCACACACACACACACACACACACACACACCACACATATATATATATATATATATATATATATATATTATTATTATAATAGAGATTGTGTGTTTGTCTGTCTGTAACCGAAACTATATTACTACTCAAGTCACAATTCCCTTTGTTATTTACGTCAAGTTCTCCATGATTTTACTTATATTTAAACCTCAATTATTAATAAAATTGTTTTCATTATTAATACTGTTGGTCATACTATTAACATGCAATTACATTTATATATACAACAAAATAGTGGTTTGCAGTGTGAATGGGAAGGCTGATTTGCATATTGATATAAAAAAATTGATTTTGATAAATATGTGCTTAGTATTATTGGTTTCTAATTGTTTGGTTTTATCTTAATGGATATGAGCAAAAATATCGGAGATAAATCTTAAAAGAAATCCATTAACAAGAAGAAATAACTGCAATTTTATTCTTTACTTCTTATTTCAACTAAATAGTTAAATTAGGAAAATTTAGCAATGAAAGATGAGAGTGATGGAAGAGTAAGTTTAGTTGTTCTATTTTTCGATTATACCCTCCTCTGTTTCAAACCTTTTTATCGGGATTCTTATTTAGTTTCATTAGCCTTTCTAATTCCATATACTATTTTATTACATTAAAACTGAAATACTTGCACCCGGAGGGTGCATATATTTGCCAGTATATATATATATATATATATGTGTGTGTGTATGTGTGAGAACGTGTGTGTGTGTGTCTGATTACGTAGAAAAAGAATTACATAAGAATTTAATACACACACTCACACACACACACACACACACACATATATATATATATATATATATGTATATATAATATAGAATGAATGGAAAATAAATGAGAAAAGTACTGGCATAAAAAGGTGCTCAATGCTAATAAAGCAGAGCAGATTATAATCAATAGTAGTGGTATTTAATGATTTAAATTCATAACTTTAAGTTTCATGCGTATGCAATCCTCAGATGAGTGAAATGGTTGAGATCTTAAAGACCAGACTGGTTTTTAAGATCTCAACCATTTCACTCATCTGAGGATTGCATAAGGATGAAACTTAAAGTTATGAATTTAAATCATCCATAATACCATTATTATTGATTATATATATATATATATATATATATATATATATATATATATATATATATAAACAAATTTTTTTGTGATGAAACAAAGAAAATACAGTGCTCAATCAAAAATTGTGAGAGCTAATATTTATTTAATTTGTTGAGTTTTTATAGATCAATGTTTATTATAAACAGCTACCCAGGTTTCATGCCAAGGGGCAATCATCAGGTTGTTGAGTTAGATCCTATGGTGTTTGTTGAAGATCTTTACTTAATGTCACATTCTGGACCGTAAATAACGTCGGTTACTTACGCGGACGCTATTGTACTTCGGATTTATTAAAAATTTAATTTTGTTCAAAAGTTGCATTTTTTTGTAACAATGCCAACGAAGTTACCTCCCTTTATTCGTTAAAAATAGAAAAAATTTTCTTTTGAAAATTTTTTAATAATTTTTTATTTTTAAATTAATTCCGTTTGATAAAGGATGATAAAGGGATCTAACTCAACAACCTGATGATTGCCCCTTGGCATGAAACCTGGATAGCTGTTTATGATAAACATTGATCTATAAAAACTCAGCAAATTATATATATATATATATATATATATATATATATATATATATATATATATATATATCCATCCAGGGATAGGGAACAAAGAGTATATATTATATATGTTCAGTGTATACTTTCAATTTATATTCATTTATTTTATTTATTTATGTATCTATTATTAACTTAAAAATTAAATTATTTTTTGTTTATCCTTAAAGGAAACGATTAAAATGTCATCATAGACAAAATGCGATTAAAAAAGCTTGAATAAAAAGTAATTCATAACCGGGTTTTCGTGCAAAACTGTTGGAATAAGTCAAGTTATTAGTTTACAAAATGATATCAATTTTTCTGAAACACTCATATATATATACAGAACTGGTTATATTTATCTAAGGTTGTCCGGATGAACCAAGATTGTAGAGTCGGATGTTATAAGACCTTGCACTTAAGCGAGAGTTAATATTTCAGCGGACAGTTTATAAGACAACCTCGCTAGTAAACTTCTGATTCGTATATGTTTGTACTACTGTTCCTTGATAATATTTTTTGTTTAACTCATTTCCTCTCTTGTGCCTTTATTCTCGTTCCTAACCAAACTACAAACTATGTAATATAAATAATTTGTAGGCAATTGTATGGTTTAAATTAACTATTAATAATCCTTAGTAAACGATTCGAGCTCCAAGTAACTATTCTTAATACAAAGAATTTATCATTAACTTTCACCGCTATGCCATTGGCTGCTGACTATGCTACATTTATGATGATGCATAAAATCTACAAAAAAATTAAATCTTTAGCCCTCATTGTGAATTATAAACAATCAGAAAAAATGTATTTAACTCGTTGACTACTTTAAGCCGCTCTCCCACCACTACACAAGTACAAAAACCGATTTTTAGTTCATTATAAATGAACAGAACGACTCATGTAAAAAAATAATAGGGCTTTATTTAAATAGTATGAGTTCTGAGGTGAATAGTGAACGTTGAAATATCTCATCATATAGGTCTTTTAAAAATACCAAGGAAAATTCAGTACAGCTGTGGGGGAAATTTGGTGGGCAAAAGAGTTAACAAAAAGGTTAGTATTACCTGTGTTATTCGGACTATTGTCTCCATCTTTATTGTTATTTGTACAACGTTTCGGCCGATATGCCCTCCGGCCTTCTTCTGGTATTTCTTGGCGGACTCGGGAACCTTCTCGGACTCGGGAACCTTCTTTTCGGACTAGGGAACCTTCTTTTTCGAACTTGGGAACTTTCTTGTCGTAGTCAGGAACCTTGTCGTAATCGGGAGCCATCACGAACTTTGAACCTAACCCTTTATTCAGTCCACGGGGATATCCTGTTCACATTCCGCTAACCATAGCAGGTTAAATACTTTTTTTCTTATTTGTTTATAATTCATAATGAGGGCTAAAGAGGTCCGAATAATGCAGATAATACTAATCATCAAGCCTCATTTCAAACATTCAGAGAAATAGTGTAGATATAATGGGGCATACCGAAACGTTGTAAACAATGAAGATGGGGACAATAATCCGAATAACGCAGATAATACTAATCTTCAAGCCTCGTCTCAAACATTCAGAGAAATAGTAAAACAAAAAGATGTATTTAAATATTTACGCGAAAAATACTCGATGATTAAAAGAAAGAAAAAGAAGGACTCGTGTTTTATTTCAGAGTCAGAAAGATTGTCTTAAAATATGATTAAATATTTTCCTCTTTCTTTTCGAAAACAGAATGACACTCAGCACTAATGAAGCAATGTATAAGCATGTTGTTTCCGTAGATTTCTTTAGGCATTTTCTGCCGCTTCATATTCTATTGGTCTATTTAAAGAGAAAAAAATAAGACATACAGATAAAGAAAGATTTAACAGTTTGCAAAATTTGTCAGCAAGTAGATTGGAAAATAGCAGCGTTCTATTATCATTTTTTTTAATTCATTTTTTTTTGTCTTCTATTTCATCGGAAATTTTAAAGGCTTCGATGTTAATTATTTTCTACAATTGGGGAAAACAATTTATTTTTTTTTAAACAAAACTCATTTATGTTCAGATAGAAACTCGAGACTGAGCAAGAAGATTTTCCAGCAAATATTTTTCTAATTAAAAAAAAAAGAATGGATTGCAGCGCTTTTACTAGGGATTTCACATGAAACGAAAAACGCGTTCCATTCGCACGGGATTCTAAAATAATTTCAAAATGTTTATGAATAGATTTATAATATGGAAAACAAGATGAGATTGTTCTTAATGCTGCCATTGTACTTACGAATATACAATTGCGGGAATAATCTTTAATAGCACTAGCAAATATATGCACCCTCCGGCTGCAAGTATTTAAGTTTTAATGTAATAAATATCTTATTATAATGGAGATTGTGTGTTTTTCTGTCTGTAACCGAAACTATATTACTAATCGAGTCACAATTAACATAGTTATTTACATAACATTCTTCATGATTTTATTTATATTTAAATCTCAATTATTAATAAAATTTCTTCACCTTTTCATTAGTGTTGTCCATATCTACTTGCAAATAACATGTAATTATATTTATATATACAAAAAATAGCGGTTGACAGTGTGAATGGGAAGGCTAATTTGCATATTGATATTAAAAATGTGATTTTATTAAATCTGTGCTTAGTATTATTGATTTCTAACTGTTTGGTTTTATTTTAATGTATATAAGCAAAAATCTCTTCAATGATTCTTAAATGAAATCCATTAACAAGTCATTTTATTCTTAATTTCCTAATTTAACTAAATAGTTAAATAAGTAAAATTCAGCAATGAAAGACGGCAGTGATGGAAGAGTAAGTTTCATTTCTATTATACCCACCTCTGTTACATATCTTTTTGTCTGCCTCTAATTTAATACGATATTTCATTACATTAAAACTTAAATACTTGCACCCGGAGGGTGCATATATTTGCTAGTCATATTAAATTAGAAAGGGTAATGTAACTAAATAAAAATGTAGATAAAATGATTTGAAACTGAGGTGGGTATAATCGAAAAATAGAACAACTGAAACTTACTCTTCCATCACTCCCGTCTTTCATTGCTAAATTTTCATAATTGTAATATTTAGTTAAAATCGGAAGTAAAGACTAAAATTGCATTTATTCCTTATCGTTAATCGATTACATTTAAGATTTATCCTCGAGATTTTTGCTGATATTCATTAAAATAAAACCAAACAATTAGAAATCAATAATATCAAGCACATATTTATTAAAATAAGATTTTAATAATCAATATGCAAATTAGCTTTCCCGTTCATATTGTAAACTGCTATTTTGTTGTATATATAAATACCATTGAATGCTATTAGTATGGGGATATGGTCGTAATAACGTATTACGATTTTATTAATAATTGAGGTTTAAATAAAAATAAGATCACAGAGAATGTGACGTAAATAAGTATGGGATTTGTGACTTGAGAAGTGATATAGTTTCGGTTACACACAGAAAAACACACAATCTCTATTATAATAAGATGACCACATGTATCGGGTTAGTTTATGCCTAGCGGTTAGGGAATTACGTTCATTGTACATATTTACATTTTTTTCAGTAGTTATTAACAGTTGTTTTGAACTCGGCCCAATGCGTGATATAAGTAGCCAACTAAGTGATTATTTTTCTCACTAATTTCTGACTCTTTGCAGAGAATTTGACAATTAAAGACAAAGTTGATAGATTGTACTGTTTGGATGTCAGAGGGATATAAATTTTGATAAATACTAAGATGAAGATAATCCGCCTTCTGAAAATAATAATAATAATAATGTGACTTCGAGATAAAGACGGGTCACCCTATCCCAGCTAGGAGACCAGACCTAGTGTTGAGTAACAAAAATAAGGAGAATTTGCCAACTGGTTCCAGCAGATCACAGGGTGAAGCTGAAGGAAGCTAAAAAGATTGATAAATACCTGGACCTTGCCAGAGAATTGAAAAAGCTGTGGAATAAGAGAGTGAACGTGATACCAATTGTAGTTGGCGTACTTGGAGCGGTAAAAAAAACTTGGAAAAAGACTGGAGGATCTGGAAATCAGAGGAAGAATTGAAACCATCCAGACTATTGCACTGCTGCAATCGGCTAGAATACCAGAAGAGTCCTGCAGACGTGAGGAGACTTGTTGTCACTCAGACTCCAGTGACATACCATCAGCTAACGCTGATGTGAAAGTCAAAGTGATACCAATTGTAGTTGGTGCACTTGGAACGGTTCCAAAGAGATTGGACAATCTGGACATCAGAGGAAAGATTGAGACCATCCAGAACACTGCACTGCTGCAATCTGCTAGAATGCTAAGAATGTTTCATAATTATTAGATTCTTAATATTTATGTATAGTAGTGTAGAAATCAAAATGGCTGTTATAAGTTGCAGCCCACGGCTTTGAAGGATGAGTGACAAGGCTTGAACTCATCCTGGTCTTTTCCGGTGGATACCGTGAGAATCGGTGGAGGAGACCCTCTTCCGGTTTAGATTAAAATAGATTTTTAGTCAGATCGGCCAAGACTACGACTGTGGTAAGTCGTGTTAGGCATGCAGCCGACTTGATCTGCGACGGTAGTCTGGTGAGGATTTCGAATAAAATATAATCTAAGTAAATCGAAGTCTTGTGTTGTTATCTAAAAAAACTACCAATGACACAGGGCTTCTGATAAAGAGAAATCCCCAATGGAAGACCAGACACGAAGTTCCCAAGACGAAGTCTAGACGCTAGAAGAACTAGAAGATAGAAAAGATGAACAACAGAAGAATAGAAGTAAATAAGTAAAGAGGTATGCAACAAGAAGAGTCCTGGAGACATGAGGAGACTTGCTGTCACTCCAACTCCTGTGAAAGACCATCAGCTAACGCTGATGTGAAAACTCAAAAGAAGTGAATAATAGTAATAATAATAATAATAACTATCCCACTCCATACTGAGAGAGAATAAATTGACGGGAAATTAGTTACTGGTTTTAGTTTTCAAACTTTTCATCGTGTCGGGCGCCTTCTCCAAATGTTTCAAAGTATCATTTTTATTTCTTTTTTGTAATAACAAGAAAGAAATAACAAAAACTACTCGAAAAATGATAGAACATCCTTGCCCGTTTAAGGAATTGTGATTAACCGACCAATCAGAATTCATGAAAACTCCAAGCATTCTAGGACATTCGCTTTATTGATTTCGTGCTCTGATTAACTGATCCGTCTAGAGCGAGGTCGCTTACGGCCGTTGGAAAAAGAAAAAAAAAACAAGTTGTGTTTTGCCTTGGAGGGAAGTCGTTTTCATATTGAGTCACGTCTTTCATTTTGACTGTGGCTTCCTACTGGACAAATCGTCGACTGCCTTTGTGGAAATTCTGAATGAAACTTTAATAGCCGGCGAGAAAATCAACTTGACACCATCAAACTATTTTCTTTTTGTTTTTTTCTTTCGGAAGAAAAAAATCGAAAGACTCTCCGTTTTCATTCTTTGTCTATTTTGATGTTGTAATCTCCTTACCGTCAAAGAGAGACGACATCGTATTTTTTGTCAAAAAGGGGAAGTTCAATCTCTTATTGTGTATATTATATATACTAGCAAAATATATGCATCCTCCAGGTGCAAGTATTTAAGTTTTGATGGAATAGAATATCATATTAAATTAGAAAGGCTAATGAAGCTAAATAAGAATGCAGATAAAAAGATTTGAAACAGAGGGGAGTATAATTGAAAAATAGAATAACTGAAACATACTCTTCCATCACTCCCGTGATTCATTGCTAAATTTTGCTAATGTAACTATTTAGTTAACATTGGAAGTAAAGAATAAAATTACAGTTATTTCTACTTGTTTATGGATTTCTTTTAAGATTTATTGAAGAGATGTTTGTTCATATTCATTAAAATAAAACCAAACAATTAGAAACCAATAATACTAAGTACATATTATTAAAATCAAATTTTTAATATCAATATGCAATATTCCCGTTCACACTGTAAACTACTATTTTTTGCACACATAAATACAGTTGTATGGTATTAATATGTAGATATAGTTATCAATATTAATAAATATGACATAAATAAGTAAGCAGATTGTGATTTGAGTAGTAATATAGTTTTGGTTACAGACATAAAAACACACAATCTCCATTATAATAAGATTACATATACTAATCCCTTACTTTTCGCCCTCTATTTATCTAAAAAAAAATTCATCTGGACACCACATGCATTAAGACCTAGCATGTTTATTTATTTGCTTATTTTTGTAAAATACGTTGGCTTTATAACATTCCATCGCATGGACACGCTTCACGTTATATAGACCCTAAACAAGCTATCGTTTTTTTTTAATCTTAACATTTTGACCGTCTGATGATTGCAAGTAAGCATGAAACTTTAGTTACGTTATATTAAATCCATTATATATAATATTTGATTGTAAACCTGCTCTGCTATTTTAGCATTGAGCACCTTCATATGCCAATACTTTTCTCATTCATTCTATATTATATATATACTAGCAAAATAAACAAACACCCTCCAGGTGATGTAAAATACATCTTTTTTAAAAAATTGCTTGAGGAGGTGGAAATTAAAAATTAAATGTCAGAGAGTTTGAACCATAAATCATAAAACCAAATTTATTAAAGGAGTAAAAAAAAATTAAACAATTTGAAAACGAAACTAAGTTCTATTAACTTTAAATATCTATTAAAATAAAACAAACTATATATAAATATATGATACTGGGGATGTATCATATATTTATAATAAATATTTATCAAATTTTGAGTGTATTTATTCTATGTTATGACGATTTCGGGTATAGTGACGTAAGCAGTGACGTAGGTTTTTGTTACGGACAAAAACCGGAAGCGAATCTCCATTATATATAACGTGCTTTCTCAGTACTCTATTCTACAGTATCGAAGCCTGGATCATATACTCATTCCACGAGAGGAAACTGGACAATTTCCACCTCAGATTCCCACGACGCATTCTACGCATACGCTGGCAGGTCAAAGTGACAACAAAGACGTTCTGGAACTAGCAAACATGAACGGCATGTCCGCTATCATTTACGAGAAACGCCCGCACTGCCCTTGTCAAGTCAGGGGGATGAACAAAGGCCGCATCCCCAAAGACCTACTGAATGGTGAATTAGTAGAAGGCACCCAACCTGTTGGGAGACCACGCCTGCGCTATAAAAATGTCTAAAAGAGGGACATGTAGACATGCCACATCCACACCAACACATGGGGGCTTGTGCAGAAAACCGTGTGACCTGGCGCCTCCTCGTCAAACAAGGAATGAAAAGGAGTAAAAAAGTGAGGAAAAAAGCCGCCACAGAAAAGAGAGCCAGAAGGAAGAAGAGACAACAGCAAATCTAGCAAGCATCACTGTTTGTTTGCAGTCACTGTGCCAGAGATTGCCATTCAAAAATTGGTCTGTTTATCCACTCAAGCAGTTGCAGATTAAAAAAAAGAACAAAGAGTGGACACTGCGCCATTGTCTTTAGTTGACGGAAGGATGCGAACACACACACACACACACACACACACACACACATATATATATATATATATATATTGTCATTCACATACAGTCCTGTTTAGCCGTTCACGGCTCATCAGTTTGATTAGACAAGGCAGGCGGCTTCAGGCTAAGTTCGAAATCCGACCGAATTGTCCTGAGGCATCTTGCCACCACACCATCTACACACTCACTTTTTTAGGAATAGAATTTTACTGTTATGAACACTACGGTGTGTTCATCAATATATAGGAGAGCTATGCATCGTTTGCTTATTTTGCGGTCAGAAAATTCCATTTCCATATATATATATATATATATATATATATATGGTATTTGTGGAAAAAGTGACTTACCGGTGAAAATGGTCACAATCGTTAGTTGATGCAAGTTTCACAATGATAAGACAGCGATATAACAAATATAAAGTGCTCAATACGTTGGTAGAGCAAATTTATTATCATAAAGGTACACGGATAATAACCTTACTCGAGTTTCACCATAAGGATCTTCAGGGTTAAATCCACTGGATTAATCAAGATATTGATTAATTGCAGTCGATTTCACGTGTGTATTTTTTCGCAGTAAACGTTGATTGTGTGTGTGTGTGTGTGTGTGTGTGTGTGTGTGTGTGTGTGCGTGCGTTAATATAGGAGTCTTTATGCTGCAATAGTTATACGCTACTCTCAGAGACCTATTATAGCTTAGCAATGCAGTACACATTAGCTGCTCTTTTTCTGACCTTGTGCCAGACCTAAGTGTAACAGGATGGCTTCTTTTGTTGGCATTAACTAATTTTTAACGAAAAAGGAAAAGTGTAGAATACTTTTTTTGTGTTAGTGTCATTGGGTTTATTTAGGTGCAAAATGCAAAAATCAAAAATATCAAGTACATTTTTGGTTTTGCATATTGTTTATATATACAGGAAAGGTTGCAGTGTTAACATTAAAAGATTTGACATGGCAGTCAGATCAGGGGGGTGACCTTGGGGTTCATACTTAGTTCACCTCAGTCCGATGACACAGAGATAGATAATCATACAATTGTTTATATCAAAATAATTCTCGTTTTTTAAAAAGGCGAGCAGACAGTCAAGAAGGAGAACGCACAGACAGACAGACACAAGCAGTCGGGCCCCGGGGATGGTCGAGTTTGGATCGAAAAACGAAATTTGTCACTGGCTACGGAAATTTCTTAATTAAGAAGATTGCAACTAGAAAAATTGACTTTTGCTGCTAAAATTGATTCCAGAATTTCGCATAAAACAAAACGCCAAAAGAAACTCATCGTGTTTTTATTTATCCAAACAAATGTGCAAAACATATTCATATATTATTCCTACTCATTATATATGAATAAAAACAGTTGTTATTGTTAATGGTGTGTTGACTGATTTTTTAGAGTTGCCAGCAAACCCGGCAGTTTATATCTACTAATTTCTCAACCCGTCACAAAGACACTCCGACCGAGTTGCGTCGATCTCAGTTCTACTGAGAGTATTGAAAGAGCAGCTGATCGGAGGCTCATCCAGTAGTCCTTGTCATAATTCACACCGTTACCACAGCATACTATCCCCGGGTCACCAATACTGTGTGATATTTGGTACGACAGTATAGGACTGTCATATTTGGGTACCGTGCCAGGATCTGGTTATATATATATTTACCAACCCCTCCGCACGAGCAGGATGCGACACAAGGTCAATTTCTTAAGCGGAGTTCAGCAGGTTTGAATTCAGAGTTTTCCTTCTCCTAGACCGGTTGCCTAACCAAGGTTAAAGAGCCCAATCTGCCCTACTATTTACCCATAGCTGGAGGGAGAGTAGGATTCATATCTTTCCCAAGGATATTAGCGTCAAGTGAAATGCAATTACCACGTCCAGGATTTGAACTCGGGGCGACGAGTCCATTTCCCATGACTTTAACCATTACACCACGCGCTTCCTACATCTGGTTATATAAGTTATATATATTTAATACAACTGTTATGGGAAAGGAATGCACTTTTTTTTTTTACTACTGCCAATCTAGTCACACTACTCAATTACAATGATTGAACCCAAATTGGAAGCAAATAACCTCGCTGACAAGAAACAAGGATTAAATCCTAAACTGCGCTTGACAGATACGATACAGCGTTAGGTTTTTGAAAGTATTTACCCCTTGCAAAATATATCAGAGTTGCAGCTAATAAAATAAACATTTTTTTTTTTTTTTAAATACGTGTACCCTGTAAGATGTCTGATCTGATATTGTCCAAAGAAAGTTTTTATAACAGGAAATTATAGTTTTTGCATTTCCTACAAAAAAGTGTTTCATCTCTCAGAAGAAAAAAAATGTCTCAAATAATATGAGAATGAAACCGCCTCAGTACTCTAGATAGTGTCAGATAGATAGAAGGTCTGAGAGAAAATTGGAGTAGGGTGAACAAAGGGAAAAATAAATGAGAGATACACATAGGAAATATCTACATCTTCCTGCAAGGAAAATTGCATCTTGTGCCAATCTAAGGTGGTAATAAAAAGTGACTCCCCCGTAAACTATATCTCTAATACGAACGGCTTTTAGGAAATATATTTCCTGTCAGTAGTTATTTTTCCCGCAACTTCAGCCAAGAGCAATTTAATGTCACTAATATTTTAGGGGAGAGATATTTGTTGAAAATGATCTTGCTTGATAAATGCATTCGAAGTGTTTAGATTTGGCGCGAAGTAAACTCTTCGATTACATTAAAGCAAAAACACTGACATTAAGCCAATTATTGAAAGTGTAAATGGTAGGGTGGAATTACCCGGCGTCTTGTACGCTGGACAGGATTATCACGGTGGGGAGGGTGCTTCTTTTTTTTTCAGTAGAATCATCCTTGCAAAAATATTTTTCTTTTTATAAAAAAAGCGATATTTTGGCCAGGTTTATGAAACTAAAATAATTAGTGGACGTTTTGTAAAAAGGCAAGAGTAAAGCAGACAAGCGTTCTTTTAAAACTATCCAGAAAAATCAATAAAAGCTATAGAAATACTTGATATCGTGTTTTATTCGTCGAAATGTCGGATTTATTGAAACTTTCAAGTTGGCAGATCATTCGTCTAGGAATCGCAAGATTCCAGGTTCCATACTGGTCCTCATCAATTCGGCGCATGAGTAGCACGACTTATTTAATCTTTTTAGTGTGGTAAAAGTATCTGGAATCTGTAGATGTGGCATTTCACATCAACAAAAAACCTGGTCTATCGCTTAGGAAAAGGTAATATACTGCATTGCAGTTCGGCTGATACCGACAATAGGTCACTCTGCAGGCAGCTACAAGATAGAGTACTTTTTGAATATTAATATATTTATTTACCAACCCCTCCGCACGGGCAGCATGTAACACAAGGTAAATTTCTTAAGCGAAGTTCAACAGGTTTGAATGCAGAATTTTCCTTATCCTAGACCGGTTGCCTAACTAAGGTCTTGTTATAGTATATATATATATATATATTATATATATATATATATATATATATGTGTGTGTGTGTGTGTGTGTGTGTACCCTGTAAGGCGACTCGGACACTCCATTCTGAAGCGGGTTTTTCATTAGCAGCACATGACTGACGTCCTGGACACATTTCCCACATTTAAGCCTGACCATATATGTGATGTGTGTGGCAGATCTTGCCTGTCGAGGGCTAGGCTTCTTAGTCGCTCACGGTCCATACGAGAGGAAGCCTAGGTGGCTCATATGTGCGACAGGGCGTGCAAAAAAAGTGTGGGACCCCTGAGTCATCCGCGTGCTCACACCCGAACTGCCTGCTTGTAGAAATGTCTTTCTTCTATGAAGAAGTGGTAATCACTATATATATATATGCTGTGCTTACAAGAGAAACTGAAAATAACGGAATGCAGAGACCCAGAGATGATCTTGAACTCGAGATCTGAGTTGATAAACAAGTGTAGGCATTTGAACAAGCATAAACTGTGCCGGGTAGGTGCTGGCATTACGTAGGGTGGTACACCCACGTACTTAAGAATGGGTGCAACCCGGATATTAATAAAAGTAGATGGCTGGAATAAGCAATAATTCCCTGAAGAATTGCTACGGCAAGAAACTACAGTTGGAATATCTTATAACATTCACTTTTAAAAACGTATATTATATATATATATATATATATATATATATATATATATATATGAGTGGTGGCTTACCGGTTGGTACGGGTACGATCGTTGGAAGCGCACAGAATCCAGGGGTTAAGACCGTGAAAAAACAAATACAAAGTGCTCAATATAATGTAGAGCAAAATTTATTTAAGAAATGGATATAAAGTAACTACTCGAGTTTCATCATCTGAATCGTCAGTGTTACATCCGCTGAATTCGAGTTTTCGATTAATATCAGTTGATACCACGTATTAATCGAAAACTCGATTAATTCTGCGGATGTAACCCTGACGATTCAGATGATGAAACTCGAGTAGGTTACTTTATATCCATTTCTTAAATATATATATTATATATATATATATATATATATATATATATATATCAAACCCCTGCATCAGTAGTATGCGACACAAAGTCAATTTCTTAAGTTTAATTAATTTTCCTTTTAAACTATAAGTTGTAAATTCGTAAAATGAATTCTTTTTTATATTTATAGAATAAATGGCTGCTGAAATCGAAAGTTTAAATTGCAAATAATTTAAATCTAAAGTTATCCCCCTTGATCAATCATTTAAACTTACAGAAACCTAATTGTTATCGGTGTGAGAGCGAGGTGTCTAGGTGAAAGAATTGCACATATACTGTCAAAGGTGGTGCCTATTTAAGAGAATTCTTTAAGATGGCTCGATGATTTTAATAAAACTTCCTACGAATACTCGTCCGAGAGGAAAAACTCATCTTAGACGGTGGAATTGTTTTAAAACGTTATACAGGATGTTGTATTCGATTAATCACATTAACAGTGAGAAAGACAGACAGATAGACAGACAGACACAGCGAGAGAGAGAGAGAGAGAGAGAGAGGGGGAGAGAGATATTTGTGTGTGTGTGTGTATAAGAAAGGATAGATAGTGAAGAGAGAGAGAGAGAGAGAGAGAGAGAAGGAATGAGAGAGAGAGAGTGACAGAGATATGAGGAAAACTCATCCTTTTTTTTAAAACGTTATACAGGATGTTGTATTCGATTAATCACATACATTAACAGAGAGAGAGAGACAGACAGACAGACATAGAGACAGACAGAGCGAGAGAGAGAGGGGGAGAGAGAGTGATAGAGAGATATTTGTGTGTCTATGCATGTGTGTGTAAGAGAAGGAGATATATAGACAGAGAGAGAGAGAGAGAGAGAGAGAGACGGACAGAGAGAGAGAGAGATAGAGGATAGATTCGAGAGATAGATAGATAGATAGAGATGAGGGAGATAGAGATATTTGTGTGTGATGCATGTGTGTGTAAAGAAGAGATAGATAGATAGAGATAGAGAGAGAGAGATAGAGAGAGTGAAATGAAAGAGAGTATGAGTAGAGTGAGAGATTATGTGGAAAAAAGTCATCTTTGTTTTAAAACGTTATACAGGATGTTTATTCGATTAATCACACACATTAACAGAGAGACAGAGAGACAGAGAGACAGAGACAGAGCGAGAGGAGAGAGAGAAGAGAGAGAGAGAGAGAGAGAGAGGGAGAGAGTGATAGAGAGATATGTGTGTGTATGCATGTGTGTGTGTAAGAGAAGGAGATAGATATAGATAGATAGATAGATAGAGAGAGAGAGAGAGAGAGAGAGAGTGAAGGAGTGAGAGAGTGAGAGAGATAATGAGGAAAAACTCATCTTTGTTTTAAAACGTTTATACAGAAGGTTGTATTCGATAATCCACACATTAACACAGAGAGACAGACAGACAGAGACAGAGAGAGAGAGAGAGAAACAGAGAGAGAGAGAGAGAGAGAGACAGACACAGACAGACAGACAGACAGAGCAGAGAGAGAGAGCGAGAGAGCGAGAGAGAGGAGAGAGAGAGAGTGATAGAGAGATATTTGTGTGTGTATGCATGTGTGCGTATAGAGAGAGAGAGAGAGAGAGAGAGAGAGAGAGAGAGAGAGAGAGAGAGTGTTAGAGAGAGTGAGAGATAATGAGAAAAACTCATCTTTGTTTTAAACGTTATACAGGATGTTGTATTCGATTAATCACACACATTAACAGAGAGAGAGAGAGACAGACAGACAGACAGACAGAGAGAGAGAGAGAGAGAGAGGAGAGAGAGAGAGAGAGAGAGAGAGAGAGAGATATTTGAAGATAGTAATGGTAGTGTAATATTTATTAGACAATGTTGATCATTTGTTTGCCAAAATAAAACTGATTAATACAAATTAATTTGCAAACATTTTGGCAGATGTCTGTCTGAATTTCAGTGATCTGATTTTATTTTTGGTAATTTGTAATCGAAACTTTTGAATGTCGTTTGTGTCAACAATGACAGAACTGAAGATGACCTTTGCTAGGAATTCTATCGAGGGTTCAGAACCCGGATGAGACAAGATTGCCAATATCCAACAAAGAAACAATGCCCGAAAACGTTCGGTCACAATAAAACATTTTTCCAAAACAAAATAAATTAATTTTACAAACTCTGAGCACATTTCATAGGTGGAACATAAAATGTGGATTTATACCTAAATTAATTAGGATCTTGTGGGAATCCGTATGCAGCTTTGTAAATAGTGGCTTTAACGAATTGGAAGAGCGGTATTATTATTATTATTATTATATTATTATTATTATTATTATTATTATTATTATTATTATTATTATTTTCACTCCTTTTGAGTTTTTCACATCAGCATTAGCTGTGGTATTTCGCTGGAGTCTGATTGACAGCAAGTCTCCTCATGTCTCCAGGACTCTTCTGTGTATTCTAGCCTATTGCAGCAATGCAGTAGTCTGGATGGTCTCAATTCTTCCTCTGATTTCCATATCCTCCAGTCTTTTTTCCAAGTTTTTTTTGGGGACCCTCCTAGTGCACTAACTATAATTGCTATTACTTTGCCCCTCATATTCCACAGCTTTTTCAATTCTCTGGCAAGGTCTAGGTACTTGTCCATCTTTTTCCTTCAGCTTCATCCTGTGCTCTGCTGATTATTATTTTCTTCTTCTTCTTCTTCTTCTTCTTCTTCTTCTTCTTATTATTATTATTATTATTATTATTATTATTATTATTATTATTATTATTATTATTTATTTTATCCTTTTGAGTTTTCACATCAGTGTTAGCTGATGGTCTTTAACATTATTATTATTATTATTATTATTATTATTATTATTATTATTATTAGCAGCAACAAACACGCTCCGGGCGGTGAAAAATTTAATTTTTGAAAGATATTGTCTGAGGGAGTGGAGTTAAAAACATCAATATCATAGAGTTTGTATAATAAGTAAGATAAATCATTAAATCTATTAAAGGAGTAAAAATAAAAAAAACAATTTAAAATTAGTTCTGATAACTTAAAATATATATTAAAATAAAACAAACTATATATACATTTATAATACTGGGCATGTATTTATTAAACTTATTTAAAACACAATGAGGATCTTCTAAAATTGCAGGCTCAAATTTTAAGAGTATTTATTTTGTTATGACAAGTTTATGTAGTGACGTAGTGACGTAGTTCGGTTACAGACAAATAGAGACCTAATCTCCATTAACAATAGATAATAATATTAATACTCATGTTCCTTAATTGTACGACCGTCATCTTGCAACACCCTCTGGTTAAAAATAAGATCGTTCATATCGTCCAAGATGAAAATGCAAAAATGTAAATCCTGATTATCTGAAGTTGCTTATCCGTCGAATTCTCATTTATTATGAGTATTGTCATCTCAGCTAAATAATGGACCTTCCGTTTTTATGATAAAGAAATAAAAAAAGTCGTCGGGTTGGTCTAAAGTCAGTATCAGCCAGACAGCGAAGGAGTCTATCCCCTTGTCACTAGCGCTTGACCAATGAGATTATTTTAGCATCTGAGGTGGAGCACCACACCTACCATCAGCTACTTACTTTACCGCTCAGATCCCTATGCTACTCATACGCTGAGTTGGCGGGGCCGGTATCGAACAGGAACCTTGAGGTTCCCAGCGAACACTCAAGCGACTGAGCTAAAGAAACAAAAGGAAGAAAAAGGACATGCTACTCAGAAAAATTATAAGAAGAAAGGAAGAAAAATCTTAATATAGTCTAAGGGTGAGAACTGAAATAAATTTCCCAAGCTGGACTTTGCATAAAGCCATGGATATGGAGCACCGAGTGAAATTCAACAAATAATAATTTTCTAATACCATTGCCTCGGAACCATTACATCACACAAAGCCCTTTGCATTGTAGCATGATCGAACGGCAAAACCACAAACCTTTGATGAGCCAGCAACGGTCCGTCGGTCGAAGAGACAGCGAGTGGCATGTTGTGTGTGTGGGCGGGAGCAGAGAAGGTGAAATGTGACGAGTTCGAGGCGGGCACGAGACGAGTTGTGAAGGAGGTGAAAGCGTGAGTGTCCTTGAGACCGCGATTTGTATGTTGCGAGTCTCGTGGCTGGTGAGTCTCGTGGCCAGACCTAGTATAAAAGGAGACGTTTGGACAGAGCGGGGGACGGCGGCGGAGAGTGAACACGACAAGATTAGTTTGTCAGAATTCGTCTTCTCAAGGTTGCGAGAAGTAAAGTTGCCTGTGACACGTGTTTCTTGTAGAATACAGTGGTGAGAATTGAACGTTGGCATCAGATCAAAATGCCAAGTGTTATGTCATCTTTGGCAGAATCAAGTAGCGATAAAGAAAGCCATTAGATAAAAATGCCATTTTGTTGGTTTGCTAAGTAAATGATATATAAAGATGTTATTATTAATAATATTATTTTTATTTTGAGTGATTTTACTGATCGAGATAACAAAACGAAATCCAAAAACAGCCATAAGTTCTGCCGATACATACTCTTGAGACTCGCTTTAAGGTTAGTCGCAAATGATTGAATTTAGTACATGGAATTCATCATTCAGACAGCACTTAATAGATACGAATTCGAATTATCTCATATGCGTGTTTAATACTAACGTAGTACAGGCGTTATAATGTAGTAAACGGTTCCTACCATCAGTGCCCCGCTGGGTGGCCGACAGCAAGAGGACAATTACGGGAACTCACACGGTGGATGCGATAAATGTCACACGAAAGAGTTTGGTACTTTTGAAAAGTTAACTAATGACAGAGTGACTAGTAAAAACAACATTTCTGAGCTAGCAAAACTGCCGATTTTCTTAAACAATTTGTTTTCTGAACCAGTTACATTAGGAGGTTTCAACACTGCTAATAAAGTGAGTGGCATTGTTCTATAACCACATGTCTGACTTTTTCGGTTTACCCTTTGATTTCAAATCCTCGTCATCTCTTCATTTAGTCACTGTCTCAATTAACTTGTTTCGAGGACTATCTTTTCGAGAAGTTTTTAGTGTCTCGTTAGATGTCATTTTATTTATTAAATGATAATCCTTTTAAAAAATCAGCGTTTTACTTCTACGTTCAATGTAGATTTTAAAATGCACATAGAATTTGAATGTTTCACATTAGGCAATGTCGTTATATCTTTTTAAGATTGTGACCTTTGTTTAGTCTAACTCGATGGATATCTACACAGCCGTTGTTCCGCCCTGTCGGCTGGGCGTTAGAATGCACCGACTGCACCTCTGCAGAGTGGTAAGACTCCCCCAATGGGGCGCCTGTTTGCCGTGGGTGGCGACCCGTGATGCTTAAGGATAGAACTCAGGTGGATGAGCAGTCATGACTTGTAATACTCCACTTTGATCCTATCTTGGGTTAGACGGGCGGTCGGAGAGGCCCCTTCCGATCAATCGGCTGATCACGTCATTTTCCCAATGCCTATTGCCCTTATGGCAACCCCAACCCTTTTTATCATATGGGTGCTAGAAGGCAGTGGCTGCGGGTCTACATGTCCTGGGAATGACATTATATTCTATCTGATGGTGAGGTTCCAGTTTTGGATGTTTAGGGAAATGGAGCACCCATTCATCACCATTGCTCCCTGGTCAATTCTGACCCGGATTGGTAGTACCTGTTAGGGTCCCATCTATGTGTTAAATAGAAAAATGTATTCATAAACAAAATTGTCTTATCCATTAAGAATTGATTTATTTCAAAACTTTATCGGCATTAAATGACCCACTGAGGTTGATATGCCGTAAAACAAAACAAAACAAAAAAAAACAGCCGTTGTTATAGAATAATAGTTACTAAGATAGCTTTGTAAACTTTCTTGTGTGGTGTGTCCTGTGACAAACTTCGTCCACATCAACTGTGGTCATTTTCATGAGAACTACTGTTCATATGAAAAGTCCAATATAACCCTGGTTCTTGAAACAACTGGTCAGATAATTCGACCCTTTCATTTAGGTACAATGAGGCGCTGCGCACTTTTAATCCCCAGACGGTGCTCACCAATATTTTTTGGACCATATGACCTTCGATTCGAGGGGACATTGGACCATATGACCTTTCGATTCGAGGGACATTTTTTTATTTACCGTCAAAATCCGATTATTGTTTACAGACGATTTTTAGAGTTCTTTTATATTATAAAACAAACTCCTAACCCCTAACCCTAACCCTAATCCCTAACCCTAACCCCTAACAAACAACCGGATTTTTACGGTGTAAATGAGAAAAAGTGTCCCCATGAGTCGAGATTGCGGAAGGGGTGCCTTAAGGTGATAGGGTCCGATTTTTTATATGCTACATTTTGTCAAAATACAAGAATAAGGCGCTGAGATTTCACCCAAAGATTAGAACACAACTGAGCGAGAATAACCGATATCATATTCTATTCCCAACCAGAAGGCCGGCTAGAGAATTTTTTATAATTCAATAATTCTTCGTTTAAAGACTGTCCAATGTACAAGGTTTGTCAAAAAGTATCTTTTCATTCATACATTTTTTCAGAATACAAATTGTGTCAAAAAGTTTAAAGCTATATTTACCAAGATAGATATGAAGAATGAATGGAACGTTAAATTATTCCTAATACAAGGTGTGCCAAAAAAAAAAAACTCGATACTTTTTTAACACACCTTGTATATATATTTACCAACTCCTCCATACGAGCAGGATGTGACACAAGGTCACTTTCTTAAGCGGAGTTTTCCTTCTCCTAGACCAGATATTGTCCATTTTTTCATTTTCCTTTAGCTTCACCCTGTGATCTGCTGGCACTGCAAAATCCACCAGTTGACAAGTTCTTTCTTTTTTGTTTATCAACACTTATTATTATTATTATTATTATTATTATTATTATTATTATTATTATTGTTCACTCTTTTTGAGTTTTTCACATCAACGTTAGCTGATGGCCTTTCACTGGAGTCTGAGTGGCAACAAGTCTCCTCAGGTCTCCAGGACTCTTATGAGTATTCTTGCAGATTGCAGCAGTGCAGTATTCTGGAGGGTCTCGATTCTCCCTCTGATTTCCAGATTTTCCAAACTTTTTTCCAATCATTTCGGGACCGTTCCAAGTGCATCAACTACAATTGGTATCACTTTGACTTTCGTATTCCATAACTTTTTCAGTTCTCTGTCAAGGTCCAGGTATTTGTCCATTTTTTCATTTTCCTTTAGCTTTACCCTGTGATCTGCTGGAACTGCAAGATCTACCAGTTGACAAGTTCTTTCCTTTTTGTTAATCAACACTAGGTCTGGTATTCTTGCTGGGATGAGGTGAGAATTTTATGTGTTTCGTTCTCAAGAACAGATTCTGGTTTTGCATATACCATTTTGTTGTATGGTCAAAATTTAATTTTTTGCATAATTCCCAGTGTATCACCTTCCCAACCCAGTCGTGTCTAGCTTTGTATTCCCGTTGTGCTAGTTTGCTACATTCGCATAGTACATGGTTTACAGTCTCATCTCTATTACCGCACAGTCTACATTTACTATTTTGTTGGGTCTTATCAATTTTGGCTTTCATATAGTTTGTCCTTATGGCATTATTTTCTGCAGCAATTATAAGTGATTCAGTTTCTCTTTTGAGGTTTCTTTTTCTTAACCATGTCCAAGTCTTTTCATGTGCAACCTCTTCGATTTGTCGTTTGAAGTGTCCATATAATTGTTTTTCTTCCTATTTTTGTTTTCTAATCTTTTTTGTTTTTCTGTTTGTCCATTTGTCATTTCTAGTATTGTTGGCCGCCATAAGTAATTTGTCTTTGCTCTTTCTTGTGTAATCTTCAAGTTGTTGGACTGTGGTTTCTACCCAGTCCTCTATGTTGGCAAAACCTTTGTCCCCTTCCTTTCTTGACACATATATTCAATCTCTATCGTCTCTAAGGTGGAGAGCCTTGTGCATGGTCATTAACTTTCCCGTTCTTTTGATCAATCTGTCTGGGCTCTTCTTTTGTCCATTATAAGAATGGTCCTGAGTATTTTATAATGGGGACAGCCCAGGTATTGATTCCTTTGATTAGATTCCTGCTGTTAAGTTTGGTATTAGATTTCTGCTGTTAAGTTTGGTTATTACTTCCTTTTGAGATTTCACACCAGTGTTATCTGATGCTATTTCACTGGATTCTGAGTGACTGCAAGTCTCCTCAGGTCTCCAGGACTCTTCTGAGTATTCTGGCAGATTGCAACAGTGCAGTATTCTGGATGGTCTCGATTCTATCTCTATCGTCTCTAGAGTGGAGAGCCTTGTGCATGGTCATTAACTTTCCCGTCCTTTGGTCAATCTGTCTGAAGAAGAAGAAGAAGAAGAAGAAGAAGAAGAAGAAGAAGAAGAAGAAGAAGAAGAAGAAGAAGAAGAAGAGGTGATAAAGAAAAGGGAGGAGGTTAAGAATAAAAAGAGAGAAAAAAGAAAATTTGTCTTTGCTCTTTCTTGTGTAATCTTCAAGTTGTTTGTGGTTTCTATGCAGACCTCCATGTTGGTAAGATCTCTTTCCCTTTCCTTTCTTGACACATATATTCTATCTCTATCGTCTCTAGGGTGGAGAGCCTTGTGCATGGTCATTAACTTTCTCGTCCTTTGGTCAATCTGTCTGAGGTCTTCTTTTGTCCATTTTAAGAATGGTCCCGAGTATCTTACAACGGGGACAGCCCAGGTATTGATTCCTTTGATTAGATTTCTGCTGTTAAGTTTGGTATTAGATTTCTGCTGTTAAGTTTGGTTATTATATTATTATTATTATTATTATTATTATTATTATTATTATTATTATTATTGACTTTGTTTCTGGTTTCGCCGTTTGAATCTTGTTTTCTTTTCGTTTCTTTTCTTGGAATGAAATTTTCTCATTTCCGTCACAGTCTGAAAATAGAAAAAAAATTTCCTTCCATTCAGCTGATGCTTTTCACTGGGGCATTGAAATTCAACGGATGAGCGCGTTTCTCTCCTCAAGTTGTTCTTGCTTTCAGATTTCACCGCCATTTTTATTTTGTTAAAAATCATTTTTATCTTGCGTTTTCCTTTTTGCCCAATTTTTTAAAAATTCTTTATTTTTCCCGATTTTTTTGTTGTTGTTGTTGTTGCTTGCTCCTCGAATAAATTAAGGGGAAAAATTACATTGCAATTGATTAATTAATTAATTAAAGATGATTATTTTGTCGTTAAATCAAAATATTTTGCGGCTATTGGTGGAGGTAGGAGTTCGAGAAGTTTGATTGAACCGAGTTTGTTGTTTGCGGCAAAATTTGTATTCGGTTGAGAGAGAGAGAGAGACAGAGACAGACAGACAGACAGAGAGAGAGAGAACAGGGAGAGACAGAGAGAGACAGAGAGAGATAGACAGAGACATAGAAAAAGACAGAGAGAAACAGAGAAAGTGTGTGTGTGTGTGTGTGTGTGTGTGTGTGAGAGAGAGAGAGAGAGAGAGAGAGAGAGAGAGAGAGAGAGAGAGTATTTGCTTCGTTCTTTCGTTTGCTATTATTAAAAGTTCTCGTTTTTTCCTCGATTAATTTTTTTCTTAACCATATTCTTTTTCCTCTCTTATTATTAACTCCTTTTTCTTTTTCTTCTTAACTTCTTCTTCTTCTTCTTCTTCTTCTTCTTCTTCTTCTTCTTCTTCTCTTCTTCTTCTTCTTCTTCTTCTTCTTCTTCTTTCTCTTCTTCTTCTTCTTCTTCTTCTTCTTCTTCTTCTTTCTTCTTTTCTTCTTCTTCTTCTTCTTCTTCTTCTTCTTCTTCTTCTTCTTCTTCTTCTTCTTTCTTCTTCTTCTTCTTCTTCTCTTTCTTCTTCTTCTTCTCTTCTTCTTTCTTCTCTCTTCTTCTTCTTCTTTTCTTCTTCTTTTCTTCTTTTCGTTTCTTCTTCTTCTTCTTCTTCTTCTTCTTCTTCTTCTTCTTCTTCTTCTTCTTCTTCTTCTTTCTATCTTCTTCTTCTTCTTCTTCTTCTTCTTTCTTTCTTTTCTTCTTCTTCTTCTTTCTTTCTTCTTCTTTCTTCTTCTTCTTCTTTCTTCTTTCTTCGTTTCTCTTCTTTCTCTTCTTCTTCTTTTCTTCTTCTTCTTCTTCTTCTTCTTCTTCTTCTTCCTTCTTCTTCTTCTTCTTCTTCTTCTTCTTCTTCTTCTTCTTCTTCTTCTTCTTCTTCTTCTTATTATTATTATTATTATTATTATTATTATTATTATTATTATTATTATTACTAACATCTTGTGGCGCTTCCCTAATTTTCGTTTCCCGCATATTATTCAAATTTTTTTATCTCTTTCACTTATTTGATTTCTCCTGCACACTGCGAATTATTTTTTTACCCATTGAGCTTTTTTTTTTCCTTTTGATTTTTTGTTGTCTTTGGAGTCTTCTTTTGTCTATAACACAGAGCTTCTCGTCAGAGATCAGTTGTAAGCAAATGTTTTCAACCCTCCAAAAATCTCAACAATATTCCATGTGATTCTAGGAATAAAGAAGTGTAATGTCTTCTTAAGATTCCCAGTTCTGTCGAAACATTTATGAAAACACCTGGAAAATGTTCCAAACTTTAGAATGATAACCTGAATTGTCGCTATCGTATTCAACAAGGTTTTATTCTGGCAAGATCTTGATATTTTTCTAACTTCTCAATCTTTTCATCTTTATTTTTACTTTATGAAACGATGGCACGGACTTTTCACGATTTCACGATTTTTTTATTCCTTTGTTTACAATAAATATATAAGATCGTTTCAGTACTAAATCAAACAATCAAAATGAATTTGTTCATCTTAAAGAATCTAATTCTTTTTTCATTAAGAAATCGTTTATTTTCGTTTATAAGAATTGCCATAATAGTACAATTCCCCCAAACGTTTATTGTTCGTACCAAGTCATAAATATAGATCGCGTCACAATTATTAGCCTCGTTTCATAATTAAAACGGTGTAGGTATTGATATGAGAAGGTCACATGAGTTCATTCTTTCTTCTCTAGTAGTGACCAACATGCCTCATTTATCTCACTAGAAGTGTTTGGATAATAGGAGGCATGTGGCCGTACATTTTGTATGGATGCATTTGAAGATCATTGTGAAGAATTCTTCGCAAACTTCTTTCGGAAAGTCTAAGAGCCTGGGCGCGTTTAAATGTGGAACGGAGTGGAGACTGTTGAAACTGAAGCTCTTACCGCTGCCACATTTTCTGGAGTTCTGGCGGTGCGAGGTCAGCCGGTTGATTTTCGTTTCAATGCAGAACCAGTAGCTCTGAAGTTGGTAACCCATAACAAGATCGTGTTTCGAGCTGGTACGGGATCATGTCTACCAAGATTGAAGTGCAAATGGAACGCTCTTTGTGTTGTAGTTACCGATTCGTTTGTTTTGATAAACGTGTCCACAATGAAAGCGCGATGCTCACCAGTCCAATTCATGGCAGCAACTGAAGAATAAACGAAAAACAATGGCATTATAAATAAACAAAACAAAATGGCATTATATGAAATAAAAATGGCATTATATGTACTTTTCGAAAATAAAAACACTTTTTTGTTTCTTTACTTTATTGGCCTTTTATTTAACCTACAAATGTGTCAGACCATTGTTTCTTTACATTTTATGAAACCTACAAATGTGTCAGATCATTTTGGCCTGACCCTGTATATATATATATATATATATATATATATATATATATATATATATATATATATATATAAACAGATTTTACATTAAATGACCCACAGGCTAAACCAAATAGCCAACCAAAATCTTTCTAGACTTGTCCCCAATTTCAACAAGATTGTCCTAAGATCGACATCTCTTTCCTGAAATTCTATCTTATTTCTTTTTTCAACTCTCTTTGACCCCCCACCCCGTGAACCAATAATGACAACCACGACCATCAATTTGATGTCACAATTTTAGCAACCCAAGGGCAAATTGTTGCATTCATTAGCCTTTATTTTGATTCTGTCATGCACTAGGGTCCGACCTTTGATAGATTTCCGTTCTTTATCTACTCCATACTGTGTCTAAAAGCGTGCTTACGATGATTCATGGGTATTTCAGGTTATTATTATTCATAGGTTTTATTTAATGTCCTACTTTGTACACTCTGGGAGCGGAGAGCATCCCTTGGACTTGGGGCTATCATGCTGGTGTGACGGACTTATTTGATGGATACAGTTTTCTTAAATGCATGTGCATTGGCGACGAGGACGATATCTGGAGTTCTTGTATTTTGATATTGCCAGGAATCTCTTTATTTTGTTATAATAAAATTGTTTTCCATCCATTCCTTTGGCCTTACATTTGAAATGGTTATTCCCGACTAATTAATTAATTATTAATTAATTTTCAAAATTAGGTACGACTTCAATTAAGCACATATTCTCTCCCAAAAATTGTCGGCTAAAAAAGTCATATCAAAACACATCGTTTTGTATTTACTTCTTATATTATATATATTATATTATATATATATATATATATATATACATATATATATAATATAATATATATATATATATATATATATATATAATTCATCACCTTTTCTTAATATATATATATATATATAATATATTATATATATATATATATATATGGAGAATATGTGCTTAATTGAAGTCAAGCCTAATTTTTTGAAAGTTAATTCATTAATGATTAATTAGCGGGATTTAACTACTTAAATATATGGCTAAACAAATCGAGAAAAATCAAAGATTGATTTTTCTCGATTTGTTTAGCCTTACATTTAAGTAGTTAAATCCCGCCTAATTAATCATTAATGAATTAACTTTCAAAAAATTAGGTTTGACTTCAATTAAGCACATATTCTCCCAAATATTGTCGGCTGAAAATAGCCATATTTGTTTACGTTTATATATATATATATATATATATATATATATAAACCAGATTTTACCTTAAATAACCCACAGGCTTTAATAAGCTAAACCAAATAGCCAACCAAAATCTCTGTAGACTTGTCCCCAATTTCAACAAGATTACACACCTACCATCAGCTCCTTACTTTACCACACAGATCCCAGTGCTACTCATACGCTGAGTTGGCGAGGGCCGGTATCGAATTGGGAACCTTGCCGAATGCTCTACCGACTAAGCTAAACCGGCCCTTATTTATTTAAATATATATTTAGAAATTTCCTTCTTTTCTTTCCTATTTCATTTTTTTTTCTTCCTTCTTTTCTATTTCTCGAAATATGTCTTTTTTTTTTGCTTTGTTTCTTTATTTCCTTCGTTCGTTTATCTTAAAATGTTGTTCTTTTTTATATGTCCTCCTCCCTTCCTTCTTTCATTCATTCCATTTATTCATTCATTTATTCATTCATTCCTATTTCTAGAGATCTCACTTTTTTTTCTTTTCCCTTCTTTCAATCATCTTAGCACGTCTTTCGTTCGGTTTTTTCCAACTTCCTTCGTTTCTTCCTACTGTAGGGGATTATCTTCCCTTGGGTGGAGGAGTTATCTGCCCGGCTTGTTGTCGCTTCTTCCCACCAGGGGACGTATGATATTTAAGCGGCGGATTCGAATTTCTCTTCCTCTTTCCTCGCTACGAGACCACATGGGTTAGACACGGTCTACCCCTTTCTCGGTGGGGCTCCGGCCCCCTCCTAGTAAGTCATTTCTATCTATGGACGCTCCAGTCCTTTTATATATGTAGGTTTATCTACTCTTGTATTTGTATCTTATGTATCCATGTACTCTTCTATTATGTATCCTTTGTATTCATGTGCTGTTATCTATTAAATGTATTGTCCCTCAACCCTTGTCGGAGTTGTATGTTCTTCAAATATTCACTTTGAAATTTACACAACCTTCCTTCCTTCATTAATTCATTTACTCATTCCTTCCTACTTCCTTATTTGTTATTTTCCCTCCATTACTTGACCCCAACAAGAACACCTATTATTATTGTGCCCTTCATACCCCATATTCTATCAATTTGTTTTTTAGATCTTTTTATCATATCATTATTGTCAGCTTCTGATACCGGTCTGGCCCGGGTTATATACTATCCGACTTTTAAATCTCTTATATATATATATATATATATATATTATCTATAATATATATATACCCACTCCCCCGCACGAGCAGGATACGGACACAAGCTCCAATTTCTCTTAAGCAGAGTTTCCTAACAGGTTTGAATTCAAGAGTTTTACTTCTCTAACTGGTTACTAAGCCACGGTTAAGAACCCAGTTTGACGCGTGTCTGCTATTTAACCCCATGCGGAGGGAGAGTAGGATTCATACTTTCCCAAGGGTAATTAGCGCTAAGTGAAATGGCAATTGATCACGTCCAGGATTTGAACTCCAGATTGAGTCGGCAGCGTGCTTAAGAACGACTCTACTCGCTTCCGTGGTTTTGGCCAATCAACTAACCTCTTTCTAAATCTACACCGGAAGAGGGCCTTCTCCACCGATTCTCACGGTATCCACCGGAAGGAGAATCAGGATGAGGTCAAGTCATCTCTCTCATTCCTTCAAGGCCGCCGGCTGCAATTTATAACAGCCATTTTAGTTTCTACACTAATTGTACATAAGTGTTAGGGTACTAACAATTATGTAACACAAAGGCTCTTTGGCCCCAATAATCGATTATGAATTAAACCATAGGTTACTAAAATTACGTAGGAGTAATAATTTATTATTGGCGTCAGTGATACTCGCTTTCGAGCTTTATATTTGAATAATAAACACCGATATGTGTTTTTTGTGAGGATATTTGTTAATAAACAACGACGAGTTTATAGTCACTATGTGGCTATTCTTCTTTCTACAAATCTAAAAACAAGATTTTCTAGTATTTGTTGTAAGTAATTAAGTAAAGTCGTCGGGTGGCCTATTGTCGATGTCAGCCAGTCAGCGAGGGAGTCTATTCTCTTTTCACAGCGAAGGAGTCTATCCTCTTTTTCACAAGCGGTGAATTGTATTAATTTTAATCAATCGAGATAATGATTAATATTTAAAATGCATATTTACAATAAAAAAAGATCCTTGTTTGTTTGTTGTTTTTTTTTTCAAATTTATCGAAAAATATTATTCATTAAACTCTATGGAGAGGAGGATGCCCCAATGTGCCCAACATGCAAAGTACAACTTACAATAAAGCATATACTTCTAAATTGTAACAGACTTAAACATATCCGCGCAAATTACAATCAAGCAAGAAACCTGAAAGACATCTTTAAGAATTCAAACCCTGAAAATATTTTAAATTTTCTAAAGAACACCAACCTTTTCAACAAGATATAATAAAAAATAACTGAATATCGCCATAGAACCACTACTTTAATGACTGAAATCCAAAATAACCTTTTTGGCATTAAATGACTCACAGAGGTTGATATACCGTTGTAGCGTTAGTTTGTATTCGCCGGGTGGAGTTGTCTGCCCCTTTTAGTTTGATGATGCCCGCTAGGACACGAGTATTTAAGCGCCGGTTTCAAAGCCTTTCGCTCTCTTTATAGTTTTCAGCAACTACGAGCCACATGGGGTAGATTCTATCTAAACCCTCTCGTGGGGCTCCGCCCCCCTTACATTACTGTAAGTTCTTTACAGCATGGACTATCGCTAGTCTCATGTCTGTACTCTTTTATGTTATACTCTGTATCATTCATGAATGTGTCTTATCTTTATTTGTGTACCTCTTTTTATGTGTACTCTTTATTATGAACGTTGTACCAACTGTTATCCATGTGCTGTATGTATTAAATGTTTTGTCTATTAACCTTTGTCGGAGTTATTTGTATCCAAAGTATGTTGAACTTTAAACCAACGTTACACCGTTAAACAAAACTCAAACTCAAACTCTATGGATAAAATAATCCTGGACTGGTTGAAATGTCATTAAATTTAATTCATCAATCATGACTGCGAAATGATAATAGTGTAGACATAAAGAGAAAGATTAATATTTACAACAAAAAAACAAAAAAAAACCGAAAAGATCTCCGTCAAAATTCTTGCTACATTCGCAATCGTCTCGTATCGATCGATTTCTTGAGTTTTATCATCGAATTTTTGTTCATTCAATACACAAAGAAGCTATGGATAAGTTATGAGATATCGTTTTTGTGTGGTTATAAATTGTATAACTATATTACCGATAGCAGTATTTGTCCATCGGGTTTTATGACTTTATATCTTTGTGTTAGCTAAAAATGAATAAGGTTATCATTGATTGAGAAGGAAGCCGAGGGCATAAATTATTCATGATACAAAATCTCCTTTCGGAAGAATATTTGTAAACGCGTATGTTTTTATTTATTTTTACTTTTCGATTCTATTTTATTTTGTTCATCTGCTTAGATATGTGGGTACTATAGTTTTTGGGAGTAAAAGTGATGCCTGCAGTAAGGATTACATCTCAGATCTCGTCTCTGTTTCCATCTGCTTTTGATATCAGAGCAAACAGATTCCTCTGGAGGCAAAGATGGTTTCCCTTTGTTCATAGTAAAAGAAATTGTAATAAATACCCGCGTTGGTGTATATGGTAGATTTGCTAACTTTCTTTCACAATCCGACAAAAATACCGAGAGATAAAGAAATGAATAAACAGATATACAGACGGATATCTTTTGACAAGGTAGGGACAAAACGACAGTCAGATCACCGTGTGTCTGCTTTGTAGGATGAAGATAATACCTGTTTCTGTATATTTTAGATGTACACTGTGGTAATATTATATACCCACATTGACATCGGGTATATAATTGGTGAGAGTGAGACTTCAAAAAGAGTTCTCAGATAATAGAGAGAGAGTTCAGTGAGATGATATAGAGTGGCAGATTAGACAGACAGACAGAGAGAGAGAGAGAGAGAGAGAGAGAGAGAGAGAGAGAGAGAGAGAGAGAAGAAGAGAGGAGAGAGAGGAGAGAGAGAGAGGTGAGAGAGAGGAAGGGAGACAGATCAGAGTCTTGTTTAGAGAGGAGATGGTCTTACGTTATCACTTCATTTCTCTTGTTGCTCTGGTTCTTTCTGATTCTTCATCCATCTCCTCCGGTTGCCATCTTGTCGTCTAGTTACTGACTCTTCTAACTAAGGGCTCCTTTTGGGCTCATCTTGTTTTCAATTAAATTAACTAAATACACTGTGGTAATATTATATACCCACATTGACATCGGGTATATAATTGGTGAGAGTGAGACTTCAGAGAGAGTTCTCAGATGATAGAGAGAGTTCAGAGAGATGATAGAGTGGCAGATTAGAGAGACAGACAGACAGACAGAGACAGAGACACAGAGAGAGAGAGAGAGAGAGAGAGAGAGAGAGAGAGAGAGAGAGAGAGAGAGAGAGAGAGGGGAGGAGAGACAGAGAGGGAGAGAGGAGACAGACAGATCAGAGACTTGTTTAGAGAGGAGATGGTCTTATTTTATCACTTCATTTCTCTTGTTGCTTTGGTTCTTTCTGATTCTTCATCCATCTTCTCCGGTTGCCATCTTGTCGTCTAGTTACTGACTCTTCTAACTAAGGGCTCCTTTTGGGCTCATCTTGTTTTCAATTAAATTAACTAAATACACTGTGGTAATATTATATACCCACATTGACATCGGGTATATAATTGGTGAGAGTGAGACTTCAGAGAGAGTTCTCAGATAATAGAGAGAGTTCAAAGAGTTGATAGAGAGACAGATTAAAGAGAGAGAGAGACAGACAGAGACAGACAGGGATAGAGAGTACCATTATTGTTCTTATACAAGGATGGTTTGGGTATTAAATAACCAACGAAGAATGATATGTCATAAAACAAAGAAACGAAACGAAACCTATGGTTAGTTTATATGAATACAATTCTCAGATGATAGAGAGAGTTCAGAGAGTTGATAGAGAGACAGATTAGAGAGAGAGACAGAGAGAGAGAGACAGAGAGAGAGAGAGACAGAGAGAAAGATAGAGGGGGAGAGGGAGAGGTGGAGAGAGAGGAAGGGAGACAGATCAGAGTCTTGTTTAGAGAGGAGATGGTCTTACGTTATCACTTCATTTCTCTTGTTGCTCTGGTTCTTTCTGATTCTTCATCCATCTCCTCCGGTTGCCATCTTATCGTCTAGTTACTGACTCTTCTAACTAAGGGCTCCTTTTGGGCTCATCTTGTTTTCAATTAAATTAACTAAATACACTGTGGTAATATATTATATACCCACATTGACATCGGGTATATAATTGGTGAGAGTGAGACTTCAGAGAGAGTTCTCAGATGATAGAGAGAGTTCAAAGAGTTGATAGACAGATTAGAGAGAGACAGACAGAGACAGACAGAGATAGAGAGTACCATTATTATTCTTATACAAGGATGCTTTGGGTATTAAATAACCAACGAAGAATGATATGTCATAAAACAAAGAAACGAAACGAAACCTATGGTTAGTTTATATGAATACAACCACGACCACTTTATGTTATGATTAGCAAACTATGTTTGAAACTCTTAGTCATTGTGAGCTCGATTCTCATTGTGTCTTATACTTACGGCATTGTTTCTTCCTAAATATCAATAAGACTACTAATCTTCGAGCAATAGGTCCTGGGTATGACTCTGAACTACATCCTTGTCCTGTTGACGGGGCTTAGAATATATTAACTAGATCCACAGCACATAGATAAGTACACCACTCTGTGTCCGCTTTGTAGGATGAAGATAATACCTGTTTCTGTATATCTTAGATGTACACTGTGGTAATATTATATACCCACATTGACATCGGGTATATAATTGGTGAGAGTGAGACTTCAGAGAGAGAGTTCTCAGATGATAAAGAGAGTTCAGAGAGATGATAGAGAGACAGATTAGAGAGAGAGAGACAGAGACAGAGACAGGGAGCGAGAGGGAGAGACAGAGACAGAGACAGGGAGCGAGAGGGAGAGACAGATCAGAGACTTGTTTAGAGAGGAGATGGTCTTACTTTATCACTTCATTTCTTTTGTTGCTCTGGTTTTTGCTGATTCTTCATCCATCTCCTCCGGTTGCCATCTTGTCGGCTAGTTACCGACTCTTCTAACTAAGAGCTTCTTTTGGGCTCATTTTGTTTTCAATTAAATGAACTAAGACATTTTTGTTAGCTTTTTATTTAACCCATGATTCTTATTCGCCGCGTGGGGAGACCAACCTCTGAGCACGTTTAAACTCTTTGACGGCCGGGCAGAATCTAAAATCTGAAACTAATCCCGTGTTTCTGATGGCGTTCGAGATTCGGGCCTCCAGAGTTCAAGGAGTCACCAATAGTCAAAGGTAAATTTCCACTGGCTTCCCGGAATTCAAAGTTAACGGACCTAATTCTCACTACAGGGTCTGTCAACAACTTATGACACTCATACATTGCTACAACATTATGAAATCCGATCTCTATTGAGACAATTGCATACATCATTGTTTTTGGCGTCTGAAGCAGAGCGCCACACCTAACTTTACCGCACAGATCCCTGTGCTACTCATTCACTGAGTTGATGAGGGCCTGTATCGTACCTGGAACCTTGTGGTTCCTAGTCGGATGCTCTACTGACTAAGCTAAACCGGCCTTCAAATTGGGCATGTAAAATAATTATATAGCATTATTGCTTAGGTGTAAAAATCTTTTTTTTTTCCTACAAAAATCTTAGATTAATTGTATAATATAAAAAATGATTGGTTTTGTAAATTTATATTTTATAGTAACAATTACCATTTGTAACTATTTATTATAAATTTAGAATTGACAATAGAAATTGTAAAATACTCAGCTGCAACTCAAGTTTGGATTTTATAACATAAACAGGAACTTTAACTAGTAACATATGTGGAATTTAAGGGCACTTCATGTAGTAAAATCGTTAGCAAGCTAGATATGCACACCATTGTTAGTGAGTTTGATTCTCACTGGGCACCCCTTACTTCTGGCCTTGTACATTCTTTAAGCTAAGCATAGTAAATAACTATGGGTACCTCATAAGGTGTAATGGTTAGCAAGCCAGATTTGCAAATTAGAGGATAGAAACTATTTTACATGGTCAAATTCTCCGAAATATTGGGAAGCAGAAATGTCTGTCTGCATGTGCGTATTTATGTGTATGATTTGTTACATAATTATTAGATCCTTAATATTTATGTACAGTAGTGTAGAAATCAAAATAGCTGTTATAAGTTGCAGCCCACGGCCTTGAAGGATGAGTGACAAGGCTTGAACTCATCCTGATCCTTTCCGGTGGATACCGTGAGAATCTGTGGAGGAGACCCTCTTCCGGTTTAGATTAGAAATAGATTTTAGTCAGTCGGTCAGAAACCGCGACGGTGGTGAGTCGTGTATTGCACGCTCAGAATCGATCTGCGCAGGTAGTCTGGTGGGGGTTTCGAAATAAATACGATCTAAGTTAAATTGAAGTCTTGTGTTATCATCTAAAAACTACCAATGACACAGGGCTTCTGATAAAGAGAAATCCCCAATGGAAGACCAGACACGAAGTCCCCAAGAAGAAGTCTAGACGCTAGAAGAGATGTTAGAAGAAGAACCTAAGATAGAAAAGAGGAAAGTAAAGAGGTCTACAATAGATTGTATGTGTGTACGTAACTCTATGTGTTTGACTGTATGTCCGTATGTATGTGTGACTGTGTGTGTGTATGTGTATGTACGCATATATAAATTTGTGTGTATGTACGTATATATAAATGTGTGTGTATTGTATATATAAATGCGTATATATACATGCATGTGTCTGTATGAAGGTTTGTTTATGCGTTTATGTGTACCTGTATGTATGTATGTATGTGTGTATGTATGTGTGTGTGTGGGGGGGGTAAACGAGTATAATAACAAACAGGTGTAACTCTACTGGCAGTTCAATCTCTGCAATCCGCAGGCGATATATATATATATATATATATATATATATATATATATATATATATATATGGGGGTGTATGTATGTGTGT
Organism: Doryteuthis pealeii; assembly: GCA_023376005.1. Taxonomy (NCBI): domain Eukaryota; kingdom Metazoa; phylum Mollusca; class Cephalopoda; order Myopsida; family Loliginidae; genus Doryteuthis; species Doryteuthis pealeii. The sequence goes on from CM042143.1 coordinate 17,932,930, forward strand.
GTGTGTGTGTGTGTGTGTGTGTGTGTGTGTGTGCGTGTGTGTGTGTGTGTGTTGAATTAAACAAAAGGCACGTCTCTTCTTTAACAATTTTATTGATGATTTTTTCAAGCTTTCTGGCCAACTTTTTTTTATATTTGGATGGAATCAGTGGATTAGTCCACCGAAGTTTGTATCCCGAGTACTTAATATACTAAATTAAAAAAAAAACTGGCACACATCACGCCTGATGACGGCACTTCGATGTGCCGAAAGTACTCGGGATACGAACTTCGGTGAACTAATCCACGGATTCCATCCATGTATAAAAAAGTTGGCCGGAACGCTTGAAAAGATCATCAATAAAATTGTTAAACAAGAGACGTGCCTTTTATTTAATTCTACATATATATATATATATATATATAATATATTATATATATATATAGAGAGAGAGAGAGAGAGAGAGAGAGAGACAGACAGACAGACAGGCAGACAGAGACAGAGAGATAGATAGCTAGCTAGATATATGGAGTAGAACCTTTTATTCATGTTCATAACATTTTTTGAAAGGTTTAAAGAAATAGAGTGACAAATGTGTTCAACTCCGAATTATAATATCTTAAATAGTGTATACTGTTATAGTGTATTTCCATCTTGGTTGCACCGTGAACCTTTCAGAATTCACCCTTATAGGGTACATCACGAGGTGTAATGTTTGGCGTGTTACAGTAGCAGATAATTGCCAGTAAGTTCGGTTTTACCGGGTTCTCAATACTTCTAGTCTTGTGTCCCAACAGAGATAAACCTAGGAAATAACACACACATACGTGTAAAAATGTCGGTTAAATCCTACTTAATGGACATAAATACCACCATCATATGTCCCCCCGCCGAAAGAAAACAAATACTAAAAATCAAGGAATTAACCAAATTTAAAGAAATTTTCAATGTTGATATATTAATAAATAAAAGATATAATCCACCAGTTATTTTATTTAAAAACTTATATATTTTTCCAGGTCAATTCACTTTAAACCACGTATGTTTGTGAATCTGTGTTACGCCTCAAAGATACGGGGTTCAAAGTTAACTAACCTGAAAAGAAGTGTAAGAGTTTTCAAATAAAATAACTGGTGCATTATATGGTGTATTCGTTAATATGTCAGCACCTAAAATTTTATTTAATTCGATTAAGTCCTTGATTTTTTTTTCTTTCGGTGGGGTGACATACGATGGTGGAAATTAAATCTGTTAAGGAGGATTCAACCAAAATGTGTTTACGTGTTCCAACACTAACGCCACGGACAGGATGGGATACAAGGTCTATTTTAAGCGGAGTAAAGCTTGTTTGGATTCAGCTCTTCTTCTCCTAGATAGGTTGCCTTGTCAAGCCTAAAGAACCTAATATGCTATGCTATTTACCCATAGCTGGAGGAAGAATAGATGAGTTCATTCCTATTGCAAGTACTTTAGGAAGAAGTGAAACGCAAACAGTACCATCTAGGATTTTAACACTAGTCACAGATCCCCTTTCCTACGCATGTAACCGTTGCGGTAACCACACACTCATATATATATATATATATATATATATATATATATATATATATATATATACCAACCCCTCCGCACGAGCAGGATGTGACACAAGGTCAATTTCTTAAGCGGAGTTCAACAGGTTTGAATTCAGAGTTTTCCTTCTCCTAGACCAGTTGCCTAACCAAGGTTAAAGAGCCCAGTCTGCCCTACTATTTATCCATAGCTGGAGGGAGAGAAGGATCCATACCTTTCCCAAGGGTATTCCTAAGTGAAATGCAATTACCACATCCAGGATTTGAACTCGGGGTGACGAATCCATTTCCCATGACTTTAACCATTACACCACGCGCTTCCTCACTCTCTCATATATGTATGTTTGTGCCATTATTGTCCCTTTGCACATAGCCAAGATATCAGTGCTATCTAATACAAATAGTCTGCACACAGTTATATGGTTTCCACCCTTCGTATCTAATACTAATATTCATATGGTTTCAAATAATTATTTCTATATAATAATTGTGATTTAGTTGCACACGGTTATATGGTTTCTATAATAACCCTTAGTAAGCAATTATAGCTTAAAATACCTATTATTAATACAAATAATTCACAGATAAATGGAATTAAATAGAATCTGCTCGTGTGCAACGGTTATCGTCGTAAAAAAGTTGACATGCTGACCTGTGTTCAAATCCTAGACGAGGTTGTTTACATTTTGTATTGCACTAAAACCGTTCGGGAAAGATATTCATCCAACTATTTGGCCCCCTCCAGCTATGAGTAAAAAGCAAATTAGAATGGGTTATTTAACTATTGTATGGTAACTGGTTCAGGAGGCAGGAAAATCTGAATTAAAACTTCTTAAATGTGACCTTGTGTCGCATCCTGCTTGTGTGAGGGGTTGGGTAAAATACATATAAAGAATCGAGTATTCCTATCACTGTATTTCTTTGTTAGACCGAGAACCAGTCCGTAAGAATACGTTTAGATAGTTAATCAAATTATTGACATGCGTCTAAGTGAACAGACAGGTTGTGTCTATTCTCTATCGTGGGAATTCGGGTCAATAAAAATGTATGAAAATCTATCCAGTATCCGGGTTCTTTAATAAAAACTAATAATAAAGACGGAGATAGTCAAACTGATGTGTCCCCCCCAAAAGATGCGACCCAGATTAAGAATTTAATCCAACCTAATCCGACTAGCATAGATGTTGTTGGTGACCACAGGAGAATGTCTAACATGTATTCTTAGTCTTACTCTGATAGTTTGTATCATAGGAGGCAAGTGGCCGTACAACAGCTTGTTACATAATCTATGCGGTTGCATAAGATTATTGTCAATCCCCTGTATTTCTAAAGGGATGGCCCTTCTCATATCACGGGCGGGACTTTCCATGGAATAGTACAGAAAGCCCGCGAAAATATGTGAAGTCCCGTGGGACCTGGTTGGGTCCTCAGTTTTTCAGTTGGACGTCAGGCTGTGAAGATGTCCTGCCTTAACTGTAACTCACTCTACATACGCGCGATATGTTAGTCAGATATTTAATTACATGAAATTTTTAGTTAAGGAAATAAAAGTTTAAGAAAAATAACACGGCCTTGTGATTAATGAATGTCTTGGTGTGTCCATTTCCTACGACGGTAACCATTACAGCGAGCGCCTCCAAGAAATTTAGATATACCTTGCTGACGTATATTCCAGTCTCCTCTGATATTGACCTATTGCTGAAAGGAGAATAGTTGATATAGAAGAAGAAATGAGTTAAATGCGACCGATCACCAAGACGAAGTCACCAAGACGACGTCCCCAAGAAGAAGAACCTAATATAGATGATGAACAGAAGAAGAAATAAGAAGTAAGTAATAAGAAGAGTATACAACAAGCTTTCTTGCGAGTTGCTGCTTCCAGGATTTGTTCAAGACTGCATGCAGCCTCCGTGAGTAGCTCCCATTTAGCTTTTTTACTAGGCGCTTCGTTAGTGTCAAAGTGTTGAGCTTGGACATTTACAAGTGAAGTGAATGAAGTTTGAACAAATTTTAAAAAAGGGAAGATAGATCACACAAAGTAGCATAACAAGTTGTCGAACTCTTCTTTCAAGGAGGAACAAAAAAAGTAAAATCAAATTTATTCGTCAGAGTCGTACGAGTAAACTTTCTCTTTCAGATATAATGACTTTCAAATTAGTAGTAAATTGCTCATTTAATCACCATTTTTGTTTAAATAGATTTTTGCTTGTTCGCGTACAACAAAGTTTAGCTCTTAAGCCATCATAACTGAAAAGAGATCTACTTAGGGTTTCCGTGGGGAGTTTGAATTCGTACTGTGAATTAGTAGATCGTTTACTCTGGAGAATCCACAGGGGAAAACGGTATGGCACAGATTCTTTGATAATCATAGACCTTTTTTTCGGTTTCTGGAAATTGTTGATTCTATTGTGTTCAGAAGTTGTAAATGGAATTCTTGTAGAAGTCAAAGATTACAGCTACGGCTTGAAAAATGTTCGCTTTATCTTATCAGTGAGATCTGAGTTTCATACATACATATATTAGTGGAAACTAAAATCCGTTCCTATAATTAGTACTTCATAAATTCTCTATCTATAAAGGTAATTCCAAACGCAATACCCCCAAAATATTTACAAATCACAGAAACGTGCATTGTTTATTGGCAATGATGTTTATATCTTTTAAAATTTTCTAGACGAATCCATTTTCTACATAATCGCCATTTCGGTCAATACATTAGTAGTGAGATAGCGTGTTATCTAATTTACATATGTGTATTACAGCAGGAGATATATAGAGACAGTTTAGAAGACTGGGAGAAATTAGCTACGAGAAGCTAAGACCTGAGCTACGTTTACGCTCGAAGAATTATTGATACTACCACAACAGAGAATACGAAACCACACCTCACAACGACATTTTAGGCGCTTTTGCAGTATTTGTATGCGCATTTTATACCAGCTTGCCACCGTGTCGTTGTGGAGGCGTTGAATCTTGTCGTCGTTTTAAACTTTCAACACCGATTGCAGGGGTTTGACTTTCATGTACGACTCCCCATACAATTCCGTTTATTGGCCATGAAATTCAATCCGTGTTATCTTCTTTGCGTTCTAAAATCGAATAACAGTTTGAACTTCACACTTGATGGTAGTATTAATCGGGAGCCTCATCAGAAATCATAATAAACTAGAACTGATTGTGGCAGTGAGGCCCACACAAGAACAGGCACAGGCACGACAAACACAACAGGGATGTCAATAGCCTCAGGAAGAGTTCCCATGCATCTTCAGCGCTTTGGAGACCTTACTTTTGATATTAACCTCGTATAATTAGAAGTCTAAAACCATCGTCTATCTACTTTTTTGCTTGCAAAAAAAATTTATATATATATATATATATATATATGGGATAGGTAAAAGGATGATGAACAATAAATGATAACTCAAAACAAATCTAAGTGTTGAAACGTTTCGTCCGATTTATACGGACCACATCGGTCAAATTCCGTTCCTCTCCACCTAAACCTCAGGAGTCAAAAATCCCCCCTGCTCTTTCAACTAACTGACCCAGTGACCTAAGATCACTCAACTCTCTCCCCCTTATCTTCCCTGACATCAAACACACCAAAACTTTACCCCCTCCCTTAACCTACTCCCGTGCCCATCTACTCCCATCCTCTCTCTACTTCCTGTAAACTACCTTCACTTCATTTACGTCAGCCCCTATCCTCCCTCCCTTCACTTCCGCTACTAACTCACCACCTCACCAAATTCACTTGTACTTGCACGTAATTTTGATTTCAATAAAAAATCATTTGACAGATGGGGTCCGTATAAATGGGACGAAACGTTTCAACTCTTAGATTTGTTTTGAGCTATCATTTCTTGTTCACCATCCTTTTACCTACCTCATACTGTCGGATTCCACTATATCCATCCTATCTCCACACACACACACACACACACACACACACACACACACAACACATATATATTATATATATATATATATATATATATTAGATAGATAGATAGATAGATAGATTACTTCTGATTTGCTTATGTCTGTCGTCACAGTTTATAGAAAGCAAAAATGTCGGATAATTACTTTTCAATAATTAGTGTTTTCGCCGCTTGGATTTTGTGACACACATAACAATTTCTATTTCTGTATTTCAGCCAAATACGCGATAATGAGACTTCCACAAGTAAATCGATTATTTCTTGTGTGCAAACTGATTAAAGAAGAGTAATAAAGATTTTGAAAGAAAATTACACAAGAGAAAATGTTTGTCTTTCGAATAAATTATCTTCTCGCCATAGAATCCGGGTGACAAAAAGCATTTTGTTTTAATCTAGGTTTTGATGGTTTTGCGTCAACAATCATTATTAGTAGAACCAGCATCTTCATCTAATTGTCTTCCTCTCCGATGTGTCACGACGACATATAATGAATCATTCGATAACTTAAAATAGAGGAGAATTTGTAAATAGTATTAAAAAAAACATTACATCTGTAAGAAATTATCTTGTAGGGACCGTGGTTGTTTGGGGGGTGGGGGGGTTGTTTTGTTTTACGGCATATCAACCTCAGTGGGTCATTTAATGCCGATAAAGTTTTGAAATAAATCAATTCTTAATGGATAATACAATTTTTTTTATAAATACATTTTTCTATTTAACCCATAGATGGGACCCTAACAGGTACTACCACTGCGGGCCAGAGTGGACCAGGGAGCAATGGTGATGAAGGGGTGCTCCACATTCCCCAAACCTCCAAAACTGGAACCTCGCCATCAGATAGAGTTTAACGTCATTCACAGGACATGTAGACCCGCAGCCACCGCCTTCAAGCACCCATATGATAAAAAGGGGTTGGGGCTTTCCATAAGGGCAATAGGGTTAGGAAAATCATATAGGTGCTAGGGGTTGACATGACAAGCCGATTGATCGGAGGGGTCTCTCCGACCGCCCGTCTAGCCCAAGATAGGGCCAAAGTGGAGTATTGTATGTCAAAAACTGCTCACCCACCTGGGCTCTATCCTTAAGCATCACTGGTCGCCACCCACGGCCAACAGGTGGCCCCAGTGGAGGAGTCTTACCCCTCTGCAGAGGTGCAGTCGGTGCATTCTAACGCCCCAGCCGACAGGGCGGTGAAGTTATGGGTCCCCACAAACAAACTTTATATACATTAATTTACAATTGGTATATTCAATTGTTCTTTCAGTGGTGTTGCAGACTGTATGTGTCTATACGTAGTTGTGTGTGACAAGTGTGACATGTATTGTTTATGTTTGTGCGATGGGTTTGTGTCAACATTTTAGCAGTTTTGTCTGTGATTGAAACTTGTGATTGAAATTTGTTTTTTGTTGAGCGAGATAGAGAAAATTCGAAACGAAATTACAAGACCAACCTGATAAACCATTTTGTGTCTTCGGGCAGCGACTTCTCCCCTTGTGTCGATCTTGGGGGAGAACTTTCGCTCCTACTGTCGAGTTAGAAGCATTCGCCCCAACTCTGTCGAGTCGGGAAGAGCATAAGCTCCCACTCTCCGTCTGGTTTTTCAGCTAAAAGAGTCTTTTTATAATTCTATTTGCAATTGTCTACGTGATCATTAAGCTAAAATATTCATCAAATATCAGGTGATTTGCAATGATGCAATATTGAATGATTTTGGTATCTTTGGAATTCTGGTGACATAAATTATCGGATGAATTCAAACCATTGTTTCTATTGTTCCTAAAATATTTCTAAACTAATTTTCATTGGATTCTCTTTTGTTTACCTAATTCTAAACTCACGACATACCATTGTAAAACTAGTTATTTAAGAAAACTTAATTATTTTGATTTGGTCAATTCCACATGCCGTAAACATATTGGGGCCAATCCCTATAATCTTCCTTTTGCCGGAAGAGTTATCTCCTTGCTGCGTTGCTGTTTGTTCCCACTAGGGGGATCTCTGGTAGTTAAGCGCGTTCATTCAAACACTGCTTCCTCTTTTAGCTACATCTCCGGACGAGTCATGGGTTAGACTACTGTCTACCCATTTCTCGGTGGGGCTCGCCCCCCCCCCTCCTTAGTAAGAGATCTCTATGTACGGACGCTCTATTCCTTTGATATATATATGTTTATGTACACTATGATCTATTTTATGTATCGTTTCCATGTGCTGTTATCTATATCAAATGTTTTTGTCTCACAAACGAGTCGGAGTTTGTTATGTTTCAACTAGTTATGACATTGTTATAACTTTGAATCTTACACATCCATCCATCTATATAAAATCACTGAATATACTATATTTACCACGTACACCACGTACACCACGTGTACGGGTAAGGTACCAGGCCCTATTAATGTGGGACCACCCACAAGCCGAGACTCATTGGTGGCGGGTGCAAAAATGCGTTGATCCTGTCGGCATTGACCATCAATGGGGCGCATCAGACACCGAGCAATAAACCCATCCCTGCCCCTTTAAATCGAGAGGCTAGGTATTGCCTGGGGTGATAGCTTCCTGGGATCAAAGCTGTTAATTGTAACCAAGGTCCGCCCGGAGTGTACACTGACTATAGGGCGTCCCAACGTGGCGTAATGGTTACCAAATCCATTACTACTGAATAGAAAATAGCTGTATCCAAATTATTACATTAGATAGAAATATTTTATATAAGATAGTGTACAAATTGTTATACCACCCTGTTGGCTGGAGCAGTAGAATACCCGACTGCACCTCTCCAGAGGGGTAAAATCGGGACAAAGAGGCCATCTGTTGGCTGTAGGTAGCGACCATTGATGCTTAAGGACAGAATCTGGGTGTCTGAGCACTCCATGACTTGCAACGCTACAATTTGGCCCATACCTAGGTCAGACGGGTGGTCAAAGAGGTCTTTTCCGATCAGTCGGCTGGTCACTTCAAGCCATATCACCTATAGGATTGTCCCCACCCTATTGATCTCGTGGCAACCCTTTTTATCATACATGTGCTAGAAAGCGAGTGCTGGGGTCTTAGATTTCTGGATATGTCTAAATAAGCTAAAATTCTTGAACTCGGGTGATAAAATGATTATATACTTAAAAAGTTAAAATAAATCATTCCTCATTTGTGAGGTACACTCTGTCGGTGGAGGTTAGAATTGGTGTAACGAGATAATGAAGGTCCTGACATTTGCGAGCCCTACTATAGAAAAAGGAGGAAGAATAAATGAGACAAGGTGGAGGCTTTGAAAAAGCGTGGAGTGATGAACGATGATTTGACCGGAGCGTGACCCCCGAATAGAGAATTGAGTGTCAACTGGAAGTTTCGGGTGTTGATCGGAACCGGAAGTCACGTGGTGACGTGGAACGACAAAGAAAAATACCAGCCTCTTTTTGCTTTGAGAGTCGTAGGGTACGGATCGGAACTTAGGTCCCTTGTGGGATCACAGTAATCTAGCAGTGTTCTCTCTCTCTCTCTTTCTCTCTGCCTTTCCTCCTCTCCGATACAGCCCACGAGACGCACAAGAGGAGCCTAACCTGGAAATAAAAGCTAGCAGCTTGTGACGAATATTTCTCGCGTTGTACTTTTTTATCAACAAGATGACCGCCACGTGCTGAACACCTTTTTAGTGTCGTGAATTTGAGGCACGTGGACAAGACCCGCTATACAAACGTATATCGATATTAGAACGTTACGCATATCCGTTTTGGTACGGTGAATATATCGATACCGCCACGTTACATTGGCTGCCCAACATAGGAGCAAGATCCCCCCACAAAAAAGCGTATGCTAGTTGTGATACAAAATGCGTATCATGTTGAGGCCCAGTGCTGGAGATCTGAGGTGTATGAAGTAGCCGTTTATTACAATTATTCCCAGATCTTTCGGTTCATATAAATAGGTCATCTATTGAAACAACTATACACAAATGTATCAACATGCAATGAGCGGCGATTCTCTAACCTAAGAAAATAAAATAACCCAGATGTATTATTTACATTTTTTAGACTATGTCATCATTTCTATTGGTATATCCAAACGTTCACCGATGTGACATCTAGCTTCTTCAGTTGTGCGGATCCTCGCAAAACATCTATCCATCTCCTGAGCATTCATGTCGAATCACAAGGCCTTACCGGAACATAAACCGAACCCTTTATTTAATCCCTGGGAGTAGATTGTTCTTTCGGTTCCATTAACCCATGACCATGTACAAAGGTTTACTATGTTTGTATTATTTTATTTGTTGCCTATTTGTCAGGATTGAACCTGCATCCCCCAGATGATTGTCACTTGGAACTGTTTAAACTGAACGCTTATTATCCGTAGGTTCCATGTGTCTTACTGGATAATACAACAATCCATGATTTTTCAAAAAGAACTTCGCCGCCTGTCGGCTCGGGCGTTTGAATGCACGACTCGCAAACCTTCTGCAGACGGGTAGATCCCCCATGGGGCCAACTGTTGGCCGTGGGTGGCAACACGTGATGATTAAGATAGAGCCCCGGTTGGCTGAGGCAGTTTCATGACTATAATATACCGGCCACTTTGGCCTTATTTGGGGCTAGAACGGGGGCAGTCGGAAGAAGGCCCCACCTCCCGATTCAATCGGGCTTGGTCACG
>CM042143.1:17943161-17980661 GCA_023376005.1 Doryteuthis pealeii
GGAAGAGGATGATCGATTTCTCTTCCCTTTCCTCGCTATGCGAGACCACATGCGGTTAGCACGGTCTACCCCTTTTCTCTGTGGGGCTTCCGGCCCTCCTAGTAAGTATTCTTCTATGGACGCTCCAGTCCTTTTATATATGTAGGTTCTATCTATCTTGTATTTGTATCTTATGTATCATTACTCTTCTATTATGTATCTTTTGTATTCATGTGCTGTTACTTTAAATGTTATTGTCCCTCAACCCTTGTCGAGTTTGTATGTTCTTCAAATATTCACTTTTGAATCTTACACTACCTTTCTTCCCTTCATTCAATTTGTTATATTCCCTCCATTCCTTAACCAAAGAACACTATTATATTGTGCTTCATTACCCATATCTAATCAATTTGGTTTTTAGATCTTTATTCAAATTAATATTGCAGCTTCATTATAACCGGTCTGGTCGGGTTAAATACTATCCGACTTTTAAATCTCATATATATATATTATATATATATATTATAATATATATATATAATATATTATATATATTACCAATACGGTGCACGAGCAGGCATACGAACAAGGTCAATTTCTTAAACAGAGTTTAACAGTTTTTCTTCTTCTAGACTGGTTACCTAGCCATGGTTAAAGAACCCAGTCTGCCCTACTATTACCATAACTGTAGGGAGAGTAGGATTCATACCTTTCCCAAGGGTATTTACCACGTCCAGGATTTGAACTCGGGTTGACGAGTCCATTTCACATGACTTTAACCATTACTTGAAATAAAGAAATAAAAACTGTTATTTAACGTTATTTTTTAATTTCTTCTCTACCGTAATGTAACAATAGGAGTGGATTCTAAATTCGCTCTTGCGGAAAGTCTACAAAGGTTGTATACAAATAATCGTATATGGTGTATAATCTCTTATCTTCTTCTGTTCATCTTTGTTATTTTATGTTCTTCTTCTAGCGTCTGGACTTCGTCTTGTGGATTTCCTGTCTGGTCTTCTATTGGGGATTTCTCATCTATCAGAATCCCTGTGTCATTGGTAGTTTTTAGATAATAACCCAAGACTTCGATTTGCTTTAGATCATATTTTATTCCAAAATCCCAACCAGACAACTGCGCAGATTGAGTCGGCAGCGTGCTTAACGCGACTTACTCGTTCCGTGGTTTTGGCCAATCTAACTAACTCTTTCTAATCTAAACCGGAAGAGGGCCTTCTCCACCGATTCTCATGCTATCCACCGGAAAAGGGATTAGGATGAGGTCACGCCATCTCTCTCATTCCTTTAAGGCCACCGACTGCAATTTATAACAGCCACTTTGGTTTCTACACTAATTGTACATAAGTGTTAGGGTACTAACAATTATGTAACACAGAGACTCTTTGGCCCCAATAATCGATTATGAATTAAACCATAGGTTACTAAAATTACGTAGGAGTAATAATTTATTATTGGCGTTAGGGATTCTCGCTTTCGAGCTTTATATTTGAATAATAAACACCGATATGTGTTTTTTGTGAGGATATTTGTTAATAAACAACGACTAGTTTATAGTCACTATGTGGCTATTCTTCTTTCTACAAATCTAAAAACAAGATTTTCTAGTATTTGTTGTAAGTAATTAAGTAAAGTCGCCGGGTGGCCTATTGTCGATATCAGCCAGTCAGCGAGGGAGTCTATTCTCTTTTCACAGCGAGGGAGTCTATCCTCTTTTTCACAAGCGGTGAATTGTATTAAATTTAATCAATCGAGATAATGATTAATATTTAAAATGCATATTTACAAAAAAAAAAGATCCTTGTTTGTTTTTGTTTTTGTTTTTTTTGTTTTTTTTTCAAATTTATCGAAAAATATATTCATTAAACTCTATGGAGATGAGGATGCCCCAGTGTGCCCAACATGCAAAGTACAACTTACAACCAAGCATATCCTTCTAAATTGTAACAGACTTAAACATATCCGCGCCAATTACTATCAAGCAAGAAACCTAAAAGACATCTTTAAGAATACAAACCCTGAAAATATTTTAAATTTTCTAAAGAAAAGCAACCTTTTCAACAAGATATGATAAAACATAACTGAATATCGCCATAGAATAGAACCACTACTTTAATGACTGAAATCCAAAATAACCTTTTTGGCATTAAATGACTCACAGAGGTTGATATACCGTTGTAGCGTTAGTTTGTATTCGCCGGGTGGAGTTGTCTGCCCCTTTTAGTTTGATGATGCCCGCTAGGACACGAGTATTTAAGCGCCGGTTTCAAAGCCTTTCGCTCTCTTTATAGTTTTCAGCAACTACGAGCCACATGGGGTAGATTCTATCTAAACCCTCTCGTGGGGCTCCGCCCCCCTTACATTACTGTAAGTTCTTTACAGCATGGACTATCGCTAGTCTCATGTCTGTACTCTTTTATGTTATACTCTGTATCTTTCATGAATGTGTCTATCTTTATTTGTGTAACTCTGTTTACCTTATTATGAACGTTTATCAATTGTTATCCATGTGCTGTATGTATTAAATGTTTGTCTATTAACCTTGTCGGAGTTATTTGTATCCAAAGCATGTTGAACTTTAAACCAACGTTACACGTTAAACAAAACTCAAACTCAAAACTCTATGGATAAAAATAATCCTAGACTGTTGAAATGTTCATTAAATTTAATTCATCAATCATGACTGCGAAATGATAATAGTGTAGACATAAAGAAAGATAATATTTACAAAAAGAAACAAAAAAAACCGAAAAGATCTCTCCGTCAAAATTCTTGCTACATTCGCAATCGTCTCGTATCGATCGATTTCTTGAGTTTTATCATCGAATTTTTGTTTCATTCAATACACAAAGAAGCTATGGATAAGTTATGAGATATCGTTTTTGTCGGTTATAAATTGTATAACTATATTACCGATAGCAGTATTTGTCCATCGGTTTATGACTTTTATATCTTTGTGTTAGCTAAAAATGAATAAGGTTATCATTGATTGAGAAGGAAGCCGAGGCATAAATTCATCATACAAAAATCTCCTTTCGGAAGAATATTTGTTAAACGCGTTTTTTTATTTATTTTACTTTTCGATTCTATTTTATTTGGTTCATCTGCTTAGATATGTGGGTACTATAGTTTTTGGGAGTAAAAGTGATGCCTGCAGTAAGGATTACATCTCAGATTCGTCTGTTTCCATCTGCTTTTGATATCAGAGCAAAACAGATTCCTCTGGAGGCAAAGATGGTTCCCCTTTGTTCATAGTAAAGAAATTGTAATAAATACCCGCGTTTGGGTGTATATGATAGATATGTTGCTTTCTTTCACAATCCGACAAAAATACCGAGAGATAAAGAAATGAATAAACAGATATACAGACGGATATCTTTTGACAAGGTAGGGACAAAACGACAGTCAGATCACCGTGTGTCCGCTTTGTAGGATGAAGATGATACCTGTTTCTGTATATTTTAGGTGTACACTGTGGTAATATTATATACCCACATTGACATCGGGTATATAATTGGTGAGAGTGAGACTTCAGAGAGAGAGTTCAGATGATAGAGAAAGTTTAGAGAGATGATAGAATGGCAGATTAGAGAGAGAGACAGACAGACAGACAGACAGAGAGAGAGACAGAGAGAGAGAGACAGAGAGGGAGAGAGAGGGGGAGGGAGAGACAGAGAGGGAGAGAGAGGGAGACAGACAGATCAGAGACTTGTTTAGAGATGAGATGGTCTTATTTTATCACTTCATTTCTCTTGTTGCTTTGGTTCTTTCTGATTCTTCATCCATCTCCTCCGGTTGCCATCTTGTCGTCTAGTTACTGACTCTTCTAACTAAGGGCTTCTTTTGGGCTCATCTCGTTTTCAATTAAATTAACTAAATACACTGTGGTAATATTATATACCCACATTGACATCGGGTAAATAATTGGTGAGAGTGAGACTTCAGAGAGAGGGTTCTCAGATAATAGAGAGAGTTCAAAGAGTTGATAGAGAGACAGATTAAAGACAGAGACAGACAGACAGAGACAGACAGGGATAGAAAGTACCATTATTGTTCTTATACAAGGATGCTTTGGGTATTAAATAACCAACGAAGAATGATATGTCATAAAACAAAGAAACGAAACGAAACCTATGGTTAGTTTATATGAATACAACCACGACCACTTTGTGTTATGATAATCAAACTATGTTTAAAACTCTTAGTCATTGTGAGCTCGATTCTCATTGTGTCTTATACTTACGGCATTGTTTCTTCCTAAATATCAATAAGACTACTAATCTTCGAGCAATAGGTCCTGGGTATGACTCTGAACTACATCCTTGTCCTGTTGACGGGCCTTAGAATATATTAACTATATCCACAGCACATAGAAAAGTACACCACTCTGTGCCCACTTTTAGGATGAAGATAATACCTGTTTCTGTATATTTTAGGTGTACACTGTGGTAATATTATATACCCACATTGACATCGGGTATATAATTGGTGAGAGTAAGACTTCAGAGAGAGAGAGTTCTCAGATGATAGAGTTCAAAGAGTTGATAGAGAGACAGATTAGAGAGCAATAGGTCCTGGGTATGACTCTGAACTACATCCTTGTCCTGTTGACGGGGCTTAGAATATATTAATTAGATCCACAGCACATAGATAAGTACACCACTCTGTGTCCGCTTTTGTAGGATGAAGATAATACCTGTTTCTGTATATTTTTAGGTGTACACTGTGGTAATATTAATACCACATTGACATCGGGTATATAATTGGTGAGAGTGAGACTTCAGAGAGAGAATCTCAGATGATAGAGAGTTCAGAGAGATGATAGAGAGACAGATTAGAGAGACAGAGACAGAGACAGAGAGGGAGAGAGAGAGGGAGAGAGACTTGTTTAGAGAAGAGATGGTCTTACTTTATCACTTCATTTCTCTTGTTGCTCTGGTTTTTGCTGATTCTTCATCCATCTCCTCCGGTTGCCATCTTGTCGGCTAGTTACCGACTCTTCTAACTAAGGGCTTCTTTTGGGCTCATTTTGTTTTCAATTAAATGAACTAACAAGACATTTTTGTAAGCTTTTTATTTAACCCATGATTCTTATTCGCCGCGCGGGGAGACCAACCTCTGAGCACGTTTAAACTCTTTGACGGTTGGGCAGAATCTAAAATCTGAAACTAATCCCGTGTTTCTGATGGCGTTCGAGATTCGCGCCTCCAGAGTTCAAGGGGTCACCAATAGTCACAGGTAAATTTCCACTGGCTTCCCTGAATTCAAAGTTAACGGCCCTGATCCTCACTACAGGGTCTGCCAACAATTTATGACAATCATACATTGTTACAACATTATGAAATCCAATCTCTATTGAGACAATTGCATACATCATTGTTTTTGGCGTCTGAAGCAGAGCGCCACACCTAACTTTACCGCACAGATCCCTGTGCTACTCATTCACTGAGTTGATGAGAGCTTGTATCGAACCCGGAACCTTGTGGTTCCTAGTCGGATGCTCTATCGACTAAGCTAAACCGGCCTTCAAATTGGGGATGTTAAATAATTATATAGCATTATTGCTTTGGTGTAAAAATCTTTTTTTTCTTACAAAAATCTTAAATTAATTGTATAATATAAAAAATGATTGGTTTTGTAAATTTGTATTTTATAGTAACAATTACCATTTGTAACTATTTGTTATACATTTAGAATTGACAATAGAAATTGTAAAATACTCAGCTGCAACTCAAGTTTGGATTTTATAACATAAACAGGAACTTTAACTAGTAACATATGTGGAATTTAAGGGCACTTCATGGTTAGCAAGCTAGATATGCACACCATTGTTAGCGAGTTTGATTCTCACTGGGCACCCCTTACTTTTTGGCCTTGTACATCATTTAAGCTAAGCTTAGTAAATAACTATGGGCACCTCATATGGTGTAATGGTTAAAAAAACAGATTTGCAAATTAGACGATAGAAACTATTTTACAAGGTCAAATTCTCCGAAATATTGGGAAGCAGAAATGTCTGTCTGCATGTGCGTATTTATGTGTATGATTTGTTACATAAATATTAGATTCTTAATATTTATGTACAGTAGTGTAGAAATCAAAATGACTGTTATAAGTTGCAGCCCACGGCCTTGAAGGATGAGTGACAAGGCTTGACCTCATCCTGATCCTTTCCGGTGGATACCGTGAGAATCGGTGGAGGAGACCCTCTTCCGGTTTAGATTAGAAATAGATTTTAGTCAGTCGGTCAGAAACCATGACGGTGATGAGTCGTGTCTTGCACGCTCCGAATCGATCTGCGCAGGTAGTTTGGTGGGGGTTTCGAAATAAATACGATCTAAGTTAAATCGAAGTCTTGTGTTATCATCTAAAAACTACCAATGACACAGGGCTTCTGATAAAGAGAAATCCCCAATGGAATACCAGACACGAAGTCCCCAAGAGAAGTCCAGACGCTAGAAGAGATGTTAGAAGAAGAACCTAAGATAGAAAAGAGGAAAGTAAAGAGGTATACAACAGATTGTCTGAGTGTACGTATCTATATGTGTTTGACTGTATGTACGTATGTATGTGTGACTGTGAGTATGTATGTTTATGTACACATATATAAATGTGTGTGTATGTACGTATATATAAATGTGTGTGTATTGTATATATAAATGCGTATATATACATGCATGTGTCTGTATGAAGGTTTGTTTATGCGTTTATGTTACCTGTATGTATGTATGTGTGTATGTATGTGTGTGTTGTGGGGGGGTAACGAGTATAATTAACAAAACAGGTGTAACTCTACTGGCAGTTTCAACTCTGCAATCCGCAGGCGATATATATAATAATATTATATATATATATATATATATATATATGGGGGTGTTATGTATGTGTGTGTGTGTGTATGTGTGTGTGTGTGTGTGTTAGAATTAACAAAAGGCACGTCTTTCTTTAAACATTTATTGATGATTTTTTCAAGCTTTCTGGCCACTTTTTTTTATATTTGGATGGAATCAGTGGATTAGTCCACGGAAGTTCGTATCCCGGGTACTTAATATATAACTTGAAAAAAAAACCCGCCACACATCACACCTGATGATGGGCAATTCGAAGTGCCGAAAAGTACTCGGTATACGAACTTCGGGGACTAATCGACGGTTCAATCCAAATATAAAATGTTGGCCAGGAAGCTTGAAAAGATCATCAATAAATTGTCTAACAAGAGACGTGCCTTTTATTTAATTCTACACACACACACACACACCACATATATATATATATTATATATATATAGAGAGAGAGAGAGAGACAGACAGACAGACAGACAGAGAGAAACAGAGACATAGAGAGAGAGAGAGAGAGAGAGAGAGAGAAGAGAGAGAGAGAGAGAGAGAGAGAGAGAGAGAGTCAGACAGACAGACAGACAGACACAGACAAAAACAGAGACAGAGACAGAGAGATAGATAGCTAGATAGATATATGAAGTCAGTAGAACCTTTTATTCATGTTCATAACATTTTTTGAAATGTTTAAAGAAATAGAGTGACAAATGTGTTCAACTCCGAATTATAATATCTTAAATAGTGTATACTGTTATAGTGTATTTCCATCTTGGTTGCACCGTGAACCTTTCAGAATTCACCCTTATTGGGCACATCACGAGGTGTAATGTTTGGCGTGTTACAGTAGCAGATAATTGCCAGTAAGTTCGGTTTTACCGGGTTATCAATACTTCTAGTCTTGTGTCCCAACCGAGATAAGCCCAGTAAATAACACACACATACGCGTAAAATGTCGGTTAAATC
The DNA here is from genome assembly GCA_023376005.1 of Doryteuthis pealeii. NCBI lineage: Eukaryota > Metazoa > Mollusca > Cephalopoda > Myopsida > Loliginidae > Doryteuthis > Doryteuthis pealeii. The sequence continues at coordinate 17,950,955 of CM042143.1, forward strand.
CTACTTAACGGACATAAATACCACCATCATATGTCCCCCCGCCGAAAGAAAACAAATACTAAAAATCAAGGAATTAACCACATTTAAAGAAATGTTCAATGTTGATATATGAATAAATAAAAGATATAATCCACCAGTTATTTTATTTAAAAACTTTTTTTTTTTTTAGGTCAATTCACTTTAAACCATGTATGTTTGTGAATCTGTGTTACGCCTCAAAGATACGGGGTTCAAAGTTAACTAACCTGAAAAGAAGTGTAAGAGTTTTCAAATAAAATAACTGGTGCATTATATGGTGTATTCGTTAATATGTCAGCACCTAAAATTTTATTTAATTCGATTAAGTTCTTGATTTTTAGGTTTTTCTTTTCTTTCGGTGGGGTGACATACGATGGTGGAAGTTATATCCGTTAAGGAGGATTTAACCAAAATGTGTTTACGTGTTCCAACACTAACGCCACGGACAGGATGGGATACAAGGTCTATTTTAAGCGGAGTAGTTTGGATTCAGCTCTTCTTCTCCTAGATAGGTTGCATTGTCAAACCTAAAGAACCCAATCTGCTATGCTATTTACCCATAGCTGGGGGGGGGATAGATGAGTTCATTCCTATTGCAAGGACTTTAGGAAGAAGTGAAACGCAAACAGTACCATCTAGGAATCAACTAGTCAACACTAGTCACAGATCCCCTTTCCTACGCATGTAACCGTTGCGCTAACTGCACTCTCTCTCTCATATATATATTTACCAACCTTGCACGAGCATGATGTGACACAAGGTCACTTTCTTAAGCGGAGTTCAACAGGTTTGAATTCAGAGTTTTCCTTCTCCTAGACCGGTTGCCTAACCAAGGTTAAAGAGCCCAGTCTGCCCTACTATTTATCCATAGCTGGAGTGAGAGTAGGATTCAGACCTTTCCCAAGGGTATTAGCGCTAAGTGAAATGCAATTACCACATCCAGGATTTGAACTCGGGGTGACGAATCCATTTCCCATGACTTTAACCATTACACCACGCGCTTCCTCACTCTCTCATATATGTATATTTGTGCCATTACCGTCCCTTTGCACATCGCCAAGATATCAGTCCTATATAATAAAAATAGTCTGCACACAGTTATAGGGTTTCCACCATTCGTATCTAATACTAATATTCATATGGTTTCAAATATTATTTCTATATAATAATTGTGATTTAGTGCACACGGTTATATGTTTCTATAATAACCTTAGTAAGCAATTATAGCTTAAAATACCTATTATTAATACAAAATAATTCACAGATAAATGGAATTAAATAGGAAGTGCTCGAGTGCAACGGTTATGGTCGTAAAAAAGTTGACATGCTGACCTGTGTTCAAATCCTAGACGAGGTTGTTTACATTTTGTATTGCACTAAAAACCGTTCGGAAAGATATTCATCCAACTATTTGGCCCCTAGCTATGAGTAAAAAGCAAATTAGAATGGGTTATTTAACTCTTGTATGGCAACTGGTTCAGAAGACAGGAAATCTGAATTAAAACTTCTTAAATGTGACCTTGTGTCGCATCCTGCTTGTGTGAGGGGTTGGATATAAAGAATCAAGTATTCCTATCACTTTATTTCTTTGTTAGACCGAGAACCAGTCCGTAAGAATACGTTTAGACAGTTAATCAAATTAGTGACATGCGTCTATGTGAACAGACAGGTTGTGTCTATTCTCTATCGTGGGAATTCGGGTCAATAAAAATGTATGAAAATCTATCCAGTATCCGGGTTCTTTAATAACAACTAATAATAAAGACGGAGATAGTCAAACTGATGTGTCCCCCCAAAAGAAGCGACCCAGATTAAGATTTAATCCAACCTAATCCGACCAGCATGGATGTTGTTGGTGACCACAGGAGAATGTCACTTTTGTTCGTTCTTGTTTTTCTAGCAATGTCTTCTATATTCAGGTATCATTTTCACAGAAAAGGTGATAAAGAGTTGAGTATATTTCAAAGACACTTCTAAGATTTCACTATGATTATGGTGCTGGAAACCTTTGCAGAAACCTTTTTATCGGTCATACAATTGAAGAATGAGGAATTTTAATTGTTCTGGTAACACTAAACGCTACTGGAAGTAAATGTGACTCATGTTACCTTAAACAATGGAATTTCTCATTAATCATTACAGAGGTTAACTTACAAGCACATGGCAAAAAGGATTAGAGCTTTAAAATTGGAATTTACAAAGCAGTCTCTTTCATATCTATCTAAATTTGTTTATACTTATCTCTATATCTCAGTCTATACATATCTATCTCAGTCTGTTCCTATCCATCTCAGTCTATACATATCTATCTATCTATCTATGTCTGTTCATATCTATCTCAGTCTGTTCCTATCCATCTCAGTCTATACATATCTATCTATCTATCTATGTCTGTTCATATCTATCTCAGTCCATACATATCTATCTATCTATCTATCTTAGTCTGTTCATATCTATCTGTCTCAGTCTGTTCATATCTATCTCAGTCTATACATATCTATCTATCTATCTATGTCTGTTCATATCTGTTTTTCTAGCAATGTATTCTTAGTCTTACTCTGATAGTTTGTGTCATAGGGGTCAAGTGGCCGTACAACAGCTTGTTACATAATCTATGCGGTTGCATAAGATTATTGTCAATCCCCTGTATTTCTAAAGGGATGGCTCTTTTCATATCACGGGCGGGACTTTCCAATGGAATAGTACAGAAAGCCCGCGAAATATGTGAAGTCCCGTGGGACCTGGTTGGGTCCTCAGTTTTCAGTTGGACGTCAGGCAGTGAAGATTTCCTGCCTTAACTGGAACTCACTCTGCATACGCGCGCTATGTTAGTCAGATATTTAATTACATGAAATTTTTAATTAAGGAAATAAAAGTTTAAGAAAAATAACACGGTCTTGGGGTTGATGGATGTCTTGGTGTGTCCATTTCCTACGACGGTAACCATTACAGCGAGCGCCTCCAAGAAATTTAGATATACCTTGCTGACGTATATTCCAGTCTCCCCTGATATTGACCTATAGCTGAAAGGAGAATAGTTGATATAGAAGAAGAAATGAGTTAAGTCCCCAAGAAGAAGAAACTAAGATAGAAGATGAACAGAAGAAGAAGTAAGAAGTAAGTAATAAGAAGAGTATACAACAAGCTTTTTTTCGAGTTTGCTGCTTTCAGGATTTGTTCAAGACTGCATGCAGCCTCGTAGTAGCTCCCATTTAGCTTTTTTACTAGGCGCTTCGTTAGTGTCAAAAGTGTTTGAGCTTGGACCATTTACAAGTGAAGTGAATGAAGTTTGAACAAATTTTAAAAAAAGGAAAGATAGATCACACAAGTAGCATAACAAGTTGTCGAACTCTCTTTCAAGGAGGAACAAAAAAAAGTAAAAATCAAATTTATTCGTCAGAGTCGTACGAGTAAACTTTCTCTTTCAGATATAATGACTTTCAAATTATTAGTTCCACATTTGCTCATTTAATCACCATTTTTGTTTAAATAGATTTTCGTTTGTTCGCGTACAACAAAGTTTAAGCCATCATAAATGAAAAGAGATCTACTTAGGGTTTCCGTGGGGAGTTGGAATTCGTACTGTGAATTAGTAGATCGTTTACTCTAGAGAATCCACAGGGGAAAACGGTATGGCACAGATTCGTAGATAATCATAGATCTTTTTTTCGGTTTCTGGAAATTGTTGATTCTATTGTGTTCAGAAGTCGTAAAATGGTAAATGGAATTCTTGAAGAAGTCAAAGATTACGGCTACGGCTTGAAAAATGTTCGCTTTATCTTATCAGTGAGATCTGAGTTACCCTCATACATATTAGTGGAAATAAAATCCGTTCCCTATACATTAGTACTTATAAATTCTCTATCTATGAAGGTAATTCCAAACACAAGACTCCAAAATATTTAGAAATCACAGAAAACGTGCATTGTTTATTGGGCAATGTGTTTTATCTTTTTTAAATTTTTCTAGACGATCTATTTTTCTATTATATTCGCCATTTCAGTCAATTACATTTGTAGTGAGAATGAGCCAATGGGGGTTTCTCATTTAACATATTGTGTATTAAGGCAGGAGATCTATCGAGACAGTTTAGAAAAACTGGGAGAAATTAGCTACGAGAAGCTAAGACCTGAGCTATCGATGACGCTCTCAAAGAATTATTTGCATACCTATCACAACAGAGCAATCACGAAACCCACACCTCACATCAACATTTTTAGGCGCTTTTGGCAGTAATTTTTGTATGCGCCATTTATAGCAGCTTGCCAACGTGTCGTTCTTTGTGGAAGCGTTGAACTCTTGTTCCTCGTTTTAAACTTTCAACACCAATTGCGAGGTTTTTGACTTTCATCGCTACGACTCCCCATAACAATTCCGTTTATTGGCCATGAAATTCAATCCCGTGTTAGCTTTTTTGTGTTCTAATCGCAATAACAGTTTGGACTTTTTCAAACGTGACTGGGTAGTATTATCGGGAGCCCATCATGAAATCATCAACCGGCTAAAACTGATGTGCAGTGAGGCCCACAAAGACAGGCACAGGCACGACAAACACAACAGTGTGTCACTAGCCTCAGGAACAGTTTCCATTCATCTTCAGGGCTTTGGAGACCTTATTTTGATATTAACCTCGTATATAATTAGAAGTCTAAAACCATCGTCTATCTACTTTTTTTGCTTGAAAATTTTTTTTAAATATATACTATATTTATATTATATATATATATAATATGGGATAGGTAAAGGATGGTGAACAGGGAATGATAACTCAAAACAATCTAAGGTTGAAACGTTTCGTCCGATTTATACGGACCCTATCGGTCAAATTCCGTTCCTCTCCCCTAAACCTCAGGAGTCAAAAAACTCTCCCCCTGCTCTTTTCCAAAACTGACCCAGTGACCTAAGATCATTCAACTCTCTCCCCCTATCTTCCCTGACATCACACACCAAACTTTTACACCCTCCCTTAACCTACTCCGTGCCATCTACTCCATCCTCTCTCTACTTCCTGTAAACTACCTTCACTTCATTTACGTCAGCCCCTATCCTCCCTCCTTCACTTCCGCTACTAACTCACCACCTCACCAAATTCACTGTACTTGCACGTAATTTTTGATTTCAATAAAAAATCATTTGACAGATGGGGTCCGTATAAATGGGACGAAACGTTTTCAACTCTTAGATTTGTTTTGAGCTATCATTTCTTTTCACCATCCTTTACCTACCTCATACTGTCGGATTCCACTATATCCATCCTATCTCCACACACACACACACACACACACACACACACACACACACATTATATATAATATATATATATATATATATTAGATAGATAGATGATAGATTACTTTTGATTTGCTTATGTCTGTCGTCACAGTTATAGAAGCAAAAAATGTCGGATAATTACTTTTCAATAATTAGTGTTTTTCGCCGCTTGGATTTTGTGACACACAACAATTTCCTATTTCTGTATTTCAGCCAAATACGCGATAATGAGACTTCCACATAAATCGATTATTTCTTGTGTGCAAACTGATTAAAGAAGAGTAATAAAGATTTTGAAAGAAATTACACAGAGAAAATGTTTGTCTTTCGAATAAATTATCTTCTCGCCATAGATCGGGTGACAAAAAGCATTTTGTTTTAATCTATAGGTTTTGATGGTTTTGCGTCAACAATCATTATTAGTAGAACCAGAATCTTCATCTAATTGTCTTCCTCTCCGATGTGTCACGACGACATATAATGAATCATTCGATAAGTTAAAATAGAGGAGAATTTGTAAATAGTATTAAAAAAAACATTACATCTGTAAGGAATTATCTGGTAGGGACCGTGGTTATTTGGGGGGTGTTTAGTTGAGGGGTTGAAGATTGAAGTTATGTTTTTTTTGGGGGGAGGGGTGTTTTACGGCATATCAACCTCAGTGGGTCATTTAATGCTGATAAAGTTTTGAAATACATCAATTCTTAATGGATAATACAATTTTTTATAAATACGTTTTTCTATTTAACCCATAGATGGGACCCTAACAGGTACTACCACTCCGGGTCAGAGTGGACCAGGGAGCAATGGTGATGAAGGAGTGCTTCACATTCCCAAAACCTCCAGAACTGGAACCTCACCATCAGATAGAGTTTCACGTCATTCCCAGGACATGTAGACCCGCAGTCACCGCCTTCTAGCACCCATATGATAAAAAGGGGTTCGGGCTTGCCATAAGGGCAATAGGGTTGGGAAAATCATATAGGTGCTAGGGGTTGACGTGACAAGCCGATTGATCGGAGGAGGCCTCTCCGACCGCCCGTCTAGCCCAAGATAGGGCCAAAGTGGAGTATTAAATGTCATGAACTGCTTACCCACCTGGGCTCTATCCTTAAGCATCACTGGTCGCCACCCACGGCCAACAGGTGGCCCCATTGGGGGAGTCTTACCCCACTGCAGAGGTGCAGTCGGTGCATTCTAACGCCCCAGCCGACAGGGCGGTGAAGTTATGGGTCCCCACAATTTATATGTATAAGTCTACGGAAATGAAGTTTCCATAGAAAACAAAAGAAGACAAAATTGATAAAAAGAAACAAACTTTATATACATTAATTTACAATTGGTATATTCAATTGTTCTTTCAGTGGTGTTGCAGACTGTATGTGTCTGTACGTAGTTGTGTGTGACAAGTGTGACATGAATTGTTTATGTTTGTGCGATGGGTTTGTGTCAACATTTTAGCAGTTTTGTCTGTGATTGAAACTTGTGATTGAAATTTGTTTTGTTTTTTGAGCGAGATAGAGAAAATTCGAAACGAAATTACAAGACCAACCTGATATATTCATTTTGTGTCTTCAGGCAGCGACTTCTACCCATTGTGTCGATGTTGGGGAGAGAACTTTGGCTCTACTGTCGAGTTAGGAGCATTCGCCCCAACTCTGTCGAGTCGGAAAGAGCTAAGCTCCCACTCTCCGTTCTCTTTCAGCTAAAAGGGTCTTTTTATAATTCTATTTGTCATTGCTACGTGATCATTAAGCTAAAATATTCCTCAAATATCAGGTGATTTCCAATGATGCAATATCGAATGATTTTTGTATGTGTGGAATTCTGTGATATAATTTATCGGATGAATTTAAACCATTGTTTCTATTGTTCCTAAATATATTTCTAACTAATATTCATTCGATTCTCTTTTTGTTTACCTAATTCTAAACTCACGACATACCATTGTAAAACTATTATTTAAGAAAACTTAATTATTAATTTTGGTCAATTCCACATGCCGTAAAATATAGGGCCCAATCCTATAATCTTCCTTTTGCCGGAAGGTTATCTCCTTGCTGCGTGCTGTTTGTTCCCACTAGGGGGACCTCTGGTAGTTAAGCGCGTTCATTCAAACGCTGCTTCCTCTTTTAGCTACATCTCCGGAACGAAGCAATGGGTTAGCCTACTGTCTACCCCTTTCTCGGCGGGGCCTCGGCCCCCCTCCTAGTAAGTGATCTGTATGTACGGATGCTCCAGTCCTTTGATGTATGTATGTTTATGTACACTATCTTGTATTTTATGTATCATTTCCATTGTGCTGTTATCTATATAAAATGTTTTGTCTCATAAAGGTGTCGGAGTTTGTTATGTTTCAACTAGTTATGACTTTGTTATAACTTTGAATCTTACACATCCATCCATCTATATAAAATCACTGAATATACTATATTTACCACGTACACCACGTACACCACGTGTACGGGTAAGGTACAAGGCCCTATTAATGTAGGGACCACCCACAAGCCGAACTCATTGGAGGCGGGTGCAAAAATGCGTTGATCCTGTCGGCATTGACCCTCAATGGGGCGCATCAGACACCGAGCAATAAACCCATCCCCGCCCCTTTAAATCGAGAGGCCAGGTATTGCCTGGGGGGAGAGCTTCCTGAGATCAAAGCTGTTAATTGTAACCAAGGTCCGCCCGGAGTGTACACTGACTATAGGGCGTCCCAACGTGGCGTAATAGTTACCAAATAAGTCTCCCAAATCCATTACTACTGAATAGAAAATAGCTGTATCCAAATTATTACATTAGATAGAAATACTTTATATAAGATAGTGTACAAATTGTTATACCACCCTGTTGGCTGGGGCAGTAGAATACCCGACTGCACCTCTACAGAGGGGTAAAATCCGGACAAAGAGGCCACCTGTTGGCTATAGGTGGTGACCATTGATGCTTAAGTTCAGAATCTGGGTGTTTGAGCACTCCATGACTTGCAACGCTACAATTTGGCCCATAAGTAAGTTAGACGGGTGGTCAAAGAGGTCTTTTCCCATCAGTCGGCTGGTCACTTCAAGCCATATCACCTATAGGATTGTCCCAACCCTATTGATATTGTGGCATCCCTTTTTATCATACATGTGCTAGAAAGCGGGTGCTGGGGGTCTTAGATTTCTGGATAAGTCTAAATAAGCTAAAATTCTTGAACTCGGGTGATAAAATGATTATATACTTAAAAAGTTAAAATAAATTATTCCTCATTTTTGAGGTACACTCTGTCGGTGGAGGTTAGAATTGGTGTAACGAGATAATGAAGGTCCTGGCATTTGCGAGCCCTACTATAGAAAAAGGAGGAAGAAGAAATGAGACAAGGTGGAGGCCTTGAAAAATCGTGGATTGATGAACGATGATTTGACCGGAGCGTGACCCCCGAATAGAGAATTGAGTGTCAACTGGAAGTTTCGGGTGTTGATCGGAACCGGAAGTCACGTGGTGACGTGGAACGACAAAGAAAAATACCAGCCTCTTTTTGCTTTGAGAGTCGTAGGGTACGGATCGGAACTTAGGTCCCTTGTGGGATAACAGTAATCTAGCAGTGTTCTCTCTCTCTCTTTCTCTCTGCCTTTCCTCCTCTCCGATACAGCCCACGAGACGCACAAGAGGAGCCTAACCTGGAAATAAAAGCTAGCAGCTTGTGACGATATATTTCTCGCGTTGTACTTTTTTATCAACAAGATGACCGCCACGTGCTGAACACCTTTTTAGTGTCGTGAATTTGGACGCACGTGGACAAGACCCGCTATACAAAGTATATCGATATTAGAACGTTACGCATATCCGTTTTGGTACGGTGAATATATCGATACCGCCACGTTACATCGGCTGCCCAACATAGGAGCAAGATCCCACCCACCAAAAAAGCGGTATGCTAGTTGTGATACTAAAATGCGTATCATGTTGAGGCCCCAGTGCTGGAGATCTGAGGTGTATGAAGTAGCCGTTTATTACAATTATTCCCAGATCTTTTCGGTTCATATAAATAGGTCAATCTATTGAAACAACTACAACAAAAATGTATCAACATGCAATGAGCGCGATTCTGTAACCTCTAGAAATAAAATAACCCAAGATGGTATTATTTACATTTTTTAGACAATTGTCATCATTTCTATTGGTATATACACAACGTTTCACCGATGTTACACATCTAGCCTTCTTCAGGTTTGTGCGGATCTCGGCAAAACATCTTATCCATCTCCTGAGCATTCATGTCGGAATCAAGAGCCTTAACGGAACATAAAACCGAACCCTTTATTTAATCCCTTGGGGTAGATTGTTCTCGTTCCTTAACCATGACCATGTACAAAAGTTCTACTATGTTATGTATTATTTTATTTTTGCCTATTGTCAGGATTGAACCTGCAACCCCCAGATGATTGTCACTTGGAACTGTTAAACTGAACGCTTATATCCGTTAGTCCATGTGTCTTACTGGATAATACAACAATCCATGATTTTCAAAAAATTCCCGCCCTGTCGGCTGGGCGTTTGAATGCACCGACTGCACCTCTGCAGACGGGTAAGACTCCCCAATGGGTCACCTGTTGGCCGTGCGTTGGCGACACGTGATGCTTAAGGATAGAGCCCAGGTGGATGAGCAGTTAATGACATGCAATACTCCACTTTGGCCTTATCTTGGGCTAGACGGGCGGTCGGAGAGGCCCCCTCGATCAATCGGCTGGTCACGTCAAGCCCTAGCACCTATATGATTTTCCCAACCCTATTACCCTTATGGCAAGCCCCAACCCCTTTTTTATTATATGGGTACTAGAAGGCGGTGGCTGCGGGCCTACATGTCCTGGGAATGACGTTAATTTCTATCTGATGGTGAGGTTCCAGTTTTGGAGGTTTGGGGAATGTGGAGTACCCCTTCATCACCATTGCTCCCTGGTCCACTCTGACCCGGAGTGGTAGTACCTGTTAGGGTCCCATCTATGGGCTAAATAGAAAAATGTATTTATAAAAAAATTGTATTATCCATTAAGAATTGATTTATTTCAAAACTTTATCGGCATTAAATGACCCACTGAGGTTGATATGCCGTAAAACAAAACAAACCAAATCAATCAAAAGAATTCTGACAAATAAACCTTGACGGGTTGACATACCGTTAAAATCACTCACTCACTGAATCAATCAATCAATCATTGTGTAGTCACCCTGATTTCATTCATGAATTTACTTACAGGAATCTCAGAAGGGATTTTTATTTCATAGTAATAATCTAGAAGGAAACCATTCTCTTTCTTTTTCAAGAAAATATGAGTTTAAGAATTTATTACAAATCTCGTGCAAAGACTAAGCATGTTTTTAATTAGAGATTTGGCCTCAACACTCGCCACCCATCATCATCATCATTTTCTCAATTTGTTTGAACCATTATTTAGGTAAGTAGGTAAATATGTCTACTATTGGCACTACATTGGCTCGCCTCGATTAGTTCCGCTTGCTTGGCCACGCTTTTAGTTGGGCGTGCTGTCTGCCTGTGAAGACAGCAACTGGCACCAGTAGCCTGGATCTGCATGGTTGGGCATTTTTGTTATGCCATGAATACGTCATGTCCAAGACGTGTAAAGGTCTGCAAACATAGTCATGCTCCCGTGCTTCCTATTTGCTCGCCGGGTCAAGGAACGGAACCGGTTCCTCTGTAAATCTGTTTGGCTTGTGTAAATAAGTATAAAACGTATATAAATCAAAATTGGTTTGGCATTGACAAAAATCCGGACGGAGCAGAAAGCGATAAAGAGAACGGGGGCTTATTTGTGTTCTGTACAACATATTTTCAGAGAATGCGAAGTCTAAACAAAAAAAAAAAAAAAAAAACAAAACAAACAAAACAAATCATAATAACACTTAAAAATCGCTACAGAAAATGGATTTTATGATTTACAGGAAGTTGTATATATTATGCTTAAGGGTAAGCGTTAAGTGTACAATAAATCATATATATTCAGTATTATTTGCCTGTGGAAAACCTGTTGAGATTACATTAATCTGGAGAATGGCCATTAAATGGTTAACGTGTACAAACAGTAGAATTCCAAGCCTTTTTTTCCAGGGTTATAGAAGATAAATACATAAAGTAAAGGAGGCGTATTTAGCGTAACGGTTATTCTTTTAGGAAATGGAATCGACGAACCGAGATCAAATCCTGGAGGATGCTGCTTGTGTTTCGCTTCGCTCTGATGCCATTGGGAAATGCATCACTTCGTCTGTTCTCAACGCAGTTATGTGTAAATAAGTAAAGTCATCGAGGTGGCCTAAGGTCGGTATCAGCCAGACCACGAGGGAGTCTATTCCCTTTTCACTAGTGCTAGACCAAGGAGATTGTTTTTGGCGTGTGAGGTGGTGCGTCACAGTTAGCATCAGCTCCTTACTTTACCGCACAGATCTCAGTGCTACTCATACGCTGAGCTGACGAGGATCGGTATCGAACCAGGAACCTTGTGGTTCCTAGTCGCACACTCTACCGACTGAGCTAGTTAATTTTTCTTGATAAGTCAACTAGCCTAGAGGAAGGTAAATAGAGAACTCAAACCATCTTTACTCCAAGGGGCGCATAATTGTGCTAGTATATATATATATATATATATATATATATATATATATATATATATGAGGTTAAGTAAACAAACAATGTGTTTATTTTTATAATTAATGAATTTTAGGCATATATGTTCAAATGTAAGCTAAACGAATCGAGAAAATGTACATTCAGGGATTGACATTTTCTCGATTCGTTTAGCCTTACATTTGAACATATATAATTCATTAATTATTAACTAATTAATTTTCAAAATTAGGTACGACTTCAATTCAGCACATATCCTCCAATATATATATATATATATATATATATATATATATATATATATATATATATATATATATATATATATATATATGGGTGGGGATTGTCACTGTTTCAGCATTTGCTGGAACGATGTGCCAAAGGCAGTATTATTGGTAGAGTGCTCAATATAAAATAGAGCTATTATATAATATAATAAAATAAATATATAAAGTTTTACTTATCTATTTATTTGATGACAAAGGAACATGTTGTGTGTGTGTATGTCTACATGCATGCATGTATGAGTGACACTATGACCTGGCGTACGTATTCACGTACACACTTGTAGCAATTAGCCAGCCCCGATATTCACTTAAGACCCCTACCCCGCCCATAGTATACAACATTTGAAATCTTAAAGTTAAACTTATTCAACCTCCTTCATTGAATCGCCCCGACAGTATCTATTTCCCTCACCACCCCCACGAACAACCCAACACACGCCGCTTGCTGACATCCGATCATGCCCCAAAATACACACCCCGTGCACACATATGCACGCGAATACAAACGCTCACACGTCCGCATTGATCAAACGTTACACATTCATAGAACAATGTTTTTTGTGTGTGATCAGTTATCCCGTATACATAACCTTTATACTGCCCATAAACACTCACATACATTCATAATACCGCCACATACGTACACATAACATTTCATCCAAACATACACATATTATGTCTATTGAATTTTCTGAATTGTTTTGCAATTTTTCAATTTTCCTTGCATTTTTAACATCTTCACCTGACGATTGTTGTCGCATGAAACCAAAATGGTCGTGAATGTTCCTTTGTCACCAAATAAATAGATATGTAAAACGTTTGTATATTATTTATATATATATATATATATATATATATATATATATGAAGTGGTCAAACGATGTGTTTGAAATGGCGAAGGCCGACAATTTTGGGGAGATTGGGAGATTATGTGCTTAATTAAAGTCATACCTAATTTGTTAATTAATTATAATTAAATGAATTAGGCGCGCATATCTGTTTAAATGTAAAGCGTAAACAAATCGAGAAAAGTCGATCTCTGTATGTACATTTCAGCCCATTAGGCCGCAGCAGCTATATATATATATATATATATATATATATATATATAATATATATTACAACTTTCAAAGAAAGAAAAAAACTTAACAAACCGTCATCCCGTTATATTTCTTAATTGACCTTGTGTTACATCCTGTCCATGGTGGAGCGGTTGGGTGAATTTATACATTGTGTTTACTGGACAATATTATCAGCTTTTTTCCTATCTGATACAGATAAATAAACAGTTTAAATAACAAAGAGATTTTTTAAAAGTTAGATTTAGAATGTTTAAAAGAAATCACGAGCGTACAAACGCACATTTCTAAGTTTTGTTTGATTTTGGTTTTTTTTTTTTTTGCTTTGTCTTAATATTTACTTATTTTATTTTTAATATTTTATTTTTGTTCTTCATATTTAATGAAGATAAAAACAGCCCTAAATTGTTTTTTTTGTTTTTTCTTAATATCTATCTTTTTATTTATTTTATTTTTGATGTTTGTTATTTTTTTCTTTCTTAATATTTAATGAAAATAAAAAACACCCTAGATGGTTTTGACTTTTCTTAACATTTATTTTTTTATTTTTTCTTAATATTTAATAAAGATAAAAAACAGACCTAAATTGTTTTGTTTTTCTTCTTAATATTTATCTATTCTATTGTTAATATTTTTTAATATTCAATATAAACAAAGAAAAAAGTTCTAAATGTCAAAAAGATTTTTTAAATTCGATTTAAAATATACAAAAGAAACCACACACATTCACGCGTATATTCCACGGTTTCTGTTTTTTCATATTGCTTTTTTTTGTTTTGGTTGCTTTTTTTTCAAGATTATTTTATTATTCGCTCAATCAGACTGAATTCTAAAGACAAATAATTCGCTTATTTAATCCTACTGAACTCGCTAATTGGTTTTGTGTCAAACCCTGCTCGTGGCAGAGGTTTTGGGTAAATACATATACATAAAGACTAAAGGTACTCATGTCTTCATCAGTTAGAACGCACCAACTGCACCTCTGCAGTTTTGGGGTTATATAATGTTAAATTATATATATATATATATATATATATATATATATATGTGTGTGTGTGTGTGTGTGTGCGCGTGTGCGCGTGTGTGTTTATATATATGTGGGTGTTCATGTGGTTGTATATATATGTATATATATTAACCTTGGGTAGGTAACCAGTCTAGGAGAGGATAACTGATTTCAAAATTCCTGAGGGCAGTCGTTGATTGGGTTCGTGGCATTCCTTGATGCACCAATTCTTTCCTATCAACTGTGCCAAAAAGGGTGGAATGGTCCTACACAAGACTTCACCACTATAAACAAAACCCTGTGTTGGTTGTTCACTGGATGAACACTCATACGTCGAAAATCGACGAGAGAGACCATTTAAATATATATATATATATATATATATATATATATATATATATATATATATATATATATATATATATATCTTATTATAACTAACGTTACCTCTGATGTCACGATAGTTAAATTCCCAACGATTATGAAATAGTCATTATTTGATCTTAATTAGCATTGTATGTACTAACGATGATCTCTATTAAAGTCTAACTGATTTAGCTATGCCGCAAAACTGTCTATATTATTAATGCATTTAAAATCGTTAAATATGTGTTATATATCTCTAAGAAATAAAATTTACTATTTATATAAATTTTATATATTACTATATGGTGGGAATAATTTGCATAATTATTTTAACAAAACTGGGTTTAATAAACAATTATTTACTGTTATTAATTTCTAATCCGTTCATGTTATTCTCAAACGTATTAAAAATCCTATACATAATTTTATATTGAAATCAATTAAAATAACATTAATATAAGAGTAATATTTTTATATCCATTCTAATTAATTCGTTTGTCTTTCTCATTTAATATGATATTTCATTACATCAAACTTAAATACTTGCGCCCAGGGGGGCATCAATTGTGTATATATATATATTATATATATAATATATATTCAACATGAATGGGATGAAGACTTCTTACAGCTCTGATATGGATTTTATCGAAAATATTAAGTATGTTAAAAAAAAGAAGAAAAAACAAAGAATTAAATAAATAAGTTTTTTTCGAACATACTCGCTTAATTTTGCTCCTTCAAAAACACTTATTCTTTACACATAAGCTTCGAATACACTATAAAAAACCCATATATATATATATATATATATATATATATATATATATATATATATATATATATTATATATGCACGTTTAAAATCGAATGGTTTAAAAACTACCGACTTAAGTTTCTCGTAGTAGCGCGAATCTTCAGGCTATTTTCTTCGTTGTGTATTTTATAGCTGGGTAGTACCCATTTTCGACACCAGGTGTGCTACTTACACGCTGCGATATATATATATATATATATATATATATATATATATATATATATATATATATATACCTTCAAGAAAGAAAATACTTAACAAATTTGTTATATTTGTATTTCGACCAGAACATAAAAAATGAGTTATAGCCTCATCAGACGGGGTCTATGAGTATATATGTTTGCACCTACAAGAGAATACAGTGAGATTTTAATGATCCCAAATAGAATCATCGCTTACTTACCAATTATTTGGGTTATCTTACACACACACACACACACACACACACACACACACACACACACACAATATATATATATATATATAATATATAATATATATTATGGAGTAAGAGGAGGAAATTAATCCAACAGTATGTGCAAAAAATGTAGAACAAACACGGGATTTTATAATGGTTAGAAATTTATTAGTCGATGTTCGACATTTCGGTTTACAAAGGAAACCTTCTTCAGAGCTATGATATTATTTAAGAAGAAAAAAGGATTTATGTGGATAAAAGATGATGGATGTTTTGTATGCGTTGTGTTTGGAAAATGTGTAGAAAAGGGTTCGTTAACGTTTATTATATATATATATATATATATATATATATATATATATATATATTAAAATAGGTGAATTTTGGCAGCATTTTTTCTTTTATACATGTTTTGGTGAACTGTACAGACAACTCTTGTCGGACAAGTTTTTGGTTGATCCTTTCTAATTTGGTGGACTGTTACACCAGTTACATCCCGAAACCAAAAAGATGGCCCGAAAATTAGAAAGGATCAAGCAAAAACTTGTCTAACAAGAATTGTCTGTACATTTCACCGAGCAGGATGTCACACAAGGTCAATTTCTTAAGCGGAGTTCAACGGTTTTTTTTTGAGGCAATTGATGTGGCATTTCTACGTTTTTTTTTTTTCAGTTGGGTAAATATATATATATTTACCAACCCCTCCGTACGAGCAGGATGCGACACAAGGTCAATTTCTTAAGCGGAATTCAGCAGGTTTGAATTCAGAGTTTTCTTTCTCCTAGACCGGTTGCCTAACCAAGGTTAAAGAGCCCAGTCTGCCCTACTATTTATCGATAGCTGGAGAGAGAGTAGGATTCATACCTTTCCAAAGGGTATTAGCGCTAAGTGAATTGCAATTACCATCCAGGATTTGAACTCGGGCCGACGAGTCCATATATATATATAGATATATATATGTGAAAGATCTTCGGCATAAAATAACCCAAGGGTTGATATGCCGCAAAATCTAACCAACCAACTATTCCTCAAAATGCATTCACCGTGAGGAATTCTTGGTTGGTTTTGATCAGGTTTGCGAGTCTATGGTCGCACTGAAGAGCATTTCTAATTTCACAAATTTCCAGATTAATGGAGGTAAGTTTGAAATGTTAATTAGAATTCATTACTCCTTCCTAAGGATTTGATATGCCATTAAACAAATAAACTTAACGTAAACACGTAGATTAAACATTAACAGTGAGATAACGTAATTTGGTTATGCTAACTTTATTTCTATCCGTAATATAAGGATAGCGGCAATCAGCTTAAATATCAGGTTTAAAAGTGCACAACACTCATGTTTAAATGATTTAATTAACAGCAATATTTATTTTCTCCTCGGGTTATTATTAACCTTCCTGTTACTTATTTCCTCGGGTTATCCGTCACTATCTCGCCTCTAGCTTTGCACTCAATATCCACTGCGTATTCAGCTACGTTAAACTGTCTCTGTGCTGCTAACTGCTATAACGTATGATTTTCACCAAGATTATTAGCAATTAGATTATTCTGTCAGCCGATGATTATATTCGAAACCGTACTTTAGCCCCCAAAATTATCACCCACCGTAGATAAAATACTATTGTTGGTATTTACCGAACCCGTTCACTACGAGAAGGACGAGACTCGGGGTTGCAAGTATATGTATCCAGCTAGGATCGGTTTCGCTTTTCAGGAGTAAATTATCTACGAGACTGGCTTGCTAACCATTACACCACGATAGGATGCCTTTCTTAACCATCCCGATCGCCGAGCGTAAGATGTGACACAAGGTCGTAACTATGAATTATCCAGCAAGGATCGAAATCGCTATTTGTTACATAATCTATGCGGTTGCATAAGATTATTGTCAATCCCCTGTATTTCTAAAGGGATGGCCCTTTTCATATCACGGGCGGGACTTCCATGGAATAATACAGAAGCCCGCGAAATACGTGAAGTCAGGTGGGACCTGGTTGGGTCCTCAGTTTCAATTGGATGCCAAGCAGAGAAGATGTCATGCCTTAACTGGAACTCACTGCATACGCTCGCTATGTTAGTCAGATATTTAGTTACATGAAATGTTTAGTTAAGTAAATAAAAGCTTAAGAAAATAACACAGTTTTGTGGTTGGTGAATGTCGTGGTAACAAGACTGATCTAGAAGAAGAAATGAGTTAAGTGCGACCAACCACCAAGAGAAGTCCAGACGCTAGAAGAGATGTTAGAAGATGAACTTAAGATGTCAAAGACGCCAGATTTGTTTGTTTGTTTGTTTGTTTTCCCATATGATAAAAAGGGGTTGGGGCTTGCCATAAGGGCAATAGGGTTGGGAAAGACGCCAGAAGAAGAATAGAAGTAAGTAAAAGAGAAGGGTATACAACAGTATGGGGATCCAGCTAGGATCGGTTTCGCTTTTCAGGAGTAGATTATCTACGAGACTGGCTTGCTAGCCATCACACCACGATAGGATGCCTTTTTAACCATCCCGATCGCCGCGCGTAAGATGTGACACAAGGTCGTAACTATGAATTATCCAGCGAGGATCGAAATCGCTATTCACTAATAATCGATGTATGGGACTAGCTTGCTAATTATTATACCACGATGGAACACCCGATAAAATACTATTTATACAGAGGTAAAGTCATTACTATATAAGCTTTTGTTGTTTGCGCTGACTCTATCTTATGCAGAGGGTAATGACCTCACCAAAAAAAGGAGATGTTCCGGGTATGGCACTAAACTGCAACTGATGGTGAGACTTCATTGATGGATAGATGGATAGATATGAACACACACACATACACACACACACACACACACACACACACACACACACATATATATATATATATATATATATATATATATATATAAGAGAGAGAGAGAGATGGAGAGAGAGAGATACTACTCCTTGTAAGTACTAGTCCTAGCTAAAATAAGGGAATTAGCATATTTAGAGGAATTTCAACTAGATGGATTTTTCTCCGTAAATAAACTTATAATATGTAAATCACAAAACATTTTTCTTAATAGCTGAACATTCCGGCTTCTTAAGATATACTTTAAACAACCAAGACTAAAATACTTAAATTGATGATTGATATTTTATTTCACTTATGGCTAATACTCTTGTGAAGGTTATGCATGCACGTATTCTCCTTATATTAATATGGGTTAAATAGAGCGGTCAGGGCTCTTTAATCGTGGTATGACAACTAGTGAAGGAGAAGCATAACTGAATTCAAACCTGTTAAACTCTGCTTAAAAATTGACATGGTGTCGCATTCTGGTCGTACGAAGTTGTTGGTAAATATATAATTGTAGTTATTTTTTATCCAAGTCATGCAAAGAAAAATATTAAAGAATTACCTAATGTTGAGGAGAATATTATGGAATTCATTGACCCCAAAAAGTTGTTTCCCCTTGAGATTTTATGACAGCGTTGATTATTTCAGATTAGATTTCATTTCTTGAGATCTGATGAGTGTAGAGTACCCTTTCATTGCCCCTGGTCCCGAATTTCTAGCACCTGTTGGTCTCCCATCCCAAAGAGAATTATAAATGTCTGAAAATCAATCGTATATGATTGGAAGGGCCGGGTTAGCTCAGTCGGTAGAGCGTTCGGCTAGAAACCACAAGGTTCCTAGTTCTATACCGGTCCTCGCCAACTCAGCGTATGAGTAGCACAGGGATCAGTGCGGTAAAGAAGGAGCTGATGGTAGGTGTGCACTCCTCCTCAGACGCAGAAAACAATCTCCTTGTCTAGCGCTATTGAAAAGGGGATAGACTCCCTCGCTGACTGGCTGATACCGACTTTAGGCCGCCCGACGACTTTAATTTACTTACTTTAAATCATATAAAAACTTATATATATTTACCAACCCCTCCGCCAGAGCAGCATTCGACACAAGGTTAATTTCTTAATCGGAGTTTAACAGGTTTGAATCCAGAGTTTTCTTTCTCCTAGACTCTACCTAACCCAGTCTGTCGTACTATTTACCCATAGCTGGAGGGAGAATAATTGGATTCATACCTTTCCAAGGGTATTAATGCTATGTGAAATGCAAATGGTCTTGTCTAGGATTTGAACTCGGGTCGACGAATCAATTTCCTATGACTCTAACCATTACACAACACGCCTCCAAAAAACCTATAAGAAACAACACCAGAAATGTAAATACAAACGTACAATATTATATATACAATATTATATACACAATTACCTAACCTCTAGACATAATAACCCCAGGCATGTCACGCCCTGTCGGCTGGGCGTTAGAATGCACCGACTGCACCTCTACAGAGGGTAAGACTCCACCAATGGGGCCACCTTTTGGCCGTGGTGGCGACCCGTGATGCTTAAGTTAGAGCCCAGGTGTGTGGCAGTTAATGACATGCAATACTCCACTTTGGCCCTATCTCGGGCTAGACGGACGGTCGGAGAGGTCCCATCCGATTAATGGGCTGGTCACATCAAGCCCTAGCACCTATATGATTTTCCCAACCCTATTGCCCTTATGGCAAGCCCCAACCCCTTTTTATCATATGGGTGCTAGAAGGCGGTGGCTGCAGGTCTACCTGTCCTGGGAATGACGTTAAACTTTATCTGATGGTGAGGTTCCAGTTTTGGAGGTTTGGGGTATGTGGAGCACCCCTTCATCACCATTGCTCCCTGGTCCACTGTGACCCGGAGTGGTAGTACCTGTTAGCGTCCCATCTATGGGTTAAATAGAAAAATGTATTTATAAAAAAAATTGTATTATCCATTAAGAATTGATTTATTTCAAAACTTTATCGGCATTAAATGACCCACTGAGGTTGATATGCCGTAAAACAAAACAAACAAACAAACAAGCAATAAGAAAGAGCCAAGTATTGACAATTCTGAAAAAGTCTCTCTAATCGAAAGTCATAGACACAAAGAAATACTTTCCTGTCGTACAGGACCATTTATCTTTTATATACACGTAACAGACGCGATTGAACGGAGCAACAAAAACGAACACATATAATTGTTTTGCCTGGAAAAAGAACACTTCGTCTGAATGTATCGACCCTGAAAAGCATTCGCATATTTTCAAGTGTAACCAATGCGACAGAGAAGTCTAGAAGAGAATTGTATACTCTCATCTCAAATAATGCCCTTTTTCTTGTCAATTTTTTTTCATCGCAGGTGTTTCAAAAAAAAACTTTATATTCGATTTTTTAAAAGTTGTATTATTCCTGATGCATTTGATCGAATTTTCAGTGAAATGTTCGACTGTTTTCGAGACGATCTAGTTACTCTTATATTTTCTAGGGTAGTTTGTGATGTTCTTGTTAAGAAAATAACCAGCTACACTGATAATGAAATAGCAAAGAATAACGTAGTTTTTTTTTCATTTATTTTTAAATACACCATTGAAGGTGTATGGAGTGGCAGTACCGCCTTAGCCAACGAATCTGTGTGTAACGTTGTCCCCTTTTTCCCGGACACTAAAACGATATTTGTAACGTGGCGGCTGTGGTGTATATTGTATAGCGGGTCTTGTCCACGTGCCTCCAAATTCACAGTGCTAAAATGGTGTTGATAAAAATTACAACGCGAGAAATATGTAGTCACAACTGCTAGCCTTTATTTCCAGGGTAGGTTCGTCCCGTGGGCTGTATTGGAGAGGAGAAAAGGCAGAGAGAAAGAGAGAGAGAACACTGTTAAATTACTGTGACCCCATACTAGGCACCAGAGGCCCAAGCCGTACCCTACGACGGCGGAAAGCAAAAAGTGACTCGTCCTTTTCTTCTTCGTTCCACTTCACCACGTGACTTCCGGTCAACACCCGAAACTTCCGGTTGACACTCAATTCTCCGTTCGGGGTCACGCTACGGTCAAACCATCGTTCATCCTGTTTTGGCTCATCACTATTTTTTAAACCTTTATCATCTCTTATTTGTTTCCTTCTTCCTCCCCCTTCCATTAGTAGTCCTTGCCAAATGCAATCTTGCTACACTGCGTTACCACCTCTGGTTGACGGCTGAATGGGTGCAGGGTATCGTACGTAATTTTTAAATTCCTTGTCCGGTGGCCAAAGCTGCTGTGGAACCAGGAATGGCAGCACCACATTAGCTATCAAAACTGAGATACCATTCCTGGTTGGCGGCTGATGATGACAGGTTATCGCGCGTAATTATTAAATAACGTCCGGTCAAAGCTGTTGATGGTGCCAGGTGTGGCAGTAGTGCCATCGAACTGTGTTATCACCCCTGGTTAGGAGCTGATGATGATAGGGTATTTCACGTGTTATATACTACGTGCATGTACGAATGTATATGTATGTATGAATATTTGTACGTATAGATTAATTCACAATTCCAACACTATACCTTATACTCCATCCACACACATATGCATGCATGCACACACATAGATGTATATTATTACTGTAAACTGTTTATGTTCTTGACACTAATACATTATTCTGTGTACTGGACATGAGACTTTGATGAGTTGTGGTGCACCTGAGCACTGTACACAATAAATGTCATTATTATTATAGTGCAAAACTTTTGACCTTTTTTTATTTACCCCCCCCCATATCTTTTTAATTTTAATTTTTAAATTTTTTTTTATCTGATACCCTTTTTTAATTTCTTTTTTTCTTCTTCTAGAATCCATTTTCAAAATCTAAAGGAATTGTGCAACGTGTTATGTTCCATCCAATTAAGCCACTTCTCTTTGTTGCCGTAAGTATTTTACGTCTATTCACTTCTGCAGTAAATAATTATTTACTAAACCCAGTTTTGTTAAAATCATTATGCAAATTATTCCCACCATATACTACATAAATCTTTAGTTCTTAAAGATATATAACACATATTTCAGGATTTTGAATGCTAATTAAGATTAAATAATGACTATTTCATTAGGCAATGAAAAAAGGAATGAATCCGACAATGCGTTGAAGAATGAGTTAGAGTCAGAGATAAGAAAATGCGGATTGTATATTGATATTTGGCAAAATAGTTTGACACTGAGTGTTTCGATTAATGGATCCACAATATTAAAACATATTTTAAATGGATAAGTATTTAATGTGTGTCAATAATTTTCTTTATATCATGCGTTGGTTTTGGTTTCTGTTCTTACGTGTGTGTTTGAAATCATCCATTTTAGATGGTATAAAAATATGTTTGTGCAATGGCCAGTATGTTGGCCAGAAAAATGGAAATGTATCCGACACCATATGGATAAATAAGTAAGATTGTAAAATAAAAAATAAAAACGAGGTTGATTTATTGACATTTGGTAAAATTCCCCGACATATCATGACATACTAAACATATATTATATATATATATATATATATATATATATATATATATATATATCCCTGTACATGGATTTATGTGTACAGTATTATTAAGTGTTAGCTAAAGAACATATAATGGAAAAAATATGATGGAAAAAACATGAAAGGATTATTTTTTCCATCTCAGACAGAACCCGTTGGCGATAATAAAGTTTAATGGACACCATCTTTTTAATGTCTTGAGATTTCTCCACTTCGACCACCCGCATTTTAGCCAGAAGCTGGGAGGCCATATATTCAGCGGTAAGAGCTGTTTACGTCTAGACAGGCACAAGAAAGATATGGTCAGTTGGGGTACCCACCTACATTTGGTTATAGAATTTGATTTACTTAGGTTAGAATAACTGGAAAATGCTTGGCAGAATCCTGGTAGTCGAGTACTCCATAACCTGCAACTTCCCTCCATCCCTTACTTAGGCTAGGGCGTCGAAGAGCCCCCGCCCCCGATCAATCGGCTAGTCTCGTCTAGCCGGAGTACGTATAGGATTATTCCAACCACTTACGACAAAACTTCACCCTTTTTACCATATAATATATATATATTTACCAACTCCTCCACACGAGGAGGATGTGACACAAGGTCAGTTTCTCAAGCGGAGTTCAACAGGTTTGAATTCAGAGTTTTCTCTCCTATACTGGTTGCCTAACCAAGGTTAAAGAGCCCACTCTTCTCTACTATTTATCCATAGCTGAAGGAAGAGTAGGATTCATACCTTTCCCAAGGGTATTAGCTCTAAGTGAAAATGCAATTACCACATCCAGGAATTGAACTCGGGGCGACGAGTCCATTTCACATGACTTTAACCACTACACCACGCGCTTTTTACCATATATCTGCTAGAAGGTGGGGACTAAGAGTCAGTGACCTGGGTATGACGTTAAACTACAATTCTGGGGCTCAGAGAAGCGTAGAGTAACCCTTTATTGCATTACTGCCAAGCCCATTCTGACCCAGAGTGGCAGTACCATGTATGGGTTAGATAAAAAAGAATTGAGTATTAAAAACCAGACCCAGAGTGGCAGTACCATCTATGGGTTAGATAAAAAAATTGAGTATTAAAAAACAGACCCAGAGTGGCAGTACATCTATGGGTTAGTTAAAAAAAATTGAGTATTAAAAAACCGACCCAGAGTGGCAGTACCATTTATGGTTTAAAGAAAAAAATTGAGTATTAAAAAACAGACCCAGAGTGGCAGTACCATCTATGGGTTAGATAAAAAAAAATTGTCTATTAAAAATCAGTTTAAAAAGAATCGAGAACCCAATAATGAATAATACAAAAACGTCTTCGGCATAAAATAACCCAACGGTTGACATACCGTAAAATCCCACCAATTAATCAAAACATGTATTTGGTATATGATAAGTAAATTCTCCCGATTCCAATTTCACTGGAAATCTTAGAGACATAACGAAGTTTTGCGTTGGAAATTTTCTCTTGGACTTGCCCAATTAGCAGAAACATTCTCGACAGTATTTAACGCAGGTAGTTGGCAACATATCTCAAATAAAACAAACAAAAAAGCAACTCACAACAAACATTGAGATATCCTCTTTTCTTGTTTTAAACTAAGCTGAACTTTGCGAAGGTGAGAAAGCAATTAAAATATTGAGAGTATGATGCTTGCCAAAGGTTTTTATGACTTGCTCGTTAATAATTTCACAACCAGAAAATAATGAGAATAAGTTTGGAGAAGAATAATGCTGCGGAAAAGAAAGTGCTACAGTGGTAACTTGACTTACGAGGGCTCCGACTTACAAGTTTTCCAAGTTACAAGCCGACACTTTGTCAACATTGTTGGAGTTTTTGTGTATATAAGGCGTGCGTCAGATGGTCACTTCTATTTATAGACTCGCCTATAAGCACGTGACCTGGGAAAGATTCCTATTGTCCAATCACTGGCAGTGCTGCTGCTGCTGTTGTTGTATTTATACTAGCCTGATTCTTAACCTTAGATCATTACTAACTGGGATCTTCGTGGACGACGGAACGTAGTACTATACCACCGGATACTTATTGACTTACTTACTTAATTATTCACTTCAAGTCCTTTTACATCTGTCCAAGGATGGCGGCCAGATATTCAACATTTTTGCTTTATGTTGCGAGCTAAAGTTGAGGTACCAGCGAACTTCATATACGCTTATGTTTATGGAGGCGCGTGGTGTAAGCATTAGAGTCGTTGAAAAAGGACTCCTGGAAGAGGCTGTTGTATTTACATAGCGCTAATACCACGAAAAGTAGTAAAAAGCTATTAGTCCTATTTAACCTTGGCTAGGTAAACAGCTATGGGTAAATAGTAGGTAAACTGGGCTATTTAACCTTGGCTAGGTAAACAGCTATGGGTAATAGTAGGTCAAACTGGGCTATTTAACCTTGGCTAGGTAAACAGCTATGGTAAATAGTAGGTCAAACTGTGCTAGGTAAACTCCTATTAACCTTGGCTAGGTAAACTCCAGCTATGGGTAAATAGTAGGTCAAACTGAGATATTTAACCTTGGCTAGGTAAACTCCAGCTATGGTAAATAGTAGGTCAAACTGGACTATTTAACCTTGGCTAGGTAAACAGCTATGGGTAAATAGTAGGTCAAACTGGGCTATTTAACCTTGGCTAGGTAACAGCTATGGGTAAATAGTAGGTCAAACTGGATATTTAACCTGGCTAGGTAATCCAGCTATGGGTAAATAGAGGTCAAACTGGGCTATTTAACCTTGGCTAGGTAAACTCCAGCTATGGGTAAATAGTAGGTCAAACTGGGCTATTTAACCTTGGCTAGGTAAACTCCAGCTATGGGTAAATAGTAGGTCAAACTGGGATATTTAACCTTGGCTAGGTAAACTCCAGCTATGGGTAAATAGTAGTCAAACTGGGCTATTTAACTTGGCTAGGTAAACTCCAGCTATGGGTAAATAGTAGGTCAAACTGGGCTATTTAACCTTGGCTAGGTAAACTCCAGCTATGGGTAAAATAGTAGGTCAAACTGGGCTATTTAACCTTGGCTAGGTAACTCCAGCTATGGTAAATAGTAGGTCAAACTGGGCTATTTAACCTTGGCTAGGTAAACTCAGCTATGGGTAAATAGTAGGTCAAACTGGGATATTTAACCTTGGCTAGGTAAACTCCAGCTATGGGTAAATAGTAGGTCAAACTGGGCTATTTACCTTGGCTAGGTAAACTCCAGCTATGGGTAAATAGTAGGTCAAACTGGGCTATTTAACCTTGGCTAGGTAAACTCCAGCTATGGGTAAATAGTAGGTCAAACTGGGATATTTAACCTTGGCTAGGTAAACTCCAGCTATGGGTAAATAGTAGGTCAAACTGGGCTATTTAACCTTGGCTAGGTAAACTCCAGCTATGGGTAAATAGTAGGTCAAACTGGGCTATTTAACCTTGGCTAGGTAAACTCCAGCTATGGTAAATAGTAGGTCAAACTGTATTTAACCTTGGCTAGGTAAACTCCAGCTATGGTAAATAGTAGGTCAAACTGGGCTATTTACCTTGGCTAGGTAAACTCCAGCTATGGGTAAATAGTAGGTCAAACTGGGCTATTTAACCTTGGCTAGGTAAACTCCAGCTATGGGTAAATAGTAGGTCAAACTGGGCTATTTAACCTTGGCTAGGTAAACTCCAGCTATGGGTAAATAGTAGGTCAAACTGGGCTATTTAACCTTGGCTAGGTAAACTCCAGCTATGGGTAAATAGTAGGTCAAACTGGGCTATTTAACCTTGGCTAGGTAAACCCAGCTATGGGTAAATAGTAGGTCAAACTGGGATATTTAACCTTGGCTAGGTAAACTCCAGCTATGGGTAAATAGTAGGTCAAACTGGGCTATTTAACCTTGGCTAGGTAAACTAGGCTAGGTAAACTCCAGCTATGGGTAAATAGTAGTCAAACTGATATTTAACCTTGGCTAGGTAAACTCCAGCTATGGGTAAATAGTAGGTCAAACTGGGCTATTTAACCTTGGCTAGGTAAACTCCAGCTATGGGTAAATAGTAGGTCAAACTGGGCTATTTAACTTGGCTAGGTAAACTCCAGCTATGGGTAAATAGTAGGTCAAACTGGTATTTAACCTTGGCTAGGTAAACTCCAGCTATGGGTAATAGTAGGTCAAACTGGCTATTTAACCTGGCTCTCAGCTATGGGTAAATAGTAGGTCAAACTGGGCTATTTAACCTTGGCTAGGTTAACTCCAGCTATAGTAGGTCAAACTGGCTATTTAACCTTGGCTAGGTAAACTCCAGCTATGGTAATACTCAAACTGGGCTATTTAAAGGTAGCTATAGTAAATAGTAAGTCAAACTGGGCTATTTAACCTTGGTTAGGTAAACTCTGAATTCAAACCTGTTAAACTCCGCTTAAGAAATTGACCTTGTGTCGCATCCTACTCGTGCGGAGCGGTTGATAGATATATATACGCTTATGTTAATAAGATTACTAAAATCATTTAAGTTTCCAAACTTTTTCGCGGAAGAAAAATATAATTTATAAAAGAATAAACATTAAAATAGATTACAGCTCCTAATTCAATACATTTTATTTTATTAAACTTTTATAGATTAAAAAAAGGAGCATTGAGTGCTATTTTTCTTATTAAAAAAGATGTAATAAAAATAGGTTATTTTGTTGAGAGGTGGAACGGATTAATGACATTTCAGTTTATTTCAATGGAAACAATTGATTTGATATATTAGGAAATTGATTTATTAGCGAAACCAATTACACTGTTAAGTCAAGGTACCACAGTACTTATTGTTTTAAAATACGATGGTGAATATATTCTTGTAAAGAACATCTTTGGGTCTGTTCACTAAGAGGAAACATATCGACATCTTGCTGTATATTTGCTGTAGTTTATGGGGAAGATAAATTTAAAAAGAACACATTCACGGTTTTTTTTAGGATTGGGGGCTGAATCCATTCATCAGATACTAGAATATCTCTGAACCAACCCTGTCGGCGAGATTCAGAATACGCTGACTCTATTTCCTCCAAAGTTGTAAGACCCCCAACCCAGTAATTTGTTTTGTTTTGTTTTACGGCATATCAACCTCAGTGGGTTATTTAATGCCGATAAAGTTTTGAAATAAAGCAATTCTTAATGGATAATACATTTTTTTATAAATATATTTTTCTATTTAACCCATAGATGGGACCCTAACAGGTACTACCACTCCGGGCCAGAGTGAACCAGGGAGCAATTGTGATGAAGGGGTGCTCCACATTCCCCAAACCTCCAAAACTGGAACTTCACCATGAGATAGAGTTTAACGTCATTCCCAGGACATGTAGACCCGTAGTCACCGCCTTCTAGCACCCATATGATAAAAAGGGGTTGGGGCTTGCCATAAGGGCAATACGGTTGGGGCCCAACCAAGAAAGCGTGTCTGCGTATGAGATTAAACTGCAGTTGAGGCTCTATTTCTGAGGACTTGGGATTGCCTCTTCATTGTCATTAGTCCGAGGTCTACTCTGAAACGAAATAGACTCACCCCTGAGTAAAATTGATCGGTTTAAAAACATTCGAATTCGGTACGAATACTTGATACCATATAACGGTAAATTATTTGTATTACGTGTCCTTACTTGGCGCTCTAAATATTTAGTAACGATTATTCGTATAAGTTATTTGAAATCAAATAACTATGTGCAGACAAATAACTGTTATCAAATAGACATAATTACTTGAACACATATAATTATAATTATAATGCTCTACTATTAACTCAGGGCTGGGTTAGCTCAGTAAGGGCCGGGTTAGCTCAGTAAGGGCCGGGTTAGCTCAGTCGTTAGAGCGTTCGGCTAGAGACAATAAGGTTCCTAGTTCGATACCGGCCCTCGCCAACTCAGCGTATGAGTAGCACATGGATCTGTGCGGTAAAGTAAGGAGCTGACGGTAGGTGTGGCGCTCCACCTCAGACGCAAAAACAACATCCTTGGTCTTGCGCTAGTGAAAAGGGGATAGACTCCCTCGCTGCATGGCTCATAGCGACATTAGGCCGCCCCGACGACTTTACTATACTTATTTACTCATAGTTAAAGGGAGAATAATTATATTATTACCTTTCCCTACCGCTATGGGAAATATAAACAAACTCGACCAGGATTTGAATTCAGATCAAAGAGTCCAATTTCTACGATAAAAACCATTGCACAACGTGCTTCCATCATAAACATATATATATATATATATATAATATATAATGAATAGTGAATGAAAAAATGAGAAAAGCATTTACATGGAAAGGTGCTCAATGCTAATAAAGCAGAGCAGATTTATAATCAATGGTGATATTATGGTTTCACACTCATGACTTAAAGTTTCATGGTAATCCAATCATCAGATGAGATCAGTGGTTGAGATGTCAAAAACCAGTCTATTTCACGACTGGTTTTTGACATCTCAACCACTGATCTCATCTGATGATTGGATTACCATGAAACTTTAAGT